>JANUWF010001224.1:2400000-3000000 GCA_026120185.1 Voacanga thouarsii | reverse complement strand
AGAAACTAGAATTTTCTGCCTAAAAATCGTTTCTGGAAAACAAAGAAGAAAGGCAGAAAAAAAAATTTCTTTGCCTAAGCTGCGGCTTGACACACAATTGGCCCAAGCCGTGGCTCGCCCGGGGCTTGCTTCCCTCGTGTGCTGTCTATGGGTTTATCATGGGCAGGATGTATAATATCCTTCCCAGGATGAGTTTTTGTCCTATATGGATTAGAGATATAAAAAAAAAAAAAAATCTTCCATTTCGTTGGTTTTGTTTCGGTGGCCCACAAAGATATTTTTTTTTTCTTTTTCCACTTGCGCCCTAAATCTTCCCAAGATTTATGTTTTGGGATTAACCAATATTAATTTCTAAAATTAGTTTTGCAAATTAATATATATCATCTAAAATAATGACTTTTGATAATGTATAATAAAAAAGTTTTTTTGATCTTTTCTAATTTTGAGAATAGGTTCTAATAATGTTTAGAATTTGTTTGGAACCCATGACTTGGGATAAAAGTATTTTTCAAAATTAGATTATGGACCCATAAGTTTTAAATTTTTTATTTTGGCCCAAAAATTTTCCAAAATTTGATTTTGGACCCAGAGTTTTCCAAAATGCTGATTTTGGATGTTTGTGCATTAGATGTTTTATGCTTACTATTTTAAGCAGGTTTCATTGGCATGGTGAATGGTTATGGACTTAAACCAAATATATTTGTACATGCATTATTTAACACTTTAGTTTCAATTAAATCGGGCCTACGTGTCCTGCCTTCTCTAAAATTCTTATGTAATTCTTTTCTTATCTAACTTCCCTCGAGTGTAACTCGAGGTTTTTCTATTTAGGAATTTTATGTAATTCGATTACATAGGTTAGATAATGATAGAATTATTTTATTTTAGAGATCGTGGCCAAAACAAGGCAAGTGGGTAAGACCTTCTACTTAAATCATGCATTGATACATAGGGTTAACCATATTAATTTCCTCCATTGCTCGAGAAAATTAATTTAGAAAATTCCATAACCATACCACGTAATTGTCTATTATCATGTTTATCAATTTATGTTTCTTATTAATAAATTTTATGCATGCCAAATGGTGAGACAACTAAAAGGAATAAATCCCTCAAATAATATTAAACATAATGACATTCATTAATATAGTAAGAACGAGAGTACTTTTTCGAGAACAGGTTGTTGGGCTAACCCAAGCCTACTTGACATCAAGTGTGTTCAAGCTATAAAATTAAATTCTTATGGAATTAAATTCCTGATTAATGGATCAGATTTAACTAAATTTCTTTATCCCGGTTGGGCTAACTCTAGCATAAAGAAAATTAGAGGAAATATTGGGCTAGCTTAAATGCTTTTAGATTAAAAAATATTAATCATCCAGTGATCCAATAATTATATTGGATGTAATTGGTATTGGATACCTACCATTGAACTCAAGGGTGGCTTGTTGGGCAAACCTAAGGTTATTTATGTGGAATTTGGACACTGGTCCACTAGGAAAGCTTCTAACAAACTTTCCTGAATCAATAGTAGGGGGCTCTTGGTTTGAGTAAAATAGTGGAATAATAATGTGATTAATTAAAGACCTAATTATTTGCATTACATGTGCATATAAAACTAGCTAATGTTCTCTATCTTTACATCTTAGTCACGTGCATCATGTCAACTAACCTAAACCTTCGTAGCATATTGGAAACCAACAAACTCACCAAATCAAACTATCTGGCTGGTATTAAAATTTGAGAATTGTTCTCAATTTAGCGAAGTTACTCTATGTGCAAGATGTTCTTATTCCGCCACCACCAACTCAAGATGCCCATGCTGATAAGCATGCTGTCCATAAGAAGCACAAGGACAATAGTGACACAACTTCTTGTATCATGCTGGCGTCAATAACTCCTGAGCTGCAAAAACAGTACGAGCTTATGGATGCTCAATTGATGATGCTCCATCTTCGAAAGCAGTTTGATACCCAAGCTAGAACAGAGAGATATGAGATCTCGAAGAAACTGTTTCAATGTAAAATGGCTGAGGGTGGTTCTATGGCCACTCATGCGCTGAAGACGCTGGGCTTGATTGAAAAGCTTAGATCTCTTAGGTTCGTGATAGACCATGAATTAAGTGTTGACTTAATTCTACAGTTTTTACCAAATAGTTTTTTACAATTTGTAATTAACTATTAGATGAACAAGATTAAATCCATCATTCCTAAGTTGATCAATCTTCTCAAGACTACAGAGTCCTCTATGAAGAAGGATTCCAATGCGGCCGTGGTGGTAGAACCTTCTTCTTCCAAGAAGAAAGTTCAAAAGAAGAAGAAGGCTCCCACTAAGCCCAAAAGTGATGTAAAGAAGAAAGATACATCCAGCAAAGGCCCATGCAATCACTGTGGCAAAATAGGTCACTAAAGGTGCAACTACAAAGCCTACTTGGAGACCGTCAAAGAAAAGGAGCAGAAGGAGAATGTAACACCCTGCTACCTATGTACCCTAAAAGGGGCGGGGATGTCACTTCGACCTTAGGACAAAGGGTTTTTATAACTAGGACACTTAATAAAAGTACAAGAATGCTCATAAATCAAAAATTATTATAATCAACATAATACTTATACATGTCTTAAAACTTGAAATAATTATAGAATTCTCTCAAACCAAAGTATCACAAAACATGTCTTCATCTATGAGGCAACAAAAAATAAATAATCGTCTTAGCAGGATTGACGTGTAAAAGATGACATAAAAACGTGATAAGAAGTATTTCTCAGTAAGTCCTGTGTGTGCACCAGGTAGTTCAAGAAAACAATTCATGAATGCACATTTGGAAATAACTTTAGCAAAAGCTGCAAGTCACAAACCAATTTTAAAATTAAAAAGTGGTGTGTTTATAGTATTTGCCACATAATTTCAAAGTAAAGCAACCACTCAAAACAATCTTGGCACCACATTTTGTGCACCACAACAAAGAAGCAGAGTGCCACACTTTGTGCACACAGATACAAGGTGAGTGTACAGCCCATCGAGTGAGATACTCCATCATCTTCACACCCCAACTTACCAGTTGTCCACTTCAAAAATAAACAATCTACATGAACTATGTTGCTAGCTCGGATTGGTATGACTTACTAGAACTGGCGTCCTATATAGGCAGGACTCACCCCTCAGATGGCCACCTACTGAGAGCCTTACCCTAACCCTTCAAAGACTAGTCTTAATAGTCTACCCTTATTAAGTACTCAACATTGTGTTCATCCAACTTGGGAATAGAAGGACCATTAAAGAGTTTCTTTGAGGTAGCACTTATGGATTATAAAAATCTTTGTTTAAGTTGGTTTTAGAAAAATCTTAGCATTTTGCTTGAAATACTTTGCTCAGTTTGAAAATGTTTGAAAGAACAATAAACAAATGAAAATTGCCATAATTGCTTCTCAAAGTATGATTGCTGGGTAATCAGCACATTTGACTTGCAAAACAGTTTTGGTCGTCAAACAACCTTTATGGAAGGACTTACTTGCTTTCTTGCTTTTCATGATATAGAAGATCTCCAAGTGATGTTCAAAGCACTCTAGCCCCGCATGGGGTAAATATAAGGTATAAATCACTAATGACATACAATTATGTAATAATTGTACAAGTAAATTACTCCTATCCAAACAAGCTTAAGTTCAGTCAATCAACCTCAATCATCTTAATAAGATAATATTTTAGGAGTTCAAAAATAAAATAGGTTAGGGTTTATTATTAATTTATAGTACAAAAATAATTTAGTATATAAAAATAATTAAGTGTTATAAACAATAAATAAGTTTTAAATAAAGTATTAGTAGAACTAATAATATTAATAAAAATATATTAATATTAATTAATCCTAATATTTTTAACAAAAAATAGTGTTTAATAAAAATATTACTGCTTGTTTATTTAATAAAATATTACCAACAATAATATTAAAAATAATCATTATTTTTTGAAAATAATAACGTTGATTAATAAATTAATTTTATTAGTAACAATAACAATGATAATAATAATAATATTAACAATAATAATAATGATAATAAGTATAATAATAATAAAACAATAATAATATTAATGATAATAATTCTAACAATAATTTTATTGTCCAAATCATTATTACTAGTATCAAAAATTTAGATACATATATTCTTATATACAAAATAGAGAAACATTGTGCAAAATAGGATCACAATGCCATATAATACAAAAGAATAGTATTAAACTAGTAATGATTTTTAGCATGATATTTGTTGGCCAAATTAACAACATAAGAGCATAAGCATGGCATAGGTAGCAACAATCTCTATCAAACTAACTCTTGCTAACGACATATGAACTCATAACACAAATCTACTCCTAAGTTTATCATATTCACAAACCACAATTTCATATACGTAATGCAATGGCCTTAAACCAACTCAACCTCCAAATCATATAATCACCATCTTCATATAATATACATGCCTCTATCATTTCTCCAACAAATCAACAATCCAACAACATCATTCTACCAATCTTGAGTTCAGTAAAAATAAATAAAGAGAGTTATATTTAAAATACTTGTTTGAGGACGCTTAAAGTTGAAGATGTTGCTTCTCAAGGAAGAACCTCAAGTGCTTGATGGCTTTAATGATCCAAAATTTTCCAAGGTTGTTCATCAATATTTCGGCCAAGAGAGAGAGTGTGTGTGAGAGGAAAAGAGTGAGAGTAATAAGATAAGAATATATAAAAGTTAAAGAACAAGAAGAAGAACAAGAAGATTGTTTTTATTTTACCTTTTAATGTTCTTCGAATCTTGAACAAAATAGGGTGGTTTGATCCATTTGAAGGTTCAACTTTGTGTGTTTTCGTATTATAAAGTACACCAAAGAAGAATATAGGTTGAATATTAATGGTTTAGAGAGTTTGGGAATGATTGGAGATGTTTAGAAGTGATTTAGGCTTGAAGATGTTTAATGTGTGTTCTTGGTGTTTTTGAGAACCTAAGAGAGAGTTTGAGAGGAAATATTGGTAATTCCAAAATATATCTAAGTCTCTACATTGTACACCTCCCTTTTTTAGGGTAAATTGGCCTTTATTTATAGGCTCACAAAGTTCCTAAAAGAGTCCTAAGTAAAGAAGAAGTAATTACCTAGAAATATCCAAAACCAAAAAGGATTAATAAAAGTCTAAAATAAAATTCTAAATAAAACACCGCCTTTGACTTTGCTCAATTTACTTCAATTTGGACTTCAAATCGGATTTCTTGATTTCAGATGTTGTCTTCTTGTCGTTTTGTGCTGAACAACTTGATGTGGAATTTGGAATTGTTGAAGTCACCGAAATTCTGAAGTTGCAGTGTCCTCTTCTTTCTTACATTGGCTCAATTGAGCCGCCTAATTGATGAAAGCCTTTTCTTTTGCTTTTGTTTTCCTTTGTTCTCGGCTTGCTTAGCCACTGACCGAAGCTGCTTTCCTCTGCTTTTCGTCTTTGTTGACTTCCTTCTTTGCATTGTCTAGGTCCCACCGGAATTGAATTCTCCTTTTGCTGTTCCTTGGCCCACCACCGAAATCTATTCTTTGTTGCACTTTCTGTCAGCTTGCTTAGAGGCATGAACCAAGCCACCGAATTTTATTAAATCCTTTGTTGTCGCATTTGTTAACCACCGAAGCTACACTTCTCTGTTTTTCCAGTGGAAGACCGGTGTCGTCTCCTCTTCCTGGGCTGGTGCTGGTCTTGTTCTGGAAAATCACCTAATTAGCTCCAATTTTTCCTTATTTTTGCATAAAAGTATTTTTATAAAGGAAATATTAAATAGGAAGGAATATGACTAGTTATTTCACAAAATGTATCACAAAATAGCCTCAAATAACTAAGAAAAATATGACTAATTTAGGCCATATCAGTTCTCACGGCTTTAGTGGAAAAAAAAACATAGTACACACACCTTCCTTCTCTCTCTCTCTCTCTCTCTCTCTCTCTCTCTCTCTCTCTCTCTCTTGTGTGTCTTCTGTACATAGAAACAAACCCTAGCCGTCAAGAGAGTCTTCTAGTAGAGACTAGTTTTGATTTGCTTGAGTCCCTCGTGTGGATACTATCAGAGCCAACCTCACACTAAGATTAGAATGGCTCGTCTTGGACGCTAGTATAGACTCATTTTTGGAACGAGTATATCTGGATTGCGCCTTAATCATTTAACATGAAGAGAAATTTTTGAACGATAGAGGTAAAATTCGTGTTTTTCTTTTGACTGTTTAAATCATATCATATGATCCTGGGCTAGAATTTCTATTTTTCCACTACTATAAGTGTTATAGTATTTCTAAAATCCCTACAATTGTATGATTTTCGGAATATTTACATGGAGAGTTTTTTTCCTAAAAAAAACAAAGAGCCATCTTCATCTTTTTCTTCTAGAAATAATAGTAAACATAGCCGCCAGTTTACTTTTGCTAGCACCAAAGTCTGGTAGTTTTGAGCACCATTCTCGTGGACTTTATAGGAGACAATCCTACACTTAGATTGGGGTGTTTTGACGGAACGAAAGAGAAGACATTCTTTGTGTTTGTTGGATTGTGCCTCAGAGTAGGTGAAAATTTTTTTTGAACTACAGAGACACCATAAGGTAATTACTCTCTCCTATTTTGATTCCATTAATGCATTAATGTGATCCTCGTAGTGGAATTGCCGTTTTCTTTCCACTATGCAAATCTAGTTTTGCATGGGGAATTCCTACATCACTAACTACTCAACTACACTTATTCAATACTTATATAACATCAAAATGTTTCAAATCAAACATTGTCTTCATCCTAAGCATGACATGGCAAAAATAAAATCATATCCTCAACTCTAAGTGTTCAAACATGTATACTTCAATAAAAAAATTCAATACTGATAACAATTCTAGCAAAAGCTATCAAAGATGTTAATATCCAATTCTTTATCATTATGAATGAATACTACAATTGATTTTTAATTATGTATTTAGATAATATAGCAAATAAATAGTAAGTACAAAATATTATCAAATAATTTTTAAGATATTAAGTATTTAATTAATAGTAACTAAATAATATAAAAAATGGCAATGTGAGCATTTATAGCTAAAAGCTATATTTTACTAGTAGAAAATAACATAAGGTAAGTAATATATATTTTAGTATGTAATAATTAATTGATATACTTGTATATATGAAATAAGAATAAATAATTATCAAATAGCAAGTAATTAATTCATACTAAATATTATTAAGCAGAAAGTATTATTTGATATTTAGACATATTAAAAGATTAATATTAGAATTAATAACTATAGGATTGTTAAATAAGAATATTATATACTAGCGATTGCCAAATAATAATTTCTAACAACAACAACAACAACAACAACAACAATATATTTTTAATAATAGTAATAGTAATAAAGATAATATTAATAATAATGAAAATATTAATAATATCAATAATATTAATAATATTATTGTTGATAAATTCTAGTTTCCAGTATTAATAAATCTTAATTATTATTTAGTAATTCATGTAGATAATAGCTAACTGATAGGGGCTAAAATCACCATTATTTTCCTAGTTCTTTGAGGTTTTTTAGAGATGATTTTGTTGTAATAACTAGGCATATTCCTTCCTATTTGACATTTTTCTTATAAAAACTATTTTTGACAAATTTGTGTAGATTTCAGTTGATTTTGAGCAAAAATGTGAAATTTCTAGAACAGACCTGGCGCCAGGCCCAGCCAAGGGACTAGGTGCCGGGGTCTATTCTAATCAAACAAGAAAAATGGAGTAAAATTGAGGGGAGGAATAGAACAAACCTAGTGCTAGGTGGGCCAACTGGACCCGGTGCTAGGTCCACTCTGCCCAAAGGTGGTTGTGCACGAATTTGCTATTTTTCAAAGGATTTTGATATTTTTTAAATTCTACTTGGACTATACTTCTCAAACAAAGAATTTTGGTATCAAAGAGGCTTATAAATACAAGAAAAATGCAATAGAAAGGTTTGATTTAAAGGATTCAAGCTAGCTACTCAATCACCACTCAAATGAGCATTGTTCAAATAAGGTTTTCAAAAGAAGAAGAAGGGCTTATCTATGAGTTTTATCTTTTATCCTTTGTTTACTTTTCTAGAACAATGATCTGCTTAATATTTTGATTGTAATTGAATATTATTTTGGAGATTATGATTTTTAGTTAATTGAAATTTTTGATCAATCAGTTGTTATCTTTGGTATTTGATTACTTGTTATCATTGGTTATTGATGCGAGTTCTTCTAATTAACTTAGGAAAACGATGTTAGGAATTTCATTGCATCGATTTCGTATTTAACTAATCTTAATGGACTTGAGCAGCGAAGTTAAGATTATAGGACTAAGTGATCAAAGATTAGCTAATTTCACCTCAAGCAAATGGTTATTAGCTAATTTCATTTTTATAAAGAATTGAACTTAACGCATGTTTTGGTTTTGTTAACTTGATTCGCAAATTTGTTAATTTAATTAAAAGATAGCAATTTTATGGATTGGGAAAAGAAGTGGAATTTATCTAAGTAGATTCATGACTTGGGAAACGATTGAATTTTACTTTGTATTCCTTCATGAGGCTAAGACGATAATTAATTGTGATGAATGCTAATTGATTCAACATTGCATTTTTAAGATAATTGTCTTGTTATATAACTTTGCATCCTTGAGTTATATCTATTTTTATCTTTATTTATTTTCCTTATTTTATTGGCTAAACAATAAAGATTTGGATAAAGTAAAGTGGGAGCCTAAGTTCTTATGGATTTGATACTTGCTATTCTCTATACTATAGGATGGGTATACTTGTCCATATGTGTGGTTTAAGTGGTTGGCATTTTAATTAAAACTTTATTAATTGTGTAATTTGTTGGTAATATTTTCGACACTAAAAAACACGCATCAAGTTTTTGGCGTCGTTGTCGGGGATGGGCACTATCGGAAACACTCGAGTCTTGTTGATTTAGCTTTTGTTGTATTTGTAAATATGTCTAACATTTGTGTTTAGGTAGTTTGTGAATATTTCTAATTTGTGTATTTTTCCTTTCTTTATTTTTCTCTTATTTTTGTTTGTTTTTATTATTATTTTCATTTTGATTTTGGTTTTTCTTTAAGTGTGAGGTTCAAACCATCATCATGGACAATTATTCATGGGCACAATGTCAAAAGAACTATAATGATGATAGATTGGCAAGGTTGCAAGCTCGGATTAATGCTTTTAGTGAGACATCACTTGAAGCTTCAATCAAATCCTTTGATGCCAACACAACCACATCCATTGGGTGTCATGAAGAAGCATCCCAACGAATGAGTCATTAAAGAACACAATTAGCCATATTGGTTGAAGATGCCATAAAAGCCCATACACTTGTACAAGAACACCCCCAAAGAGAGAAGAGAATATATGAGGAACAACTGCCCAATGTGATGGGGAAAAATTTTAATTCTATTCTATGCTCTCATATTTCTAAATTCTCTTTGTTACATGAATTTTTAGATACCTCTCCACTCATGGGGCCTAATGATGCCATTGATAATGGATTGATTTTACCATACCTAAATGAGTTAGATCTTTCAATGCTACATCATATGAAGTCCTTGGGGGATGTTGGTAATCACCCCATTCAAAGGAAGGCAACTTAGTTATTGTAGACCAAGCATTAAAAAGTAAGGATTTCTTGATCCCATCTTTAAGAATTCAATTGCTAAGTTTTAAGGGGAATTTTCATTGTGGCAAATGTTTTGAAGGGTTAAATGGAAATTTCAATTTTGATGCATTCTTTAGAGACCATGTGCACTTATATGTTGACAAAAATATTTATATGTCTAAAGGAATGTTAGAGAATGAGGTTTTTACGTTTTGCTTTGTTCAGGAAATTTATTTTCATGAACCTTCTATTTTTCAAAAACCTTTCTTATTTCTACTTTCATTAACCTTACCTTTTCAATGAGCATTAATGTCTTTTATAAAGGGATGATGAGAAAGCATGATGAGTGGAAAGAGTTTGCCTCTTTGTCTTGGGTTTAATTTTCATTAGTCAGTTAAGTGTTTTGTTTTTCCTCTCCCAAATAAGGAAAATATTTTCCAGTGTAAGTGTGGGGGGAGTGAGTCGTGTCAGTATTTATTTTCTTAGGATTTTTTGTTTTGTTTTCTTTTATTTTGGTGTCTCTTTATTTTGTTATTATTTTTTTTGTGCTTGTATTTATGTTTTCTTTTGTAGGTCGGAATAAAGTCCTCGTGGATAAGGTATTCTCTCTACTCCAAGGTTTAATATTTTTTGGAGATTATTCCACTTGGGGAGTATTGCTTAACTCTATCCCTTCGTTATCATTTTTTGGTCCCTTTGGAGATGCTTTCTTGCGGTAACTTTTAGCTAATGAGGACATTGTCCAGTTTAAGTTTAGGGGAGTGGTTTAGTAATATTCTTTGTCCAAATTTTTATCAATGATCTTGGTTTTTTCTTGGTACCAAACATTTTTGTTAAAAATTTGAAAATTTTGAAAATTTGAAAGTGTGGAGATTTTGGAGCTAAATTGAGCTTCTTTGTCTAAAATGGAGTGATGATTTTCTTACTAATTTTAGATATGACTTTGTTATTCATTATGGTTTGATTTTTTTAAAAGGTAAACTTGTGTATTACGTTGAATTTTTGCTAGGTCTTGAGAATTTAAGTTAATCTTGGTCATATTTGGTATTTGAGTTTTGTTTTATTCATTGAGTTTGAATATGGGTGATATGATGAAATATGGGAAGAGTGCTTTCTTTTCAATCATTTAGATAAATTTATCTAAGTAGAAGCACTCTTAGTTTAGAATTCATTTAGATAAATTTATCTAAGTAGAATTCATCACAATCAATTAAAGCACTCTAAATGATTTATCTAAATTTATCTAAATTCATACTTCCAAGACGACATATTGGAAGAGTGCTTTCTTTTATCATTGTTTTCTTTTTCTTAGACAATGATGCATTCAATATTTTTATTGTAATTTAACAATATTTTGGGATTCAAGATTTTGTATTAATTTAGCTATTTGATCAATTCTTTATCATCTTTGGTATTTAATTACTTATTATCATTGGTTATTGATGCGATTCTTCTAATTAACTTAGACAAAATGGTGTTAGGAGTTTTGTTGCATTGATTTCGTAATTGTTAAATCTTAATGGAATTGAATGACAAAGTTAGGATTTAAGGACTAAATGATCAAAGATTAAGTTGATTTCGCCTTGACAAAGAGTTATTAGTTGATTTCATATTTTTAAGGAATTGAGATTCATGCATATTTTGGTTAGGATGGCTTGATTGACAAATTTGCTAATTGAATCAAAATATAATGGTGAGCTTAACGCATGATTTGGTTATGTTAGCTTGATTGACAAATCTGTTAATATGAATCAAAATATAGTAATTCCATGGATTGACAAACGAAGTGGAATTTATCTAAGTAGTTTTATGACTTGACAAACGATTGAATTTTACTCTATATTCTTTCATGATGACAAGATGATAATTACTTGTGATAATTGCTAATTGGTTTATTATCATATTTTCTAGGATAATTGTCTAAGTTGCATATTCCAACATCCTTGAGTGTATATATTTCTTTATTTTTATTTTTATTCTTTTCTCACTTTATTTGGGTCAGTTAAACAATGAATGAAAAGTGATTAGTGTGTACTTGTTCCTTTAAGGATCGATACTAGTTAATTCCCTATAATATGCTTACGATAAGTATACTTGCTCGTATATATATTTTGGGATTAATGTGTTAATTAAAACTTGACTAAGTGATGGATTTAAATTTGATGATTTTTATATACCCAAAATTTACGCATCAAGTTTTTTGCGCCATTGTTGGGGAACAATATTATGAAAGTTTGAATTTTGTTGATTTAACCATGTTTATATGTTTATGTGTCCGTATGTCTATATATAAATATGTATATATGTATATATATTCTGTGTAAACCAGTGTTCTATATTATTGTTTGTAACATTGTGTGACTTAATTGGCTAGCTTACGGCATGTTTTACTGTAAATACAACTAACTTTTGTATTTAGATAGTTTGTGAATGCGTGTTTTTCTTTTCTTTAATTTTCTATTATTTGTTTTTCCCTTTTGTTTTTTCTTTTCTTTTCTTTATTTTTTATTATTTTTGTTTGTTTTTATTTTCAAATTGATTTTAGTTTTTCTTTGAGTGTGAGATTGACATCATCATGGACAATTACTTTTGGGCACAAGATCAAAGGAGCTATAATGACAAGAATTTGGCAAATTTGCAAGATTGGATTAATGCTTTTTGTAAGATGTCACTTGAAGCCTTAATGCATTCTTTTGTCGCCGATACAAATTCCTCCATTAAGTGGCATGAAGAAGTATCTCAACGTATGAGCCATCAATGAACACAGCTAGTCAAGTTGGTTGAGGATGTCATAAAGGTGCATATGCTTGAACAAGAGAATCCCCAAGGAAACTAGAGAGGATATGAGGAACAATTATCCAATATGGAAAGGGAGATATTCAATTCTCCTCTCTATATG
Organism: Voacanga thouarsii; assembly: GCA_026120185.1. Lineage (NCBI taxonomy): Eukaryota > Viridiplantae > Streptophyta > Magnoliopsida > Gentianales > Apocynaceae > Voacanga > Voacanga thouarsii. Next base: position 2,987,421 of record JANUWF010001224.1, on the reverse strand, counting down.
CTAATATTTCTAATATCTCTTTACTACATGATTTTTTAGGTTCTTCTCAATTCTTGGAGAATAAGGGTCCAAATGAAGATGTGTTAAATTTATCATGCCTCAAGGAGTTGGATCTTTCAATGCTACATCATAAGAAGTCATTGGAGGATGGTGATAATTTCTACCATTTCTCCCATTCAAAGGGAGGTAACTTAGTTTTTGTAGATGTGTCTAAAAGTACTAATTTCTTGATCCTATCGTTAAGAACTCAATTGCTAATTTTTAAAAGAAAATTTAATTGTGGCAAATCTTTTGAAGGGATAAGTAGTGATTCTAATATTTATATACTTTTTAGACATAATTTACATCTTTGCGTTGGGAACTTGATTTGTATGTCTAAAAATGTGCTATGGACAGGGGGGTCATGCATTTACATTTATTGTAACTAATATTTTTCATGAACCCTCCACTTTTCAAAATCCTCTCTTATTTCTGCTTTCATCATGCCTACGTTTTTCATTCAACATTAATTTCTTTTACAAGGGTTTGATGAAGAAGCATGATGAGTGGAAATAGTGTTTTTTATATGTTTTGGGTTTGTTTTGAATTTAGGATTCTTCAGGTCTTTTGGTCATTCATCTAAGTTCCATTTTTAGTTGTTTGGTGTTATTCCCCCAAATAAGAAAAATATTTTCCATCTTAAGTGTAGGGGAGTAAGTCGTGTCTTTATTTGCTTTCTTAAGATTTTTTTTTAGTATTTTTCTTTAGTTAGTTTTCTTTTATTTAGGTGTGTTTATTTTGTTATTATTTTTCTTGTGCTTTGATGCATAAATTTTGGGTGTATAAAAATCATCCAATTTAAATGCATCCCTTAGACAAGTTTTAATTAAAACATTAATCTTAAAATATACATACGAGCAAGTATACTCATCGTAAGCATAGTATAGAGAATTAATAAGTATCGATCCTCAAAGGAACAAGTACATGTTGGGTATCTCAGGCCTATATCCTATATGGCGCAGCGGAAAATAAATCGAGATACCCTCCCATGACTCTTCTATATGTGGAAAACAAAACATAATGATAATAAAGGTAACATCTTTTACCTTTGGGTGATCGTGCGAAGAACAAAATATTCTTTTTCAAGTTGAGGCGCGATCCAGCAATCCTCGTGATCAACCTCCACGTGAGTTGAACGTCTACCCACTATAATCACAGTGTGTGGTTATCTTTAATAGTAATCCACACAGAGGAATACTCAAGCACCAAAATTTCTGTACTAGCAAAAATTAATGGCGGCTAGGGTTTTTCTTTCAAGAAGAAAAACGAGAGAAAGAGAGATCAAAGGAAAAGAGAATCGCGTGTTGTGTTTCAGCTATTGGCTAGGGTTTTTTGTGTGTTATTAGCTACTATATATCACACAAAATTCCCTTCCCAAAACTGAGAATTCTAATCCTATTAGAATTCCCTAATTGTAATTGGAAACATTCAGTTCTCGCAATTACAACTTGTACCACAAATTATAACTAATTATAATTTGTCCACAACAACTTCTCTTTCTCTCAATTAACCCCACATTGTTATCAAATAGCATCTTGAGTATATAATCCTCTATTGTGTGTGACCTATTAGATTTCCCAGTCAATTGGTAGAGAACATGAATTAATCCAAACGTCTTTGAGATTAATAATCCATAATTAATTAGAATTAATCCTATTAATTCTAATCAGGATTGGTTTATTAATTCATTAATTAATAAACCCATATTCCTAGATCATGAGTGGTATCTAGCAACACATTATGACCACCCAAGAGTCCAGGAAGTCAAGTGGCTTGACATGAACCCTTCAATAACAAACTTCAGTGCAATCAACTCCTTTCACCATACAATATCTCATTTGGTTTGGAGTACGGAATTGGTGCCAACTCCCTCCAGAATTAATTCTAGCCCAAATACAATAGTACTTGTACCAGGAACCCATTACTCTAGATGTGTATCAATTGGAACTGTTTCCAATACATAATTACCTTAGCCAAGGACTTTCGAGTAGTAATTCCTACAAGTGACCGTGAGATATTCGCCCCTACTATTAGGAGTGGTGAATCCTTTATTGATCCTCTCAACTACTTTCATTTACCTCACCATGTACCCAATATCCATCCCATAGGCGGCCCTCGATCGAGCTCCGGAGATTGGAATCAAAGTATAAGGCTCAGTAAACAAAGTACCTTGGAGATCTCAAGTCTAATGATACTTGCACGTTTGCTATATTGAGATTATATCAGTGGCACTAAATAGTTATCCATGTAATTATCTCAAAGCTAGGTCATCCAATAAACTTGTTCCATTAACAAGCATCCATGTGTTAACTTTGAGTATCTCAATACTCACGATTATGAGAACCACCACCTGATCAAGTCAGGAAGTCTAACACATGCTAGTCTTAACGCATTAATGATGTCCTGTCTCATTAATGCTATGACTAAGGACTATTTAAGTACTAACACCATCCAGTGTAGTAGGAATCTCAAATCATGATCTCTATCATAATTTCCTTAACACAGTGTTGTACTAGGGACTTTATCGAACAGTTATATTACTTAAAGTAAACAAAAGAAACTGTAAGATAAATAATGCCTTTTATTAAAATAAAATGTGTCATATACAATGTACAAGTGATTGCCTCTAGGGCACAACACTAACAGTACACACTAATCACTTTTCATTCATTATTTAACCGACCTAATTAAAGTAAGAAAATAAGAAAAAAAATAAAGAAATATATACAACTCAAGGATGTAGAATTATGCAATTTAGATAATTATCCTAGAAAATATAATAATGACCTACTTAACAACTATCTCAATTCATCATCGTCTTGACATTATGAAGGAATGAAAAGTAAAGTTCAATCATTTCCCAAGTCATGAATTCACTTATATAGACTCCACTTCTTTCCCAATCCATGGATTCACTACCCTTTGATTAAGTTAGTAGATTTTCCAATCAAAACCAAATAACCAAAAGATAAATTAAACATAATTCCTTATAGATATGAAATTAGCTAACAACCCTATGCTCTAAGTGAAATTGACTAACCTTTGATTACTTAAGTTCTTTGATCTTAACTTCGTTTCCCAAGTCCGTTAAATAATAACAATTATGAAATCAATTAAATTAAATCAACTCCTAACGTCATTTCCCAAGTCAATTAGAAGCAAATCTAACTTCATCAATTCCTCCATACTCACAAGTAATTAAACACCAAGAATGATAGAAAATTGATCAAGTAGTTAAATAGATACATAAATCATGAATCCCAAAATAGTATCAAATTATAATGAAAAAATTGTGCATAATTGTTTAAGAAAAAGAAGACAAAGATAAAAGAAAATACTCATAGAAAAGCCTTTTTCTTCACCCTTGAAGACTCTCTTGAATAATCCTCCTTAATTGGGTAAATCTCTCATTCAATGAATATTTAGGAGTTTTGGCTCTTGGATCTACCTCTCTCTCTATGTCTATCTATCCTTTCTTTTGTGTTTTCTTGTTCTTTTATAGCCTCTTAGATGTTAAATTCATGGCTGAGGAAGTCTTGACCAAGTAAGACTAGGAAAATACCAAAATCATTGGATAATCCCTAATTTCGTGAACAGAATATTCGCCCTCCAGAATGTACCTGGCACGGGGTAACTTCGGGCCTCTTGCTACCAGGTACATTCTATTCTTCCTCTATTTTTACTCTATTTTTAGCATGTTCTCCTCGGCAAGCAGTATGGACTCGGCGCCAGGTGCATTTGCCAGACCTGGCGCCAGGTCTATTCTGGCTTTCCCCTGAAGCTTAGCTCGAATTCCTCTCTTGGACCAGAATGGACTCGGTGTTTGGTCCCTTAGCTAGGCCTGGCACCAAATACATTCTGGAATTGCTTATTTTATGCTCGATTTTAACTCAAGTTTGCACATATTTGCCAAAAATACTTTTTACAAATAAAATGTCAAATATGAAAGAATATACCTAGTTATTACAAAAAATATATTTTAAAACAATCTCAAATAATTAGAAAAATAGTGGTGATTTTAGCCCTTATCTTGTTTTTATATGCATTTTATTTATAGGTAGGAATAAAGCCCTCTTGAACGAGCCCTTCTCTCTATTTTCACTTTTGATATCTATTAGTACTTTATTGCACTTAGGAAGTATTACTTAAACTTTTTACCCCAATATTATTTTTTGTCTCTTTAGTGATGCTTTAATGTGTTAATTTTTTGTCAATGAGGAGATTGTCCACTTTAAGTGTGGGAGAGTGGTTTGGTGATATTCTTTGTCTAAGTCTTTATCAATAATCTTGGTGTTTTCTTGGTATTGAGCTCTTTTGAAAAAAAATTTGGTTTAAAGATTTTGATTGAAAAACAAATTTGTTGCAAGTTCCTTAAAAGTTTTGAAATGTTGAAGATTTGAAAGTTTGGAACTTTTGGAATTAATTCGCAATGGAAGTATTTTATTTTCTCTATTCTTCCACTTTATTGATTTTGGTCTTCTTGGATTTGCTTTCATTGTTATATCTTTGACTATTGAGGATAATGTCCAGTTTAAGTATGTGTGTGTGTGTGGGGGGGGGAGGGGGAGAATGAGGTTGAAGAAATACTTTTCCATATCATTTTTGTGAAAATTTTTCAAAATTTCAATAATTTTCATTGTTAAGCAAGGTTGTAATTCTTTTTCTTACTTAGATATGAGTTTTGTCATTCATGTGGTGGATTTTTTGTGAAATTAGTTTTGTTGGATAGGATATTTTCAAAACTTGAGAATTTTGATTAATCTTATTTATGCATTGGTCTTTGAATGTTATTTGATTCATCTAGTTTGAATATGGAGGATATGAGAAATATGAGTAAAGTTTATTGGCTAACTCTTATATTATGAGTTTAAATTTTGCTTAGCTTTGAGTTGTGATAAAGAATGTGAGTTGATAAAAGATCGTTGAGAGGAAAGATTGTGTAAAAATTGTGAAATATTCTTGAGGTGAAAATTGAAAAAATAAGTTATTATTTCTCTTTAAAAATGAGAAGAAATATTATTTTTGCTTGATTATGGGAGCCAATACGAATAGTAAAAAAAAAATCCACTTTCTTGAGGCTATGAATTCTCTAAAGCAAGAGAAAGAAAGAATTGTTTAGAGGAAAGTTGTTGAAAAAAATATGAGTGGTGACTCGAAGGAGGCCAATATGATGTGTGAAGAGAAATCCATGCACTTGAGGTTATCAATTCCCTAAGTTATTGAAAGAAATTCTGAGAAAAAAATTGGAGTGTTCTCCTTACATCATAACTTGAGTTGTGTAATTTTTGGATTTTTAATAATTGAGTTGGTAGATATCTTGACTTGTGTGACTCATGTTATCTATATTTTAATTTGAATGGTGAAATAATTTTCTTAGACTAAGGTATGAACTTAATTAATTTGACTTCGAGTGTTTTGTGCTATCTTGTCAAATGTTTCAAAGCTTGAATTGTTTTCAAAGAGTATGAATGACAAGAGTTGTATCTAAAGTTTGAAGGGAAGACATAATCTTTGTTATAGTATAGAAATTTCTGAATTAAAAATAACTTGTGTTTTCTTAGTAATTTTTCTTGATTAAAGTGTTTTGCTTGAGAACAAGCAAAAGTTCAACTGTGGGGGTATGTGATAGGGGCTAAAATCACCATTATTTTTCTAGTTATTTAAGGTTTTTTTAAAATACATTAGTTATAATAACTGGGCATGTTCCTTCCTATTTGACACTTTTCTTGTAAAAAGTGCTTTTGGCAAATTTCTACAGATTTGAGTTGAAATCGAGCAAAAAGTAAACAATTCCAGAATGCACCTGCGGCAGGCGGCCCAGCCAATGGACTAGGTGCAGGTCTATTCTGGTCAAGCAGATGAAACCAAGTAACTTTCAGGAAGTAAATCGAATAGATCTAGAACCAGGTCTGACAAGTGAACCAGGCAACAGGTTCATTCTATTCGGCCAGTGAGAATAGAGCAAAAACCAGAGGAAGAACAAATTGTACCTGGTGTGCTAGGTGGGTCGAAGGTACCCGACGCCAGGCCCGCTCTGGAAGGCGAAAATCTTGTGCACAAATTTGGGAAATTTTCAAAGATTTAGGTATTTTCTAATTTCTACTTGGCCAAAATTCCTCAGCAACGAATTTAGCATCAAAGAGGCCTATAAAAGCAAGAGAAAATACAAGAGGATCGAGAGAGATAGAGAGAGAGAGAGAAGTGGATTCAAAAGCAAAAATTCAAATCACTCATTGAAGAAGGAATTCACCCAATCAAGGAGGATTATTGAAGAGTCTTCAAGAGTGAAGAAAGAAGCTTGTTTATGAGTGTTTTCTTCTATCTTTGTTTTTTTTTTCTTAGAAAATAATGTATTCAATGTTTTTATTGTAATTTAACATTATTTTGAGATTCATGATTTTGTGTTAATTTAGCTATTTGATTAATTCTTTATCATCTTTGTTAGCTGATTACTTGTTATCATTAGTTATTGATGCCAGTTCTTCTCATTGACTTAGACAAAACAATGTTAGGAGCTTCGTTCCATTGATTTCATAATTGTCAAATCTTAATGGACTTGAACGATGAAGTTAGGATTTTAGGATTAAGTGATCAAAGATTAAGTTGATTTCACCTTCACAAAGGGTTATTAGCTAATTTCATATTTTTAAGGAATTGAGAATCATGCATATTTTGGTTAGGATGGCTTGATTGACAAATCTGCTATTTGAATCGAAATATAATGATGAGTTTAATACATGTTTTGGTTATGTTAGCTTGATTGAAAAATCTGTTAATATGAATCAAAATTTAGTAATTCCATGGATTGATAAACAAAGTGGTATTTATCTAAGTAGATTTATGACATTGCAAAAGATTAAATTTTACTTTACTTTCCTTCATGATGCCAAGATGATAATTACTTGAGATAATTGCTAATTGGTTCATTATCATGTTTTCTAGGATAATTATCTAAGTTGCATATTCCTACATCCTTGAGTTGTATATATCTCTTTATTTTTTTTTATTTTCTCACTTTATTTAGATCGGTTAAACAATGAAAGAAAAATAATTAGTGTATACTTGTTCCTTTGAGGATCAATACTCAGTAATTCCCTATATTGTACTTATGATGAGTATACTTGCTAGTATGTGCATTTTGGGATTAATGGTTTAATTAAAACTTGATAAATGATGGATTTAATTTTGAGAATTTTTATACACCCAAAATTTACGCATCATATATCTATTTTTATCTTTATTTATTTTCCTTATTTTGTTGGCTAAACAATAAAGATTTAGGTAAAGAAATGTGGGAGCCTATGTTCTTGTAGATTCGATACTTACTATTTCCTATGCTATACAATGGGTATATTTGCCCTTATGTGTGACTTTAGTGGTAGACATTTTAATTACAACTTGATTAATTGTATAATTTGTTGGTAATATTTTCGGCACTAAAAAACACGCATCACTAATGGTTATGTAAGAACAAATAATAATTTTACTGATTAAAATAGTAACAAGTAATAAATTTGATAATATAATTAGCTAATAATTAGTATACATATATTATATGTTTTCAAACAACAACCACTAGTAATAGTAGTTGATAACTTCCGTATCATTAAAGACTTATGTTAGCTTTAACAATAACCAATCAAATATCATGTAATAACTAATGTCCAGTACTCAACTTAAACATATATTTGACTACATGCTACTCTTTATACGTTCTAAAACCAAGTAATCAAATCATAAACCACTCCTGCATCATTCATACATAAAACAACCCTTCTTCCAGTCAACAACACAATCAGACCACAAATCATCCATCATAATCTAACATGCCTCAATAGCTAAATACAAACCCTACGATTTGGGTAACATACAAGTTTAAAGTGGATTACCTATCTAAAAAAATAATCTGAATATGGAGATTGGTTCTTTGAACGCCTTTGAGGATGATATGCTAGGAATGTTAGAATGTATGCCCAAAATATACTATGTATTTTTATATTTTATAAATTAATAAAATAGTTCACTCATTAATAGTTGTTTATTTATATATATTTGGACATTAAAGGTCTAAATGTATTAGTAAGTAATCTACGTAATTGGGTAACACTTTCATTGTAAAGTGTAGATTATGAGCTACTAACACATAAGCGAAAATTTGTTCTTGATCGATTGATAAAGCATGACACTTTATCAAGGTATAGATCATTATACTATGGTTTCTAAATAGAGAATGATTTACCTTTAACCAGTGAGTAGTCTTCTTACGCCAATAGTGTAAGCATATTTGAAATATGTAGAACTATACCACATGATAATAATCTTTACAAAAGTATTATAATAAATAAAGACTAGTCTATCGCTACTGCTACATGTAGGAGTACCCTAAGACTTGAGTATGAGTTGGTGGTTTGATAAAACTAGATTTGTGCAATTTGATATATGATGGGTGAGATCTTATTGCAAGGCCAATAATCCTATACGTTGGGTGTATGACTCTAATTAATTAAGAAAGACTTATACACTAGAGTTCTATACTTCACTTTGTGAAGACATCACCATCTTGTGATTGTCCGTGATAATCTAAATAATCCAGGAACTTGAGAAACGTGACTAAACATATATGTTTTTGGGTAGGTTCCTGATATAAGTGAGTACATACTAGAAGTCATAAATTATTAGAGTAGTTATCAAAGGATAGTAGATATCATTGATAAAGGCATTAGTACAATTTTCCTATCTCAATGATGGGTGTTACGTAAAGGGGTATTATCGTCATTACATCTGTAAGTTGAAGACACTGTACTTGTAATATTAGTCTTGGGATCAATGTTTTCATATGGTGATAAATGGAATGTTTAAAATAATAAAATACAAGTATTTATTAGCAAGGGTGTTTTGGTTATTTTAGCAACCAATTGGTCCTCAGAGCAATTCAAGTAACCTTAACAAATTTGTTTTACTATATAGGCCTATTGGAAGAAATTATTATTGGAAAATTTATTTTAGGAGTCCAATTAATTATTTATTTAGGATAGAATAATTAATTGAGCCAATTTAATTGAATTGATTTATTAATTAATTGTCTTGCGTAATTTTATATTGGGCCCAAGTAGATCAATTAATTTATATAGGAGCTAATTCATTTAAAACCTTAGCCTATTAGCGTTTAATACTGCCGCCTCTAGGTTTATTTTGAAACCTAAGGTAGCCACTATAGACCAGGAAAAGAAAAAAAAAAGAATTATAAAGTGTTGTGATTTTGGAGGAAGCTATTGGGTTTTTCAGTGAAAAGGGTTTCTTGCACCAAAATAACATAGGGAACAAAAATTGAAACAACTTTGGTTTTCCAAACATAGCCACCATTTTCCTTTGTTTTTCATTTGTCCTTCATTCTTTTCCTGTAGCTCTCCCAATCTCTTCCATATTATTTCATCATATTCTACTTTCACCGATAGTGATCCGTAGGAGGTTCACGAATACTCTGGAAGGCTAAGAGCTAGCGAACGTGGTACATGTCAAATACAAAGGAGCCAGCGGTTAGTTGGAATTCAAGTGAAACAAGTGAACATTCCAACACAAGAAGCGCCTTCGAACCCGAATTTGGCACAGACTATTCAACCTAAGCGTCTAAGAAGTAAGTACTCCTAGACTTTGGCTCAAGAAAAATTTAAATTTACTGTCTTCTACTGCATTTTTATTTTCCCACAGTCCTTTAAGTGGTATCCGAGCCATGGTTATAATTTAAGAGCATGCTTAGGGTTAATAATCGAAAAAAATGTAGTTTCTTTTACTAATACAAATATAATCTTTATGATTGAACCCTCACAATTTTTTAAGTCGACGGATTTTCCTCTTACTATAAATTTCATTGTTGCCAGCATTGACATGTAGAACGGGACTCTATCTTTATTCTCGTCCGATTAATTAGTTCTTGAAAAGATCTACAGACTATGGAATGAATTATTTGATCAATGAATATTCGATTCTTTCTTCAATGTGGAATCAAATCACACCAATTCTTCTATTTTTTTATAAAAAAAATGCAGATTCATTCGGGTCGGGATTAATCATTTCATATAGTATTCAATACGTATGGATACCTCATGATTTTTTATTTGAGTAGATGTTGTATATGCATCGTACATGGAGGCATAGGCGCTTGTAATTTATTGTTACTTGCTTTTTGTAGAATTCATGTACGTCTCGCTTCAAAAAGCCTAGGCAATTGGGATTGTATTTAAATTCAATTTACTAAATTTTGTAACAATATTAGTGCCGAATCAACATTGGAAAATCCCCGAAGAATACGCTAGAGGAATTTTGGAACAAGGAGGAAATTGCAGAAGACCAAACAGAGCCAAGCCATAGTTGGGTGAAGGCAAACCGCAATTGGTTTGTAGGTTGGCAAGCCACGGCCGGTTTGCATTGAACCATGCCCAGCTTAGAGATTTTTAATCCTACAAGCCGCATTTAGTTTTGGGCAAGCCAGGCCCTAATTTGTGAAGGAGGACTCCTGTTCAGTTCAGATTGGGTCACAGGTATCGGCTCGTATCTTTTGAAGACATTTTTTTATTAAATTTCCTTGTAGTTTCTTATTCTTTTGGGATTCCATATCAAATGGAGCTATATTCTTGCAATGGTTTATTTATGATGATAAATAATTTCGCATGAAATGGTTAGTAAAAAAGGAATCACCTTACGATTAAAGAAGATCATTTCAATTTTAATATTATCATATTTAATTCATTATTTGGTCACATAAAAATTAAAGGATAGAAATAGCATTTAAAAAGTTTATTTTGGAACATGTTTATTTTATTTAATTTTGCGATCAAATGCACAAGGTTTTTGAGAAATTAATTTTTTTCTCTAGATAAAGCAATTAAGAAAAACATTTTAAAAGGGAACTAGGATATTTCAAATAACATTCATGATTTATTCTTCCAAAGGGTATTATCATTGACATGGAGAATATTTTGAACTTAAATATTTTAAATTTATTTCCTAAAAAAAATAGTTTTAACTTAAGTAGTAAAAATAAAAATTCATGATTTTTTCTCTTAAAGGGTTTTATCTTTAACATGGAGAATAAATGGTCGAATTTTTAGAATTTTACTAAAGTTAATGAAAACCGAATGAATTTTAAAGACTTAAAAACCTATTTTTCTTAAAAGATAATGTGGGAGAGAGGTTGCAACGGTCCCACAGCTTCAATCATAGATTCATGTTAGAGATTGTGATTACCCTCATGTCATTCTGAGCATGACTCCCTATTAGATGGATTTCCACGAGAATCTAAAACTAATAGTGGAATTATATTTAAAGCCATGAATATATGTTATTATTGGCCAACCTACATTGGAGGTATTAACATTAGAATATTCGTAGGTAATGTGAGTAGTGACCATCCTATCGATAGAACTATCTCTAAATTATTAACTATTAAGAAAGTTTAATTTGTGATAGTAGTACACTTAAGTTAGAAAATTGTTAACCTTCTAACGAAGCTCTGTCAATATTTCTAAGAGCCAAAATTTTCTCTTTTTTTTTATGATAGTTTTAGTAGGTTAACCATATCATGGATATAATATAATGTTTCAAATGTTCATTTCTTATATGTTTTTCAAAAACAAATATTTTTCTGAATGAAGTTTTTTTTTTCCCAATCAACAGAAATGTCTAGTTTCAGTCCCTTATCCATTATTCTCAAGGAGAATAAGTTAACTGGACCTAACTATATGGATTGGAAAAGGAATCTAAATATAGTGCTCACTATCGAGGAGTACAATTATGTTATAATTGACCCCTGTCTTGAAATTGGAGAAGATTCATAGACTAAGATCGTGGAACTGAGAAGGCATGGAGGAAAGTTAGCCTCCATATCTATTGTTCTCAGTCTAAGCATGAGAACATGCCTACAACATATGATATCAATGTATCGTTGCACATCATGTTAGCTATCAAGAACTGGCCTACAAGATAGGAAGCTCTTAGTGTAATCATAAATACTTGGATGGTTGAGGAGGCATTGGTTCATCAGTATATGCTTAGGATGATTGCTCATCTAGAGGTGGTCGACGTCCTAGGAGCAACAATCGATCCTAAGAGCCAAATTGACATGGTTCTTGATACTTTGCCAAATGCATATTCTCAATTCAAGTTAAACTATAACATGAATAAGTTGGATATGTCTTCGATTGTAGTTAATGAAAGAATTTCATGCTACTAAAAAAATCATGACTTCTTTGTCAAAGGCTTTGATTACTCATTCTTGTTCATTTTCTAGAACTAGGGCCCAACCGAAGAAGTTCAAGAAGAAGAAAATCTAGAATAACACAGGGGCCAAGCCGAAAGGATCTAAGCCTGGTTTGTCTAAGCCCAACGCAGAAACCAAGGTCAGTGTTTCAAATGTGGCAAGAAATGACACTTCAATAAAAATTGTCTGGACTTCTTGGCCAAGTCCTCCTTAGGTATTACTCTTTACTTAGAGTCTATTTTGATGGTTGGATCATCATCCACTTAGATTCTTGATTCTAAAGCTACTGACCATATCTGTAATTCCATACAGGAGTTCAGAAAGATAAGGTGACTCTGTAAAAGAGAGTATTGATAGGGCTTAAATTCACATGTTTGTTCCTAGTTATTTGAGGCTAATTTGAGATACATTTGATGAAATAACTAGGCATATTCCTTCCTATTTGATATTTTACTTGTGAAAAGTGTTCTTGATGAATTTGTGTAGGAATTAAAAGATTTTGAGTAAAGTTTTGCGAATCCAATAGCAACCCAGTGTATGCCCCAGCTACACAACCCGACGCCTGGCTGGTTAAAGTGACCAGGCGCCAGGTCCACACTGTGCAGAGGCGGTGAAATCCTATTTACTCACAAATTTGGTATCTTCCAAAAAATTTTGGTATTTTCTAAATTCTACTCAAACCAGACTTCTCAAGCCATGAATTTTGGTATCAAGGAGCTTATACATACAAGAAAAACAAAAGTGAATGATATGAATCCAAGGATCAAAGCTTTCAATCACTCACAAGAAGAGGAAATTTATCAATCAAAAGGAACTATTCAAGGAAGTTTTCAAAGAGAAGAAGGATGGCTCGTTTATGAGTTCTTTTTTTTACCTTTATTTTTTTTCTAGAATAGTGATGTAATTAATGTTTTTATTGTAATTTGACATTATTTTTGAATTCATGGTTTTTGGATTAATTTAGATATTTGATCAATTTTCTATCAGTCTTGATGTTTGATTACTTGTAATTATGAAAGAATTGATGAAGTTAGATTTGCTTCTAATTGACTTGGGAAATGACATCAGGAGTTGATTTAATTTTATATTTGTTATTTCTTAACAGACTTGGAAAACGAAGTTAAGATAAACAATCAAAGATTGGTTAATTTTACCTAAAGTATATGGTTATTGGTTAATTTCATTTTCATTATCACCTATACTATAGGGATCATTGTTGAAGGATGAGTTTAATGCATCTTTGTGGTTATGCTGGTTTGATTATGAAATTTGCAAATTTAATCACGAGATGGTGAGTCTATTACTTGGAAAATGATTGGATTCTGTAATAATTCCATCATAATGCCAATACGATAATTAATTGTGATATTTACTAAGTCATTGCCATGTCATCTAGATAGTTATCTAAATTGCATATTCATACATTCTTAAGTTATGTATATTTTTCTTTATTTTCCTTTTTATCATCTTATTACTTTATTGGGTTAGTTAAATAATAAATTAAATGTAACTAATGGTAGTTGTTCCTTGAGGTTTGATACTCGTTAATTCCCTATACCATGCTTGCAATGGATATACTTGCTCATATACGTAATTTGGGATTAATGTTTTAATTAAAACTTAGTTATGGATGGATTTAAAGTTAAATGATTTTTATACACCTAAAATTTGCGTATCAAATTTTTGACGCTGCTGCTGGGGAATAATATCATGAAAACTAGGATTTTATTGATTTAACCATATTTATATGTATCAATGTCCATATATAAATACATATATATATATATATATATTGTGTAACTAAGTGCCACATCCTGTTGTATGTGTACATGTACCTTAACTGACTAACTTGATTTAATATTGTACTATACCTGTATGATACTAACGAGCTACTGCATGCAGGTAACATGGCCGATTGGAACATAGGGCAGTACCTTGACACGTTTCAAGAGATGACATATCGGCCATCAGACTTAACTGCTTTAGAAAGGGTATTAGGAAAATTTGCCACCCATGTGACCAAACGATTTCACGAAATAGATGACACGTTGGCCAGATTTAAGGAAACGGTCCCAGATATGGAGAGGCAAATTTGGTTTTTAACGGATTTAGTCTTAAAATCACAAGAAAGGTCACCATTGGGGTTGGAAACGCAAGAAGATTCAACTGCTATTATATTGCAAAGTGGTAAGGAGCTACCTGATTCTAACATGGAACCGGTATCGGCTCAAGAAGCTAGGCCAGCGCCCGTCTCTCTTGGTACTCCACTTGAAACACAAGCTAAAGATCTAAGTTTTCAACCACCGGTCCCTTACCCCACTCAAACACAAAAATTAAGAAAGGATGCATAATTTGATAAGTTTTAGATGTTTTTAAACTACTACACATAACATCCCATTCAGTGAGGATTTGATACACATGCATAAATATGTAAAGTTCCTAAAAAATATGCATGTCAATAAAATAAGGTTGGAAGAATTGTCCATTGTAGTTTTAAATACAGAATGCTCTGCCATCTTGCAAGACCAACAGAATTTGCCACATAATGAAAATGATCCAGGGAGTTTTTCTATTCTTTGTCTTGTCAGCTCTCTTACATTTTGCAATGCATTAGCAAACTTAGGTCTAGTATTAATCTTTTTCCATACAAAACTTTCAAAAAGCAAGGCATAAGTGAGCCCAAGCCCACTAGGATGAGTATTCAACTTACGGATAGATCTATTAAATATCCCAGATAAGTAGTAGAAGATATATTGGTTAAAGTGAATAGATTCATATTTCCTGTACATTTTGTTATTCTTGATTTGGATGAAGATTCTAAAGTTTCCATAATCCTAGGTCGACCTTTTCTAGCTACTGCCAAAGCTTTAATTGATGTTCAAGAGGAAAGTTAACACTTAGGGTTGGGAATGAAGAAGTCATTATTAAAATCCACAAAAGCATGTAATATCCTATATCTTCTAATAATTCTTGTTTAAAGATTGATATTCTTGATGAGTCTGTCTTTGATTTTGTACAGGAATCATTGGCCAATTTCTCTAGGGAATGGACGGAGCAATCAATTGCATATTTAGATGAGTCAAATAAAGCCCTTCGGTGGGAGAATTCAAAGAAATAATAATAATTAAAAAAAAGCAGTTTGGAAATGATGAAGTCATCCATTAAGGAACCACCATAATTAGACCTAGAAGACCTCCCCAAGCACTTGGAATATATATTTTTGGCTAATGGAAAAAAACTGCCAGTGATAATAGCAAAAGACTTGACTTGTGAACAAAAGACCAAATTGGCAAGTTTATTGGGAAAATATAAGGGAGTCATAGCATGGAAGATCACAGATATTAAGGGAATTTGCCTTCCTTTTACACTCACAAAATATTATTAGAAGAGAGAGTAAATACCGTAATGCAATCCCAATGTAGGTTGAACCCAAATATGAGTGATGTGGTAAAAGGTGTGGTGATTAAAATCTTAGATTCAGACATCATTTACCCTATTTCTGATAGTATTTAGGTTAGTCCAACACAAATGATACCAAACAAGGGAGGAAAGACGGTGAGCCCAAATGAAAAAAATAAGTTAATCCCAATAAGATGGGTAACCGGTTGGAAGGTTTGCATTGATTATAGAAAATTAAATTAGGTGACTACAAATGACCATTTTTCTCTCCCTTTCATTGATCAAATGTTAAAAAGATTAGCCGAACATGAGTTCTACTATTTCTTAGATGGTTTCTCAGGTTACTTCCAATTTTCTATAGCCCTGGAGGATCAAGAGAAGTCTACATTTACAGGCCCTTTTAGTACTTTTGCATATTTTTGTATGCCTTTTGGTCTTTGCAATGGTCTCGAAACTTTTCAAAGATATATGATGGCTATCTTCGAAGGACTTATGGGAGACATCATAGAGGTATTTATGGATAACTTTTCTGTTTTTGGTAATTCTTTTGACTTGTATTTGGCTAATTTAGAAAAATTGCTTCAAATGTGTGAAGAGACCAACTACATACTTAATTGAGAAAAATGTCACTTTATGGTGCAAGAAAGTATTGTATTGGGACACAAGATTTCAAAGAAAAGTATTGAGATTGATAGAGTGAAAATTAAGGCAATTGAGAAACTTCCTCCTCCCACTTCAGTGAAGGCTATCCGAAGCTTTCTTGGTCATGCAAGATTTTATTGGAGGTTTATCTTAGATTTCTCAAAAATTTCTAAACCTCTTACTTCTCTACTTGAAAAAGATGTTTTTATTTTGATGAAAAATGTTTCAATGTTTTTAATGTGCTTAGAAAGAAATTGATCAACTCTCATTTTTTAATTATTGCACCGAATTGGTCTCTTCCTTTTGAATTAATGTGTGATGCAAGTGATTATACAGTAGGTGTGGTGCTTGGACAAAAGAGGAATAAGGATTTTCAACTAATCTACTATGCAAGAAAAACTCTTACGGTAGCATAAGAGAACTACACCACCAAAAAAAAAAAAAAAAAATTGCTTGTAATTGTGTTTACTTTTGATAAATTTTATTCTTATCTTATTTTGTCCAAAGTCATTGTGTATATGTATCATTCTACCCTTAAATACCTACTAACCAAGAATGATTCCAAACCAAGATTGATAAAATGGATTTTATTGTTGTAGGAATTTAATTCGGAATTAGGGATAAAAAGGGAGCGGAAAATTTAGCTACGGATCACTTTTCTAGGTTAGAAAATCCTAACTTAGAACAATTGGCTGAAGGGGACATCAATGACACTTTCTCGGATGAACAACTTCTACTGGTTGATAGAGACATTTCTCAAATTTCATAGTTTGCTATTTTTGCTAATTACTTGGTTGTAGAAATTGATTCAGAGGATTTCACAGCACGGCAAAAGAAGAAATTCCTCTCCGAAGTGAAGCATTCTTTTTGGGAAGATCCTTACTTGTTCATCTGTTATGTGGATTAAATCATTTGGAGATGTGTGGATTCCACGAAAAGTGTGAACATCTTAAAGCATTGTCATGAAGGACCCACAAGAGGCCTCTACTAAGCTAACACCATTATAAGAAAGGTGCTTGAATCTGAATTTTATTGGCTAACACTTTTAAGGACTCTTACATGTTTGTTCAAAATTATGATAGGTGTCAACGTATAGGTAACATTTCTAAATCTAGCGAGATGCCATTACAAAATTTTCAAGCTTGTGAAATTTTTTATTGTTAGGGGATAGATTTCATAAGCCATTTTTCTAATTCTTTAGGTAAGAAATACATCTTAGTTGCGGTTGAGTATGTGTCTAAGTAGGTTGAGGCATAGGCCTTGTCCACTAATGATGCTTGGGTTGTAGTTAAATTTCTTAAAAAACTTTTCACCCATTTTGGTGTACCTAAGGTACTCATCAATGATAGGAGAATACACTTTTGCAATACCTAATTGGACAAAGTTCTCAAACATATAGGTGTCACCCATAAGTTTGCTACTCCCTATAACCCCCAAACAAGTGGCCAAGTTGAAGTGGTCAATAGAGAGTTAAAAAGAATTTTGGAAAAGGTGGTTAATCATACAAGAAAAGATTGGAGTTTTAAGTTAGATGATACTCTTTGGGCTTGTAGGACAGCTTTCAAAACTCTTATTAGTACGAACCCTATAGATTGGTGTATGGGAAATCGTGGCATCCACTGGTGGAAGTCAAACATAGGGCTTATTGGGCAATTAAACTTGTCAATTTTGATCTTCAACTCGTAGGATAACAGAGATTACTTCAAGTAGATAAGTTGGAGGAGTGGTGTAGTGATGCTTATCATAATTCTTGGATTTACAAGGATAAGATGAAACGTTTTCATGATAGGCACATTTGTTCTGATCAGGAGTTCAAAATAGGGGACAAGGTGTTATTATTTAATTCTAGGTCCAACTCTTTCTGAGTAAGTTGAAGTCCAGGTAGTCGGGGCCATATGAGATACATCGAGTTTACCCATTTGGGGTTATTGAGGTTTTTCACCTAACTAAGGGATCTTTAAGGTGAATGGAAGTCGAGTCATGCCATATTTGGGTGAAGAACTTAGCACTTTAGAGCATCTCGATGTTACCCTCTATGATTTATGATTTTTCTTCGGAACTTTTCACTCCTTTTTCTTTGTATTATCTTATTTTTATTGTCTTTTCCTTTTCTAGATTTAAGTTTTCTATTTTTCTTTTGTGTTTTTATTTAGGTACATTTCCGCAATGACTCATTGTGATAGATTCATATGTGTTGGTGCTACTCCGTAATGGAAGTATTTTCTTCTCTCTTCTTCCTCTTTTATCTTTTTGGTCCATCGGCGTTGCTTTCATTGCTATATTTTTTGTCATTGAGGACAATTTCTAATTTAAGTGTGGAGGGAGAGTTGAGCATTGAAAATACGTTCCATGTACTCTTGTTTATGCATTAGTGTTTGAGTATTATTTTATTCATCTAGTTTGAATTTGGATAATATGAGGAATGTGGGGAAAATTATTAGCTAACTTTTGTATTATGGATTTAAACTTTGCTTGACTTTGAGTTGTGATAAGGAACATGAGGGAAAAAAAATATTTCAGTGGAAAGATTAAGTGAAAAGAAAAAAAACTGATTGTAAATTGAAAAATGAGAAAAATGAGTTGAAAAAAAACTTATTTCACCTTTGAAAATGAGAAAACACTTTTTACTTGATTATAGGGGCCAATACGGATAGTAAAGAGAAATCAATTTTCTTGAGACTATTAATTCCCAAAAGTAAAAGAAAGAAAGAAAGTTGTTGAAAGAAATTATAAGTGATGATTATAAGGGGGCCAATACGGTGTGTGAAGATAAATCCATTCACTTAAGGCTATCAATTCCTTAAGTCATTAAAAAAATTGAGAGAAAAAAAAAATGAAGTGATTTCCTTGAATCATGACTTGAGTTGTATAATTTTTGGATTTATAATACTTGAGTTGGTAGATAGCTTGACTTGTATGATTCATATTATCTACGGTTATACTTGAATGGTGAAATAATTTTCTTATACTAAAGTATAAACTTGCTTAATTTGACTTCGAGAGCCATGGTATGCCTTATCTAGTACTTCAATTTGCAATTGTTTCTAAGGGGTTGAATGAATGGCCAAGTTATATCTAAAAGTTTGAAGGGAAGTTATAATCATTGTTGTGATCAACATTTTGGAAAATTAAAACTTGTCTTTTCTTGTTATTTTCTTCTTGACTTCAATGTTTTGCTTGAGGACAAGCACATATTCAAGTGTGGGGAAATGTGATAGGGCTTAAAATCACATGTTTATTCCTAGTTATTTGAGGCTAATTTGAGATACATTTGATGAAATAATTAGGCATACTCCTTCCTATTTGATATTTTACTTGTGAAAAGTATTCTTGATGAATCTGTACAGGAATTAGAAGATTTTGAGCAAAGTTGTACGAATCCAGTAGCAACCTGGTGCCTGCCCTAGCTACCCAACCCGGTGCCAGGCCAGCTTTGGAAAAATAGAACAAAATAGAGCAATTCGAGTCCCAATCCAAAAGCAACCCGACACTTGGCTAATCGAAGTGACTAGGCAAGGGGCTTACATTATCCGAGGCAGTGAAATTCTATTTACTCGCGAACTTGGTATTTTCCAAATAACTTTTGTATTTTTTGACTACTACTCAGACCAAACTTCACATGCCACGAATTTTGGTATCAAGAGGCCTATAAATACAAGAAAAACACAAGTAAATGATATGAATCCAAGGATCAAAGCTCCCAATCACTCACAATAAGGGGATATTCATCAATCAAGGGGCATTATGCAATAAAGTTTTCAAAGAGAAGAATGAGGACTTGTCTTTAAGTTTTTTCTTTTACCTTTGTTTTCTTTTTCTATAATAGTGATGTAATTAATGTTTTTATTATAATTTGACATTATTTTGGGATTCATGATTTTTGGATTAATTTAGCTATTTGATCAATTTTCTATCAATCTTGGTGTTCGATTACTTATAATTATAAAATAATTGATGAAGTTAGATTTGCTTCTAATTGACTTTGGAAATGATATTAGGAGTTGATTTAATTTCATATTTTTTATTTCTTAACGGACTTGGGAAATGAAGTTAAGACAAAGAATCAAAGTAATTAAAGATTGATTAATTTAAGCTAGAGTATAGGGTTATTGGTTAATTTCATTTTCATTATCACCAATACTATAGGGATAATTGTTGAAGGATGAGTTTAATACATCTTTGTGGTTATGCTGGTTTGATTGGGAAATTTGCAAATTTAATCATGAGATGGTGAGTCTATTACTTGGAAAACGATTGGATTCTATAATAATTCTATCATGATGCTAATACGATAATTAATTGTGATATTTACTAAGTCATTGCCATGTCTTCTAAATAGTTGTCTAAATTGCATATTCATACATTCTTGAGTTGTGTACATTTTTTTTTTATTGTCCTTTTTATCATCTTATCACTTTATTGGGTCAGTCAAATGATGAATGAAAGGTAACTAATGGCAATTGTTCCTTGAGGATCGATACTCGTTAATTCTCTATACTACTCTTGCGGTGGGTATATTTGCTCATATATCTAATTTGAGATTAATGTTTTAATTAAAACATGGTTAGGGATGGATTTAAATTTGAATGATTTTTATACACCCAAAATTTACGCACCAAGTATGGACTTAGAATGGCCAACGGAGCACAAGCGTAGGCTGAAGCAGTTGGAGACTTGGAACTTTTATTTGATTGTAATAGGATTTTAGTTTTGAAAGATATTTTATACATTTATTGTTTTAAGCAAAGTTTGATTTCAGTTTCGAGATTGATTAATCATGGATATTTTGTTTCTTTCTATTTTGGTATTTTAATCAGTAGAGATGGAAAGATTTTTTATTTTGGAAACATGTATGGAAATATTTTCTATGTTAATCCTATTAGTCGTCAAATAAATAATACTAAGACAAAACCAAATAATAAGAAGAGAAAGACCACATCAAATAACTTATATTTATGAAATTTAAGATTGGGACATGTAAATCCTAATTAGATTTAAAAGTAAATCCAAAATGGGTCCTTAGACTTATTGAAATTGGAGGAATAACCTCAATGTGAATCTTATCTTATCGGTAAATTGACCAAAAGGTCGTTTTCTCAAAAAGCAGAAATGGCCAAGGAAATATTAGAATTAGTTCATACTGATATTTGTGGTCCTATGTCTACACCTACTAGAGGAGGTTATCAATAATTTTTCACATTTACAGATGATCGCACACACGTTTTGGTTACATTTATTTGATGAGGTATAAGTCTGATTCATTTGATAAATTTAAGGAGTTTAAGGTAGAGGTGGAGTAAGATCAGATCATGGTGGAGAGTATTTTCTCGGTGTATTCAAGGATTACTCAGTTAACTACACCTGGGACTCCCTAGCAGAATAGAGTAGCTAAGAGAAGAAATAGAATATTGATAGAAATGAGCAGAAGCATAATAAGTCATGCAACTCTTCCTATTTCTTTTTGCGGATATGCTCTAGAAATAGCAATATATATTCTGAACTTGGTGCATTCCAAGTCACTATCTAGGACACTCTATGAGATATAGACTAGATGCATGCCTAGTATGAATCATCTTAAGGAATAGAGTTGTCTAGCTTATGTACTGACTAAATAAAGTAAGCTAGACCCAAGGTCAAAATTGTGCTTCTCTATAGGATATCCAAAAGGAACAATGGATGGATATTTTTATCATCCCTAAGAGTAAACGATACTGGTTAGTACTCATGCAAGATACTTAGAGAATAAATAAAATGTGTCCACTAAGATTTTAAGTAAGGTAGAATTAGAAGATAAGTTGAATGATATTTCAATTTCTTGTGCCCCAATTGAGGAACCAGGAAAGACACTGCCAGATATGGTGCAAGTGGGCATACAAGAGAAATAGAGATGCAAATAGAAAGTTGGAAACCTATAAAGTAAGGTTGGTTGCAAAACATTATACTAAAAAAGTAGGGATCGATTATGAGGAGACCTTTTTACCTGTTGCCATGCTTAAATCCATTTGTATTCTCTTGGCCATAGCATCTCATTATGACTATAAGATATGGCAAATGGATATCAAGATAGCTTTTCTAAATGACTATTTCAGCAAAGACATCTATAGGACCCAACTTAAATACTTTATTATGAAAGGCCAAGAACATATGGTCTGCAAGCTTAAGAAATTTATTTATGGACTTAAGTAAGCATTACGTGTATAAAACATCTATCTTGATGAGACTGTAACATCTTACGGTTTCAAACAAAATGTGGATGAACCGTATGTGTATAGAAAGTCGGATGGGAATAATGTATCCTTCATAGTATTCTATGTAGATGATATTTTGCTCATTATAAATGAAGTAGGGACATTATTATCTATAAAGGTTTTACTATCAAGTCAATTTACTATGAAGGCTATGGGAAAAGCTAGCTACATTCTTAGTATTAAGTTTCTTAGAGATAGAAAACAAAGAATTTTAAGCTCATCTCGATCTACTTATATTGACATGATATTAGCTAAGTTTAGCACGGATTAGCATAATAGGGTAAACATACCCTTTAGGCACAGATTGACCTTATCTTATAAATAGTGTCCTAAAACACAAGAAGAGAATGATATAATGAGTAAGATTTCCTATGCTTCAGCAATAGGAAGTCTCGTGTATGCCATCCTTTGTACAATGCCAGATATTTACTTTGTTGTAGGCATAGTTAGCAGATATCATTCAAATCCAGGGGAAGAATATTGGCAAGCTGTAAATTATATACTCAAGTACCTAAAGGGAATGAATGATTATATGCTTGTCTATAGAGCTAATGAATTGATTCCTACCAACTACACTAACTCAGACTTTCAAGAAGAAAAAGATGACGAGAATCCACTAGTAGATACGTTTTCACTTTGTCTGGAGAGGCTATTTCATAGAAGAGTGTTAAACAATCTTGTATGCTGATTCTACCATAGAAATTGAGTATGTAGCAGTTTCAGAAGCTTTAAAAGAAATAGTTTGGCTCTAGAAGTTGCTCACAACACTTTAAGTTGTGCCACAAATGGATAGGTCTATTACCATATATTATAACAATTCTAGTGTGTATCACAATACAAGGAACCGAGAAACCATAGGAAGAGCGAGCACATTGAAAGGAAGTATCACTTGATCCAGGAGTTCATTAAGAAACAGGAGATAGTGATTGCCCGGATTTTCTTTCCAAACAATTTAGTGGACCATTTGCCAGGCCTTTGATGAAGAAAGTGTTCTGAAGACACTTGGACGTCATAGCGATTGGCACATGTGGACTCTTATAGTCCATTTCGTGCAAGTGAGAGATTGTTGGAATGTATGCTCAAAATGCACTATATATTTCTGTATTTTGAAAATTAATAAAATAGTTGATTCATTAATGCTTATTCATTTACATATATTTACACATTAAAAGTCAAAATATATGAGTAAGTAATTTACTTGATTGTGATATGATCTTGGGAAGCACCAAATTTTTCGATTAAACTCAAGAACAAGAAACCTACCAAACCCACGCACAAGAATACTAAAATGTTAGGAAATTAACACTCTTGTGATAATGTGAATCTTGCCTACTTCAAAGACAGCTTAACACCCTAATTTAACTATAGATTAGAATACCAAGGACAGGAATTTGAAGGCACCCAACATAATCCTATCAAACACACTAGGCAACCTAGCACATAGCATAGAGATGAAGTTGAGATTATCCTTTAAGATTTAAAGACAAGATCAAATGTGAGACAAAATCTTTTGATTTCGTCTTAATGTTTAATGGACATCACCCAAGAGGATCACCTTCTCCAATGCTCTCAAAGAGTTCTTGAACTCTCACAATTTCATATGCCTCCAAAAGGTTCTTCATTTACAATGTTATAATAGAGTATTTATAGATGTCTTGCCATAACTACTTGTAATATTACAAAATAATCCTAAAATAGTTGAAAAATGTCAGTGGTTCGGATTACAGAATAGGGCCGATGCCGGGTAGGCCTACTAGGGGTAGCGTCAAGTTTAATATGGAGAAACAGTACTCGTACGCAAAAAGATGGAACAAATATCAGGACTTTACCAGTCCACAGCCGATGCCGGGTAGGGCTAGTAGGGTTAACACCGGGTCCATTCTGGTGGAACAGTACCTACGTCAAAAAATTAAAAAATTGTTACAGATCATAGTCGGCACCTAGTCGGTCGATTTGGGCCGGTGTCGTGTTAGCTCTGGGCATGCTCTCTTGTTTTGTTGCACTCTAACTCCCTACTCATTGACCTCCATCCTATTCCTATATGTTCTTTTTATCTTCCAAATGAAATATTTGTTATTTTGAGCTCTTCTTATTACTCTTTTGGACATCTATCATTATTTCAATATTGGCTTGATTCTCTACCTGGATTGTTGATCCTTTTGTGTTCCATTTATAGCTCCCTTCACTACCCGTCGCTTGACAACCTTTTTGGCTCTTGGCTTGTATACTTGAACGGCTTGAAAATCCTCCCGAAACTTCTTGAATGTTGAGCGTTCCCATGGAGATTTGAAGTACGTCTTGACTTTTCATCCCTCTTCTTTAGATGTGTCTTGTTATGTGGATAGATTCATATTATCTCTCCCTTCTTTGAGATGATTCGTCCTTGAATTGATGCACCTTGTTACTTGTATGGATTTCCCTGCATAAAAATTCAAGCAAGATAATTTTTTTGAAAGTAAAATTTTAGGCTTTTGTTCTACAACTCCTGCCTTGTTTCCTCTCTTCTCAACCCAAAATTTCACTCTCACCTTATTTCCCTCTTTTTCCTCCCTCTTGTTGTTTTCACCTCTGCAAACCCAAGTTGGCATTCTTGTTTTATCTCTTTACTCCCTCATGTGTTCTCTCTGCTCCATTATTTTTACTTGTGTTTGGAGTTCTAACCTCTTTTTTTATTCTTTAGTTCTTTTCTCATTTCCTCTCATCTCTTACTCTTGTTTTTCCCTCTCTCACTTTTCCCTCTCTTTTTGTTCTCTTCTCCTTTTATCTTTCTTCCTCAAAATATTTTGATCTTTTACAGTCTCACTTAGGGACATAGGGCAAAGTATGAATTTCCTTCCATTCTTGCACAAAGAGTAAGTGGTTTTCTTTCTATGGTGAAGTACCTCCCTATCATATAGCTAAGGCCTTCCCAACAATATATGCCTAACATGCATAGGAAACACATTACATATCACCTTATCTTTATATCCCCCTATGACAATTATAACCTTAACTTATTTGTTCGCCTTTACTTTACCATAATTGTTCAACCATTGAAGCTTATAAGGCTTAGGATGTTTCTAGATCTCCATTCCCAATTCCTCCACTAATGTAGTACTAATCACATTTTTACAACTCCCTCCATCAAATAATCAAGCTACATGATTTTTCTTTGATTTGACACCTTGAATAGAAAATGTTTTCCCTTTCTAAGTCCTCTTCTTTTTCAACCACACAAGCTTCATCACTTTCCCTCATAACACTAATTATTGCACATGATTTTTCAAGTGTATCCCCATCTCTTCTATCCATTTTATCTCCTCCACTAGATTTAATGTTATTTTGTAAAGTTAAAGTAGATGCTTCTTTCTCACTAGTTTCATTCATTTTCATTTGCTTTTGCACCACCTCTAGCCAACTCTTCTTTTTCTCCTCGTGTGGATGTGAACCTTCTCCCACTTCATAAGTACTTGAAGTACTTTTGAAACCTTCATCTATAGCATGCATTTTCTCCCCACCTACCTCATTCTTTGAATGTAATTACTTTTCAACAAATTCTATTCCATTTTTCTCAACTTCTTCTTGCTCATTCTCCTCTACCACTTCTAATGGGTTTGACTCATCCTTTAGAAAGCATAGAATGTTGTAATATCCCTTAGTCACTCCATTTGTTGACCTCAATGGATTTACGTCTTCTTCTTCATTATCACTAAGCCCCTCATCGAGCTCATTAATATTTTTCTCAACTTCTTCATGCACTACTTCATCATTTTGATTGAGCATTTCTTGGCCTTTGGCTTCCCTTTCTAGCTTGTCCTCCTTCTCAAAGCCATGTAATTCATCTTGCTCAACCCTCTCAATTTTATCTTCACTTCTTGCCCCTCTTGGCTCCTCAACATCTGTAACATTGTTCCTGGCCACTTTGGTTTCAAGTCTAGCTTTTTACTTCTCAATTTGTCTCTCTCCTTTGCAATTGTGCACCCCATAAAATTGTTCATATTCCATTTTATTTGGAAAATCAATTTTTGTATTCCTTCTACTACAAAAAATCTCACAAGTTAATCCTCCACTACTTCATCATTGCACCATACTTATAAAGGCT
This sequence comes from Voacanga thouarsii, assembly GCA_026120185.1. Classification (NCBI taxonomy): domain Eukaryota; kingdom Viridiplantae; phylum Streptophyta; class Magnoliopsida; order Gentianales; family Apocynaceae; genus Voacanga; species Voacanga thouarsii. The sequence continues at coordinate 2,960,756 of JANUWF010001224.1, read as the reverse complement.
TGAGATTCTCACCAAATCTCTCTCGGCCTCTTCCTCTACCTCCTCTCAACCCATTTCTCTCTCCTCTCATAGGACCTTATTGCTGTCCACCAACTGAGTATTCATCTCATTCTTCTCTATGTTGGCTATTCACAAGAGGTGTGTTGTAGACTTCCGGTTGCTCTTTTTTTCTCCTTTGACTGGCAGTAGATGTTTGGTCTTATTGAGCTCAGAGTTCGGTCATCTCCCTCTAAATTCCCTCTATACTCCTTTGCAATAAAACGAGGGATTCACAAAGATCTCTCGGATCCTCCTTTCTTCTCAATCCATTCTTGGATAAATTTTGCGATGCACACTTTTCTCTTGGTCTAGATACTTTTGGACTTTCATAGAAACACCTATACTCATTTTCTTTTAGCATAGCACTCTTTGAATATTTTTGCGGTCCTCTAACACAAACCTCATCATTCCCATAATTTATACCCACATATTTAACCCCCTTATATTTCCAATTTTCTTTTCCATCAAACTCACTATATCCTTTTCCACTTGTGCTTGGCCCTTCATCATAGCTATCCCTATAAGACTCATCTTCACAATCAAGCAAATTTTCATGATCATCTTCATTTGCCCAATAATCTTCTTCATATTCATATTCATGTTCATCATATCCCCCATAACTACTCTCATTGTAACATGACTCATCATAATCATACCCTTCACTTTTATTCCAACTAGCCATTGTGAATTTCCTTTCAAGAGAAGTACCCACAAAAGTTAAGTAGAAAATACAAGGGAATTCCTCATGTCACTCCCTTACGTGTTTACACTCAATTTTTAGTGGCCACTCTTCACTTGTGTTTGCATTTTTTTTTTTAGCTTTTATAAAATGAGCTCATCCTCTTACCTTTTTCTTCAAACTCTCAATTCTTCACTCAACTTCTTCCCAAATCTTTCCCACTTCAAAAAATTTAGTTCTACTAATCAAGTCAACTAATTTTCAAGGAATAAAAAAAAAGTGTCTTAAAGGCAATTTATCAAACATTTGATGTGCAATAAGGAAGATGTATAGATTTCAAATAGTTGTTACACTAAGTGATACTATCACAACCTCAATCACAATTTAGGAATTAAAAATCACTTAAATGTCCTTTAATAAACAAATTATTTATCATACTTCATGAATGAAAGCTTTGGCAATCAAGTATGAACATTCACAATTCATTGGGACAATACATCAAACACATTGAATGCTATCTCATAGCTCAATGTTATATAGAAAATTTCAGCGTGGTTTTGGGCCTAAATCAACAAATATTTGCATAAAATGATTCCTCAAACACCAATATACCATATAAGGTCACATTCATAACATTTTCATGGCACAATATCCAGTTTTTGACATCTAAAAATAGCAAGAGAAAAAGTGATGAAAATTTAAAAATCACTAGATTTTGAAAAAGATTGTATCTTGGCCCAAAGAAAGTTGGTTGATTAGAATCAACATAATGTAGGCTCTGATACTATTTGATATGATATTAGGAAGTACCAAACGTTTGGATTAAACTCAAGAACAAGAAACCTACCAAACCTACACACAAGAACACTAAAATGCTAGGAAATTAACACTCTTGTGATAATGTGAATCTAGCATACTTCAAGGACACCTTAACTCTCTAATCTAACCATAGATTAGAACATCAAGGATAGAAAATTGAAGGCATCTAACTCAATCCTATCAAACACACTCGGTAACCTAGCACATAGAATAGAGATGAAGTTGAGATTATCCCTTAAGATTTAGCGACAAGATCAAATGTGGGACTACATCTTTTGATTTAGTCATGATGTTTAATGGATATCACCTAAGAGGATTACCCCCTCCAAAGTTCTCAAAGAGTTCTTGAACTCCCACGATTTCATATGCCTCTAAAAAGTTCTTCGTTTACAATGTTATAATAGGGTATTTATTGATGTCTTGCCCTAACAACTTATAAATATTATAAAATGACCCCAAAATAGTTGAAAAATGTTAGCGGTTTGAATTACAGAATAGGGCCGGTGCCGGATAGGCTTACTGGGGATGGCATCGGGTCTAATATGGAGAAACAGTACTCATACGCAAAAAGATGAAATAAATGTCAGGACTTTACCAGTCCATAGCTGGCGCCGGGTAGGCCTAGTAGGGTCGACGCCGAGTCCATTCTGGTGGAACAGTATCTGCGTTAAAAAATTGAAGAATTGTTGCAAATCACAGCCGCCGCTTGGTCGGTCGATCTTGGCTGGCACCGGGTCAACTTTAGGTAAGCTCTCCTATTTTGTTGCACTCAAATTCCCTGCTTATTGACTTCCATCCCATTTCTATGCATTCCCTTGATCTTCCAAATAAAATGTTAGCTATTTTGAGCTGTTCTTGTTACTCCTTTGGACATCAATTCTTGTTTCAATATTTGCTTGATTCTCCACTTGGATTGTTACTCCTTTTGTGTTTCATTTATAGCTCCCTTCACTACTTATCTCTTGACAACCTTTTTGGCTCTTGGCTTGTATGTTTGGATAGCTTGAAAATCCTCCTGAAGCTTCTTGAATGTTAAATGTTCCAATGGAGATTTGAAGCGCATCCTGACTTTCCATCCCTCTTCTTTAGATATGTCTTGTTGCGTGGAAAGATTCCTATCAGATTGGGTTATGTTTTCACAATAAAGTGGAGATTATGGATTACTAACATATAAGAAAAAATATTATTCTTAATTGATTGATAAAGTTGGGCACTTTATTAAGGTATATATCATGGCACTGTGGTTTTCTAAATATAGAATTGTTTACCTTTAACCTGTGAATAGTCCTCCCATGCTAATAGTGTAAGCATATTCAGAATACATAGAATTGGATTATGTGATAATAATTGTTATAAAAGTATTATAATAAATAAATATTAGTGTATCGTTGCTACTGCATAGACGAGTACCCTAAAACTTGAGTATGAGTTAGTAGTTTGATGAACTTGTACACTTTTACGTATGATGGGTAAGCTCTTGTCGCAAGGCCAATAACCTTGTAGCTTAGGTGTATGACTCTAGTTAATTAAGGCAGACTTACGCAATAGAGTTTCTATACTTCACTTTGCGAAGACATCACCCCATTGTGATTATCCATGATAATCTAAATAATCTATAGCCCTGAGAAATATGACTATGTATGTATATTTTTGGATAACTCCCTAATATAAGTGAGTATATACAAAATGTCATAGATTATTAGACTAGTTATCAAAGGTTAGTGGATATTATTAAGAAAGGTGTTAGTAAAATTTCATATATCAATTATAGGTATTACATGGAGGGCTATTTTCATTATTATACCTATAGATCAAAGATATTGCACATGCAATATTATTCTTGGGGTCAATATTTTCATAGAATGATAAATAAAATATTTAAAATGATAAAATGAAGCTATTTATTAGTAAAGACATTTTGATTATTTTAGTAGCCAAGAATAATAGGTCTTTTGGTCCTTATAGTAGCTCAAATAACCGTAATAAATTTATTTTACTATATGGGCTTATTGGATGAAATTATTATTAGAAGAATTATACTACAAGTCTAATTAATTATTTATTCAGTCTAGAATAATTAATTGATCCAATTTAATTAAATTATTTTATTAATTAATTATCTTGGGTAATATTATATTGGGCCCAAGTGGATCAATTAATTAAAATGAGGGTTATTTAATTAGTCTTGTGCTAATTAATTTGAAACCCTAGCCCATCAGAGTTTAATAATGGTGGCTACAATTTTAATTGGAAACATGAGGTAGTTGCTAAAGAATAGGAAAAGGAAACAGAAAAGAGGAAATATAAAGTGTTGTAGTTTGGGAGGTAACTATTGGTTTTTTTAAGTGAAAATATTTCTTGCATCAAAATAACGTAGGGAACAAAAATTGAAACAGCTTCGGTTTTCCAAACATAGCCACCATTTTCCTTCGTAGTTCACTTGTCCTTCGTTCTTTTCTAGTAGCTCTCCTAATCTCTTCTATATTATTTCATCCTATTCTACTTTCATTGGTAGTGGTTCGTAGGAGATTCAAGAATACTCTGGAAGGCTAAGGGCTAGGAAACATGGTACGTATTAGATGCAAAGAAACCAACGGTTATCTAGAATTCTTCTGAAACAAGTGAATGTTCTAATATAAGAAGCACCATCAAACCTAAATCCAACACCAATGATTCAACCTACACATCCAAGAAATAAGTACTTCTAGACTTTGGCTTTGAAAAATTTTAAATTTGTTGTCTTTTGCAGTGTTTTGATTTTCCCGTGGTCCTTCAGGGAATGCAAAGCTTCAACCTTATTGCCTAATGGGGTCAAACCAAGACCAAGAAAAAAAGAGGAAAAGAGATTAAGAAGAAAATAATTAAGAAGGATTTGGGACCCTTAATTTTGTCCTAAAAGAAAGATAAGAAAGTTTAAGAAAAAGAGTAGAAAAGAATACCTCCTAACTGTGGAAGAAGACCTTGATTACGATCTTTTGAAGAAGCGGGTTGCTTTGTTTCTCAAAAGAGTCTGGAGAGTGCTAGTGTTTTAAGAGTTCTGGGAAGTCTGGAACTTAGAAATGAAAACTAAGAAAACAAGAGAGGTAGGGATGAAGAATTCTTCTAATCATTTTTGTAAATGATTGGCCAAATGGGATTAAAGGAATCACTATTATCTTTCTGGTGCTAAAGATTCTCAAAGAGTTTTTAGAAGTTATCTACAAGGTTTGAATTTCAGATTTTAAAGTGCTTGAGTAGAGGAAGGAAGTTGATATGGTGGCTTGTGATGTTTAGAGAGATTGAATTATGAGGGTGAAAATGAAGTGGACAGAGAAAGAAACTAAGTGTTATAAGTTTTGTGATAAATAAAAAAGTTAAATATATTCCTTATTGAAACCCGATTATAGTAAGGTTTGAGGGAGCTGATCAGTAGAATAACTAAAGGAGTTGGTTTAGGACATTCAAATTTCGAAAGGAGGAAATATAACTGATGTCGCAGAGTGTTTTAAGGTCCTTCAACAGAGGTTGGTTCAGTAGCAGAGGAAAAAGAAAGAAGAAGAAGTTTGCACAGGGAGTAGCCAGCCAGGGCTTAGCTAAAAACGGTCCAGGGCTTAGTTTCTTGTGAGATGTAGCTAGCAAAAGGCTTGTGCAAATTGGCCCTTACCTTGACAAGAAGAGACAGCTAGCCATTTCTTAGTTATAGGCAATTCATGGCTTCGTTAAACAAGGAAGAAAATTGGTTCCTTGGGCAAGGCGGCCGCAATTTATAAGAGAAATGGAGAGGTCACTAGCCCTTGCCTTGCTCAAGATAGGGCTGGCTTGGTGAGGAAAAAGAATGGGTTTCGGTTGCCTAAAGAAAGAAATTAAAGCTTAGTGGTGTTGATTTGGTTGCCGGAAAATGAAGTGCAGACTGCTTGCCGAAACTAATTTGGGAGCTGGAATTTCTCATAGTTGGTTAAAGCTAAATTAAATGAAGAACCATAGGAAGTGGTTAAGCAGTCTATAATACTTTCAATGCTCTGCTTTGCTATTGAAAATCTTGAAAATGGATAAGAGTACCAATTTATTAAGCAGAGAACAGAAGAGAATAAAGCGAAATCTTAAGCATTATCTATGATTTGAAGACACTTAAGTTGATACAATAGAGAAATAAAGAAGAGTCTTAGAGTATCCCATACTTAGTGTCTCATGTTTTCCAGAGAAGAAACGCAAGGCTTGGCTATGTCCTAGATTAGAGTGTAAAATAAAACTAAATTTTGTAAAAGAGAAGAAAAGTTAACATAGGGATTCGAACCCAGGTCCTAAAAAAACCTTCCACAAGCTCTAACCTTTTTATCCACAACAATTTTTGAAACTAAACTCCCTAAATAATTATCTTCTATCAAATCTTATAAATTAGCTATATTTCCTATATTTTTCTATTTAAAGATTCTTAACCTATAAGCTTCCTAACTAAAAACAAACATTCCAAGCTTTCTCAAGCACTCATAAAATCATGTTTACACAGTATAAAGCACACATAATTTTTATCTGAAAATCTAATGCACGTGTAATATGTTATGGAATGCAAACCTTTCCCATGCACTAAGGGTAGTTTTAGGTGAGGTTTCATATTCTCCCTTCCTTAAAAGAATTTCAACCCGAAATTCAAGACACCATACCTTCACAGTAAATTGGTATACTTCCGTTTTACCTAAGCTTTTGTTTCCCTTGTAGCAACCCGGGTACTATAATGCTCCCATAAATTCTGAACTATTGGTATCTACTTGTTATGAAGTGTCTTCATATTTTGGTCCAATATCTTGACAAGTTTTTCCACACAACTCAAGTCGGGTTGCAATATTAATGGCTCGTTATTCAGAATATGCTCTGGATCGAGGTTATACTTCTTTAGCTGTGATATGTGAAACACATCATGGATTCCCATTAAGCCGTCCGATAAGTTTATCCTATAGGTGATAGGACAAATAATTTTGACAACCAGAAATGGTCCCAAATATCTTGGATTCAACTTGCCTCCTTTCAAATGTTTCAAGATCCTTCTGCTTGGAATTACATTGAAGAATGTTTGATCTCCTACGTGGAATTCCAATTCTCTCTTGGTATTACCTGGATAGCTTTTCTACCAACTATGAACAGCCTTCAGCCTCTCTCTTATCATTTTCATCTTATCCTCCATTTCCTAAATACGAACTTCACTGGAACTATTGATCTGCCCCTCTTATGTCCAATTCTAAAATAATGGTACTTGATATTTCTATCCATATAGCACCTCATACGGAGCCATGCGAATGGAAGATTGATAATTGTTGTTGTAGGTTAACTCAGCAAAAGGTACACATCGATCCACTTACCGCCAAAGTCTACTATACATGCTCTCAACATATCTTCTAGTATCTAAATAACTCTTTCTGACCAGCCATTAGTATGAGGATGTACAGATATACTAAACTTCAGGTTGGATCATATAGACTCTTGGAACTTAGCCCAGAATCGAGATGTGAATCTCAGGTTCCAATCAGAGACGATACTCGAGGGTACTCTGTGAAGTCTCATTATTTCTCGTGTATATGTCTGTACTAACTTTTCTATGAAGTCCCTTACATTTACTGGAATAAAGTGTGCCATCTTTATTACTCTATCAACTACAACCCAAATGGCTTTCTTTTGTGTCTTTAACATAGGTAATCTAGTGACGAAATCTATTGCTACTTCTTCCCATTTCCATTTTTGCACTAGTAACAGTTGAAGTAACCCAATTGACTTCTTATGTTCTGCCTTAACTTTTTTGACAAGTTAGGCTTGTAGAAACATACGGTACAATATCCATATTCAATCTAAGCCACCGAAAGGCTTTCTTACATTTTCACTTCTCTTGGATGTACGACATACTTACTCTTACATGTCTCTTCCAAAATCTTTTTCTTCAACTCTTGATAATTTGGTACACACATATAGTCTATGAAATACAGAACTGCTAATTTATTTAACTGAAAATCATTATTTCCTCGTTTAAGCTCCCTATCCATGAAAGCTTGAAACTCCACGTGATCATACTAAGCATTGATAATTTCTTGGTTTAAATCTGGTATCAATCTCAAGTTACTTATATAAATCCTTCCCTCTTTTTAGTATCCAAATCTATCACTTCCTGTACTATCTGAAACTCCTATTCCCTTAATCTTACCGTCTTTACTATTCAACTCAAAGCATCAGCCACCACAATAGCTTTCCCTGGAAGATAATGATAGGGCACCAGTATTCTTCCAAGAACTCTATCTACTTTTGTTACCTTAAGTTCAAATCATTCTAAGTGAAAATATAGTTTAAAATTTTGTGATCCGTGAACATTTGTACTCAACCCGATATAGATAATACCGCCATTTCTATAAAGCAAAAACAAGAGCCTCTAATTCTAGGTCGTGAGTTAGGTAGTTGATTTCATATGATTTCAGCTTCTAGGATGCATAAGCTATAACCTTCCTATCTTACATCAATACTACTCCCAATCCTTCATTCGATGCATTTGTGTATAGAGCAAAGGGTTTATGTCCTTTCGAGAAGTTTAGCATAGGTGTTGCCATTAGTCTCTACTTAAGCTCTTAAAACTTTTCTCGCACTTCTTATTCTAAACAAAAGGTGTAACACCCCGCTACCTAGGCCCGCCAGGGCTGGGGATGTCGCCCCGTCTAAAGGACAAGTGGTCTTTATAACTAGGTCACATAAATGAAATAGTGGAATATAAATGATACTTGAACTTAAAATTTATTACATCCCAAAATAAATATCAATCCAAGAATAAATCCCAAAATATCAAAAACAAATCCGTAATAAAATTTATCCACTCTCATCTCCTCAAAACATTATACAAAAATAAATCATCAGAAAATCTTTCGAAGCAGGTATAATCTAGTTACTCATCCCCACAGCAGGATCGACCTGAAATCATGATAAAATGGTGGTGAGATAGAAATCTCAGTAAGTCCGTGTGTGCTTTGGATGTTCAGTGAAAACAGTTCGTGAATGTAAAGTATAAAATTCTTTATAAGAGATTACTGGCAAGCAATAAACATCAGTAAAAAATAAGAGTGTTCTTTTGGCTTTTCCAGCCATACATAATTTATAAAATCAACTACTCGAAAGAAAGGATTACGGGTTACCATACGTTGGGCCCATAACCGGATGGTCAGCATGCCACACTTTGTGCATACCGCCGGTCAGAATGCCACACTATGTGCAGACTGACAAAAGTAGCTGATCGGCCTACTAGGCAAGATACTCCTCCTTCTCTAAACCCAAACAACAACCGGGTGTCCATTCCGGTAAAACACAGTCACTTAACTGAAAAGGAACACGCTAGCTCGGACCGGCACGACTTACTAGACTGTCGTTTTATCCGGGAAGGACTCACCCTTCAGAGGTGGCAACTTACTGATTGACTTACCCAAACCCCTCAAAGACTAGCCCAGTAGTCCACCCTTATTGAGTACTCAACGTAACATATCCCACTTGGGGAAAAAAAATGAACAAAACATAGTTCCACTTGAACATGGCAATTAAGGGTTTCCAAAGTCTTTGTCAAAATCAGTTTTAGAAAGAATTTTGAGTTTGAATAAATCTGCTTATTGGTTTTCAAATAATTTGTTTGATGGAAATAAAACAGGAGACAATCCTTAATTGCCTTTACAAAGATGAGTGTCCATGCATGCTACATTTGGCTTGCCATAATTAAACACTTTTCATCAATCAGGTTTTATGCAAGGACTTACCTGATTCTTGCTCATAATAAAAAGGTCTCCAACTGCTGACGTAACCCCGCATGGGCAAATACAAACCACAATCAAATTCAAGCCAAAATTCACTTTCTCAATTTAAACAACTCAACATACTACTATCATGATCCTAGTGTCCCAAGCTTTAAGGCCAAATAATAAGTAAATAGGTTTATAAGCTAAGGATAATTTGATATTTAAAATAATTAATGTTTCGGGAAATAAGTACTAATAAGTTAAATGTTTAAATATTGCTAAGAAAATTTAGAGTTTATTTGATGAAGAGTCTTAGGTGGTTTTTAGGAAAAACAATGATTTATTAATAATTTAGCTATTAGAAAATAATTGATAACTAAAGTTAGTTGAAAATGAATTTTAATGAGCCTTGCTTGGAAAATAATAAATAAGTTTTTATAGGTTTTGATTTAAAGATAATAAGTATTTTACTAATTATGATTATTTCCAAAAAAAAAAAAGGCTTTAGTTGATTTCATTATTTTTATATAATATCGATATATTTTATTTTTCTATCAAAACTATTATTTACTTGACTAAAATATCCTTTATATATATAATAATCCAAATCCACCCTCATAGGGTTTTTTCAAAATTACTAGCAAAATCATATTATTAAATATTTTATTCATAAAAAAAAATTAGCTTAGGGACAACTAGATCATGATCATATTTCCATGGCTATTCACAATCATGAACATATACAATCCTTCAATTCATCAAATTATCCAAATCATGCATACAAGCATAGATCTCAATTTATCAAGACATGATCTAACCCCTACTAGCATAAATATGATCATGGCTTCAACAATCGAACATGAATATAAATCCTATTCACCAAAGGTGACATAATCTCTAGCATACTTAATCATGGAGGCATGCATTAAACCTCAAATCATCATACAATCAACCAAGATAATCCATCCATGCATAAATCCCATCTCCTTCATATTCATACATATATTCATGCTTCAATCTCAACAATACATACTCAAATCCTATCCACAATCTACCTTCTATCAACATCATCCTAGAGACATGAATCTAGAATTAAAAGAAGGGTTAAAAGAAAGCTTACTTGCTTGATGAATTCCCTTGAAGGAGTTTTGAATAAGTCTCAACTCCTAGATGTCTAACCAAAGCTACTTTCTGGAATTTTCTGGGCAATTTTCAGCTACCCTTTTCCAGCCGGTTTGCAGGGAGTTTGTAGGGGAGTTTTAGGGGTTTTCAAGAATGGTTTCCAGCCTTCTTCATGGAAGAAAATCATGGCTAAGGTGCTGAACAAAAACTGGAAGAAAACAGCGACCTCCAAAGCTGCGATTTGCCCAGGGATTTTTCTGGTTTTGCACCAACTTTGTGCAGTCCGAAAATGGTCAGAGAAATTCAGGTTGCAAGCTGATCCAAAAGGCCATTTTTCTGGCAGTATTTAGGAGGGAATATTAGCTAAGAGTTTCGACAACTTGAAGGCACAAGAAATTGAAAATTTTCAGTTCATTCCAAGAAGGAAGATGAACCTAGCTAGTATGAATTTTTACAAAGTTCACTACAGGGATTTATCCCCTTGGAATCTTTCACATCTCCTCCACATTTTCAGACCATAAAATGTCTTCCACTAAGATAGTTTGATTCTACAAAGCCACAGCACCTCACTGGAATTTCTGGAAAGAAATTGGCTAGAACAATTTGAACAAATTAATGAATTGAGAAATAGGAAAATTAAGGATCAAAAGGAAATGAATTCCTCTTAGGAATTTTGTGTAGAACAAATGAGTAGGAATTGAAGACTCTTATCATGCCTCTCATAGGAAAACATCTCTACCCTACTCCAAACACCACTAAGGCCGAAAATGATACTTCCCATGCAAAAAGAAAATTTAACAAGCTAAAGCTCCTATGATGGAATTTGAACCCAAGACCTCAAGAATTAATTTTAAGGCTCTAACCACTAAACCACAACAACTCTTGTTCTTATTTTCCCTCAAAAAAATATTTTCTTATTCAATCCTCAAGTTGTCTCCCTTTTTCCACCTCAAGCAAAAATTACTATTTTGCTCTTCTCAAGTTATACTCACAACCAAGCCTTCGAGATAATAAAACTCAAATCCAAAGCATAGAAAATCATTTAAAAATATATTTAAGCATGCAATAAATTATTATGCATCCCAACCCCCTCACTCTAAGGTTGGTTTTGACTGGGGTTTCACATCCTTCCCTCCTTAGAGGAATTTCGCCCCGAAATTCAAGCATACCTCTATTGCAACTCGGGATACTTCCATTTAACCTACTATTCTGACTCTCATGTGGTATCCTACGTGCCGTGGTGCTCTCACTAAATCTTAACCATCGGCATCTGCTTGCTCCGGAGAGTCTTGACACCACGGTCTAATATTCTCATAGGCTTCTCCACATAGTTCAGGTTTGGCTGCAACACTAACGGTTCATCATTCAATACATGACCAGAATCCACATTATACTTCTTCAATTGTGACACATGAAACACATCATGGATTCCTGTCAACCCATCTAGCAGGTCCAATCGGTAAGCTACTGGTCCAATCCTTTCCTTAATCAGAAACGGTCCCAAATATCTCGAATTCAACTTCCCGCCCTTTGGATGCTTCAAAATTCCTCTGTTTGGCATCAACTTCAAAAACACACTGTCCCCGACTTGAAATTCTAATTCCCTTCGCCGGTTGTCTGCATGGCTCTTCTGTCGACTCTGTGCTGCCTTTAACCTTCCCTTGATCAATTTCACTTTATCCAACATTTCTTGGATACATACTTCTCTAGTTTTGCTCACATGTCCATCTTCGGACCAACTCCAATATAATGGTACCTGACATTTGCGCCCATATAAAGCCTCATACGGTGCCATCCTGATCGAAGCTTGGTAGCTGTTGTTATACGATAATTCTGCATACGGTATACACTCTATCCATTTATCTCCGAAGTCCAAAACACAGGCTCTCAGCATATCTTCCAATATCTGTATCACCCTCTCTGATTACCCATCGGTCTGCGGATGCGCCGTCGTACTGAATTTCAGATTTGACCCTATTGCTTCCTAAAACTTTCCCCAGAAACGAGACGTAAACCTCGAGTCTCAATCTGACACTATGCTTGAACGCACTCCATGTAGTCGGACGATCTCTCAAACATAAGTCTGAGCCAGCTTTTCCATCGAGTCCCTCATATTCACCGGTATGAAATGGGCCGACATGGTTAGTCGATCCACCACTACCCATATGGCGTCCTTTTGAGTCCTTGACATAGGTAGCCCGGTGACAAAATCCATAGTCACCTCTTCCCACTTCCATTCCGGTACTTGCAATGGCTGCAATAGCCCCACTGACTTCTTATGCTCCGCTTTAACTTTTTGGTAGGTGAGATAAGTCGAGACATACTTGACCACATCTCGCTTCAGTTCGGGCCACCAATAGATTCTCTTCAAGTCCTGATACATCTTGACTTCCCCCAAATGAATGGCGTATTTGCTCTTGTGTTCTTCTTCCAAAATTTGATCCTTTAATTGCAGCTCTCCGAGTATACACAACCGATTCCTTAAATGTAGAACTCCCATCTCGTCTAGACGGAATTCACTGCTGGGCCGCTTTAGCTACTTGTCCTTGAAAAGCTGAAACTCGACGTTGCCTTGCTTAGCTTCCATGATTTCCCTTCTCAAATTCGGCACCAACTTCAAATTGCTTATGATAATCTCTTTGTCTTGCACTTCCACCCTTCTGTCCAACACATCCTACACCGCTTGCATTTCTTGCACCCTTAACCTGGCCATCCCAACTTTTCTGTTTAGGGCGTCCGCCACCACGTTGGCCTTCCCGGGATGGTAGTTGATTGGGCAATGATATTCTTCTAAGAATTCCATCCACCTTCGCTGCCACAAGTTCATATCCTTTTGGGTGAAGATATACTTCAGACTCTTACAGTCGGTGAATACCTTGTATTCGGCTCCATATAGGTAGTGTCGCCATTTCTTTAGGGCAAACACTATAGCTGCCAGCTCCAAATCATGAGTGGGATAGTTGACTTCATGAGGTCTCAGCTTCCGAGAAGCGTAAGCAATCACCTTCCAGTCCTGCATTAACACTGCTCCCAATCCTTCTTTTGAAGCATCAGTATATAGCGCGTAAGGTTCCCGTTCCTCCGGTAGACTTAATACAGGTGCTGACATCAGTCTGCGCTTCAGTTCTTGAAAACTTTTCTCGCATTTCTCGTTCCACACAAATGGAACATCCTTTTGCAATAATCGGGTCATTGGCGATGCAAGTGTCGAAAATCCCTTGATAAATCTTCGATAGTAACCAGCCAGTCCCAAGAAACTCCGGATCTCAGTGATACTCTCCGGCTACTTCCAGTCCGATACCGCTTCAACCTTTGCCGGGTCTACCTTGATTCCCTCTTTGGTCACTACATGGCCAAGGAATGCCACACTGTCTATCCAAAATTCGCACTTGCTGAACTTAGCGTACAACTTGTGCTCCCGAAGCTTCTCTAGTATGAGCTTCAGATGCTCTGCATGCTCCTCCGAACTCTTGGAGTAGATCAAAATGTCGTCGATGAAGACCATCATGAACTTGTCCAGATAAGGTCGGAATACTCGGTGCATCAGGTCCATGAATACTGCTGGAGCGTTAGTTACCCCGAACGGCATCACCACGAACTCGTAGTATCCATATCTGGTGTTGAAGGCTGTCTTAGGAATATCATTCTCCCTTATCCGCACCCGGTAGTACCTTTGCCTCAGATCCAACTTAGAGTAGCAACTAGATCCTTGCAATTGGTCCAATAGTTCGTCAATCAACGGTAGGGGATATTTGTTCTTGATCGCCAAGTTGTTCAACCATCGGTAGTCGATGCATAGCCTCAGAGTTCCGTCCTTCTTCTTTACAAATAGCACAGGCGCTCCCCAGGGCGACGTGCTCGGCCTGATATAGCCTTGACTCACTAACTCCTCCAACTGCTCTTTCAACTCTGCCAGTGCCATCCGGTACGGAGTTCGCGATACTGGTTCCGCTCCTGGAACTAAGTCGATGGTGAATTCCATTTCTCGGTTTTGGGGGTAGAGAATCAAGCTCTGCCGGAAACACATTGAGAAAATCCTTCACTACTTCCGTGTCTTCCAAAGTGCACTGGTCCTTCAACTTGTTTATCACGTAAGCCAGGTACCCTTGACACCCTTGCTTTAACAATTTCTGGGCTTTAGCCCCCGCAATCAAATACTTACATTCTTTCACCCTCTTGCCATTAAATTCCAATACATCACATCCTGGCCTAACGAACTGGACTGTCTTATTTTTACAGTCTACCCTAGCCCCATTCTTGGCTAACCAGTCCATTCCCAAGATCAAGTCATAATCCTCAATGTCTAACACTATCAAATCCCCCTCCAAACTTTCTCTCCCCACATTAACTTTACACTCCTTTACATACCGATCCGCTTGCACCATTTTCCCCAGAGGTGTGCTTACCTCTAAAATGAAAGGTAGCCGCACTCCATCCCAACCCAAATTACATGCACACAACTTGTTTATATAGGAATGAGTAGAGCCAGGATCAATCAAAGCATTAACGGAACGTCCTTGAATAGTGAACGTACCTTCCACCACTGCTGCATCGGACCCAACTTCCTCTCTGTTGAGAGCGAATACCTTGGCCTTCACTTAAGGCTTTGGCATTCCACTCCCAGATGCTCCCATAGGGTTGGCTCAGTTGGGCCCCGGGTTCTGAGCCGGGTTTCCTTGCCCAACTAGGTGTAATTTGGGGCAGGTGTTCCTCAGGTGGTTCAGGTCACCACAGTGATAGCACTTTCTCTCACCACCCTTGGACCAACAATTCCTCTCGGTGTAGCCTTTCCTTCCACACTGCCTGCTTAATGGGAGATTTGGGGTAGGTCCACTCAGTGCTGTCCGGGCTTGCTTCTCCCGGTTCTGCCATTGGTGGTTGACGGGGCGCTTGTGGGGTTGCGGTTGTCTCGGCGGCTGGAAGGGTTTTACTGCCATCCTGCTGCGATCCTTATTTTCCGTACAAGTAGCTGCGTCCACAGCCCCCGAATAGGTTGTCGGTGGGGCAGGTGTCAATGCTCTCCTCAACTCCGGTCTCAGCCCCTTGACGAATTGCCTCGTCCTATTCTGCTCGGTGTCCACCAATCGCTTGCAGTACTTAGACAACTGAGTAAACCAGGCCGCATACTGGGCTACCGACATGCTTCTCTGCCTCAGATTCTGGAATTCGTCCTCTCACTTCTCCATAATCTACTGTGGAATGTACTCCACCATGAAGGCTTCCACGAAGTTGGACCACGACCATTCCTGCTCGTCCAACTCCCAGTCGTCTTGGACCCGTTGCCACCATGCTCAAGCTGGTTCTCTCAATTGGAAAGCTGCAAACTTAACCATCCGCTCCTCGGTGTATTAGAGTGTCGCGAATATGTCCTCCAACTGTTCAACCCACTGCTCCGCCTTCTGATCCTGTTCCGCTTCGCCCAGGAAGACGGGCGGCAGAAACTTCAGGAACCTCTCTAAGGCCTCATCTTCACCCCCCCGGGTTTCGTCGCTCGGTCATTGGCTGCAAAATCTCGGCCATATTGCTGAATGCCTGGCCCATGGTCACATCAACTAGAACTTCAGACCTCGATCCCATATCTGGACCATTCCCGTCACCCCGGCTAGGTGCTTGCATCTAAGCTGTTTCTATTTCTGGTGCCATTTGATCAACTTCCGAAACTCTTCCATCTGTTGTAGCTGCACGACACTTGGGTGCCATTCTAAACCACACCCCAGATGATAAGTGTATGCATTTAAGGGTAAAATCATTTTAGTTGTACTTGCATGCATAGTCAAATAGATGTAAACAGAAAGCGGATGTAAATTTTAGCTAAGGAATAAATTCTCTTTCAAAAATGGACTTGTATAAATTTAAAATTTGACAGAAAGTAGAATTAAAAACCCTTGTCATAAAAGTTCTCGAAAAAAAACAGTAAACAAATAAACATCCAAATTAAAAGAACTTCTAATCCTTTAATCCTCATCAGAACCCTTGTCATTAGCCTCATACAACCATCCCCCAGAGTTCATGGAAAAATCTACCCCATCCCCGCTAGCAAATCCCCCTATTGGCTCCTTCCCAAGGTACCTAGAACTCTCCCCGGGCTCCACTCGGCTGGAAGAAGGAAGGTAAGAAAGCCTAGGCGGAGACTCATAGTCTATTTCCCCCGGGTCATCGCTATCAACTGCTAAGTCCACCTCGGGATTAGGAGGGTGGGGTTCAAGCTCCACTATCATCACCTCATCCTCATTATCCGAGCTTATGTCAATCACCGGAATTGGGGGTAGCTCAATGATCTGGACTTCGTCATCACTGCTATCCTCCATAGGGTTAATCTCATCATCACTGTTATCTTCCATAGGGATAACCTCATCATCACTATTATCCCCCATGGGGATAACTGGCTGAGGGGCAGGTTGGGGAACTAGAAGGTCCTCCGGGTCTAGAGGGATAGGCGGGTGCCACTGCTGCCCTTTTCTCGCTGTCCCAAGCAGTCTAACCATCCTACAACATCAACAAGATAGGTTAGATAAAGATTTAGACTTAAATAAATAGCACGAATACTATCAATAATTGCCTAAACCTAGGCTTTGATACCACTTGTAACACTCGGCTACCTAGGCCTGCCAGGGCCGGGGATGTCGCCCCGTCCAAAGGATAAAGGGGTCTTATAATTAGGTCACATAAATGAAATAGCGGAATATAAATGATACTTGAACTTAAAATTTATTACATCCCAAAATAAATATCAATCCAAGAATAAATCCCAAAATACCAAAAACAAATCCGTAATAAAATTAATCTACTCTCATCTCCTCAAAACAGTACATAAAAATAAATCATCAGAAAATCTTCTGAAGCAGGTATAATCTAGCTACTCATCCCCACAGCAGGATCGACCTGAAATCATGATAAAATGGTGGTGAGACAGAAATCTCAGTAAGTGCGTGTGTGCTTTGGGTGTTCAGTGAAAACAGTTCGTGAATGCAAAGTATAAAATTCTTTATAAGAGATCACTAGCAAGCAATAAATATCAGTAAAAAACAAGAGTGTTGTTTTGGCTTTTCTAGCCATACATAATTTATAAAATCAACCACTCGAAAGAAAGGATTCGGGTTACCACACGTTGGGCCCCATAACCGGATGGTCAGCATGCCACACTTTGTGCATACCGCCAGTCAGAATGCCACACTTTGTGCAGATTGACAAAAGAAGGTGATCGGCTTACTAGGCAAGATACTCCTCTTTCTCTAAACCCAAACAACAACCGGGTGTCCATTCTGGCAAAACACAGTCACTTGACTGAAAAAGAACACTGCTTGCTCGGACCGGCACGACTTACTGAACTGTCGTCTTATCCGGAAAGGACTCACCCCTCAGAGGTGGCCACTTACTGAGAGACTTACCCTAACCCCTCAAAGACTAGCCCAGCAGTCCACCCTTATTGAGTACTCAACGTAACATATCCCACTTGGGGGAAAAAAATGAACAAAACATAGTTCCACTTGAACATGGCAATTAATGGTTTCCAAAGTTTTTGTCAAAATCAGTTTTAGAAAGAGTTTTGAGTTTGAATAAATCTGCTTATTGGTTTTCAAATATTTTTTTTGACGGAAATAAGACAGGAGACAATCATCAATTGCCTTTACAAAGATGAGTGTCCATGCATGCTACATTTGGCTTGCCATAATTAAACACTTTTCACCAATCAGGTTTTATGCATGGGCTTACCTAATTCTTGCTCACAATAAAAAGGTCTCCAACTGCTGACCTAACCCCGCATGGGCAAATACAAACCACAATCAAATTCTAGCCAAAATTCATTTTCTCAATTTAAACAACTCAACTTACTACTATCATGATCCTAGTATCCCAAGCTTTAAGGCCAAACAATAAGTAAATAGGTTTATAAGCTAAGGATAATTTGATATTTAAAATAATTAATGGTTTGGGAAATAAGTACTAATAAGTTAAAGGTTTAAATATTGCTAAGAAAATTTAGAGTTTATTTGATGAAGAGTCTTATGTGGTTTTTAGGAAAAACAATGATTTATTAATAATTTAGTTGTTAGAAAATAATTGATAACTAAGGTTAGTTGAAAATGAATTTTAATGAGCCTTGCTTGGAAAATAATAAATAAGTTTTAATAGGTTTTGATTAAAAGATAATAATTAAATTTTAATAATAATTATTTTACTAATTATGATTATTTCAAAAAAAAAAAAGGCTTTAGTTGATTTCATTATTTTTATATAATATCGATATATTTTATT
This sequence comes from Voacanga thouarsii, assembly GCA_026120185.1. Lineage (NCBI taxonomy): Eukaryota > Viridiplantae > Streptophyta > Magnoliopsida > Gentianales > Apocynaceae > Voacanga > Voacanga thouarsii. Next base: position 2,942,114 of record JANUWF010001224.1, on the reverse strand, counting down.
TTTCTATCAAAACTATTATTTACTTGACTAAAATATCCTTTATATATATAATAATCCAAATCCACCATTCCTAGGGTTTTTTCAAAATTACTAGCAAAATCATATTATTAAATATTTTATTCATGAAATAAAAATTAGCTTAGGGACAACTAGATCATGATCATATTTCCATGGCTATTCACAATCATGAACATATACAATCCTTCAATTCATCAAATCATCCAAATCATGCATACAAGCATAGATCTCAATTTATCAAGACATGATCTAACCCCTACTAGCATAAATATGATCATGGCTTCAACAATCCAATATGAATATAAATCCTATTCACCAAAGGTGACATAATCTCTAGCATACTTAATCATGGAGGTATGCATTAAACCTCAAATCATCATACAATCAACCAAGATAATCCATCCATGCATAAATCCCATCTCCTTCATATTCATACATATATTCATGCTTCAATCTCAATAATACATACTCAAATCCTATCCACAATCCACCTTCTATCAACATCATCCTAGAGACATGAATCTAGAATTAAAAGAAGGGTTAAAAGAAAGCTTACTTGCTTGATGAATTCCCTTGAAGGAGTTTTGAATAAGTCTCAACTCCTAGATGTCTAAATCTAACCAAAGAAGGTGAATAAAGTATGACCATTGGAGAAGAAACCATCCGGCTAAGAAGGAGAGAGATTCGGCTAAGAGAGAGAGAGAGAGAGAGAGAGAGAGACCATTGGTGGGTTTATTCATATATATATTCATTAGAGATCATGATTAGTGAAGATGGAGTTGTTAGAACAAACCTACCTTGATGGTGTTCTTGAGCCTTCACAAAATTTTTGGTTTTTTATCCAAACTAGCAAGTTAGATTTTGGAGTTTGATGTTAAGAATGGTGTTGATGGACTCACGGTAGTGAGTAGATGAATTCTGGAGTTTTTAGAAGTAGTTTGAAGTTATTTGGATAGGTATTAGGTGAAAGGAAGAAGTAGGTGTTCTTGGTGTGTTGTGTGTTCTTGAAGGTTGAAGGGAATAGAGAGTTTTTTTGGAAATCTTTTATGCAGCCATGACTGGATTTTCGTGCAGAAGATTGAGAGGGATAATGGAGCTCAGTTACTGAAGGTCTAAGGGTGGTTTATGTAGAAGAATGATGGAGTTTCAGCTGGGGTAGAATTAGGAAACAAAGCTGGAAATTTCCTGCACAGAATTTCGCTGCTTGCTAGAATTTTCTGGGCAGTTTTTGGCTACCCTTTTCCAGCCGGTTTGCATGGAGTTTGAAGGGGAGTTTCAGGGGTTTTCAAGGCTGGTTTCCAGCCTTCTTCATCGAAGAAAAACATGGTTAAGGTGCTGAACAAAAACTGGAAGAAAACAACTTGGTTTCGGACCTCCAAAGCTGCGATTTGCCCAGGGATTTTTCTGGTTTTGCACCAACTTTGTGCAGTCTGAAAATGGTCAGAGAAATTCAAGTTGCAAGCTAATCCAAAAGGCCAATTTTTTGGCAGCATTTAGGAAGGAATATTAGCTAAGAGTTTTGACAACTTGAAGGCACAAGAAACTGGAAAATTTCAGTTCATTCCAAGAAGGAAGATGAACCTAGCTAGACTGAATTTTTAGAAAGTTCACTAAAGGGATTTATCCCCTTGGAATCTTTCACATCTCCTCCACATTTTCAGACCATAAAATGTCTTCCACTAAGACATTTTGATTCTACAAAGCCACAGTACCTCACTAGAATTTCTGGAAAGAAATTGGCTGGAACAATTTGAACAAATTAATGAATTGAGAAATAAGAAAATTAAGGATCAAGAGGAAATGAATTCCTCTTAGGAATTTTGTGTAGAACAAATGAGTAGGAATTGAAGACTCCTATCATGCCTCTCATAGGACAACATCTCTACCCTACTCCAAACACCACTAAGGCCAAAATTGATACTTCCCAAGCAAAAATAAAATTTAACAAGCTAAAGCTCCTATGATGGAATTTGAACCCAAGACCTCAAGAATTAATTCTAAGGCTCTAACCACTAAACCACAACAACTCTTGTTCTTATTTTCCCTCAAAAAAAATATTTTCTTATTCAATCCTCAAGTTGTCTCCCTTTTTTCACCTCAAGCAAAAATTACTATTTTGCCCTTCTCAAGCAATACTCACAACCAAGCCTTCGAGACAATAAAACTAAAATCCAAAGCATAGAAAATTATTTAAAAATATATTTAAACATGCAATAAATTATGATATGCATCCCAACCCCTTCACTCTAAGGTTTGTTTTGACTGGGGTTTCACAAAAGGAACATCTTTCTTCAACAAATATGTCATTGGTGATGCTAATGTTGAGAAATCATTAATGAATTGGTGGTAATACCCCAGCAGTCCCAAAAACATTTTGATCACTGTTATGTTTTCAGGTTACTCCCAATTTAAAACTACTTCGACTTTAGTTGGGTCAACTTTGACGCTATCCTTTAATACCACATGGCCTAGAAAGGATATATTGTCTAGCCAAAATCACACTTGTTGAATTTAGCATAGAGCTTTTGTTCCCTCTACTTCTCTAATACCAATCTTAGATATTCAACTTGTTCCTCCAGATTCTTAAAATAAATAAGTATATCATCTATAAGCACCACCACAAACTTATCTATATATGATTGGAAAACATGATGCATTAAATCCATGAATAATGCCAGTGCATTGGTCACTCTAAATGGCATCACCACAAACTTGTAATGCCCATATCTGGTGTTAAAGGCTATCTTAGGAATACCTTCCTCTTTAATTTGGAACTGGTTATAGCCTTGTCTGATGTCCAGCTTCGAGTAGCAGCTGGATCCTTACAGTTGGTCAAACAGCTTATCTATTAATAGTAGAGGATATTTGTTCTTAATTTCAAATTGTTCAATCTTCTATAGTCAATATACATCATCAATTTCCTATCTTTCTTTTTCTTAAATAGCACAGGGGCTCTCCAAGGTGAAGTGCTGGGCTGGATATAACCTTAATTCACCAATTCTTCTAATTGCTCTTTTAACTCTTTTAGCTCAAGAAGGGCCATTCGGAATGGTGTCCTCGACATAGGTTTTGCTCCAAGAATCAAGTCTATCATGAACTCAACTTTCCGAGGAGGAGGGAGAGAACTGAGTTCTGTAAGGAATACATTTGGAAAATCTTTTACTATCTTTGTATTTTCCAAGGTACATTGATCATTTGTCTTGTTTATCAGGTAAGCCAAATATCCTTCACATCCTTGCTTCAATAATTTTCAGGCCTTAGCTCCAGTTATCAGGAATTTTAGTTCCTTCACTTCTTGCTATTAAATTCCAATACATCACATCCAGGCATGACAAATTGTACTATTTATTTTTACTATCTACTGATGCCCGTGCCTTGCTAACCAATCTATACCTAATATTATATCACAATCATTGATATCCAAGATTATCAGATCCCCTTCTAAATTCTCTTTTCCAACTTTAATTTTATAGTTTTGCACATACTTATCAGTTCGCACCATTTTCCCAATGAAGTACTCAGCAACAAAGTATACGGTAACTCAATCTTATCACAACCTATATAATATGTACAATTCTTATTTATATAAGAATGTGTAGATCCAAGATCTATTAAAAATTTAATAGAATGAATAGTGACCGTACCTTCTGTTAGGTATCTCATGCATATCATATACGGCGCAATGGAAAAATAAAACGATATACCAACCTAGGAACCACATATGTGTGGAGAGCAAGACATAAATATAACAAAGGTAATAGCTTTTTACCTTTCTTTGATCATGTGGAAAACAAAATTTTCCTTCTTTAGGTCGAGGCGCGATTCAGCAATCCTCTTGATCAAACACCACGAGAGTTGAACGTCTAACAACTATAATCACAGTGTGTGATTATCTTTAATAGAAATCCACACAGAGGATATACTTAAGCATGAATTTTTCTGTGCTAGCAGAAAAAACTAAGTGGTGGCTACGGTTAGGTTGCAAGAACCACAAGAGAGAAAGAAGAGAGAATGTCATATGTGTTCTCTAGGGTTTCCGTGAATCAACTTAGATTAGGTTTCACGCATCTCATACATAAAACCGAAAAAAACCTACTAAAACTAAGAATTCTAATACTATTAGAATTCCCTACTTGTAATTGGAAACATCGAGTTCTCACAATTATAATTTAGACCATAAATTATAACTAATTATAATTTATCCACAACAACTTCTCTTTCTCTTTATTAACCCTACTATGTTATCAAATAATATCTTGAGTATATAATCCTCTATTGTGTGTGACCTATTAGGTTTCCCAGTCAATTGATAGCGAACATGAATTAATCCAAACGTCTTTGAGATTAATAATCCATAATTAATTAGAATTAATCCTATTAATTCTAATCAGGATTAGTTTATTAATTCATCAATTAATAAACCCATATTCCCAGATCATGAGCAGTATCTAGCAACAGATCATGACCACCCAAAAGTCCAAGAAGTCAAGTGGCTTGACATAAACCCTTCAATAACAAACTACAATGCAATTAACTCTTTTCACTACACAATATCTCATTCGGTTTGGAGTACAGAATTAGTACCAACTCCTTTCAAAATATATTAATTCTAGCCAAAATATAATAGTACTTGTACCAAGAACCCACTACTCTAGATGTGTATCAATTGGAACAATTTTCAATACACAGTCGCCTTGGCTAAGGACTTCTCGAGTAGTAATTTCTACAAGTGGCCGTGAGATATTCGCCCTACTATTAGGAGTAATGAATCCTTTATTGACCATCTCAACTACTTTCATTTACCTCACAATGTACCCAATATCTATCCTATAGGTGGCCTTTGATCTGTCTCCAGAGATTGGAATCAAAGCACAAAGCTCAGCAAATAAAGTACTTTGGAGATCTCAAGTCTAAGGATACTTGCACGTTTGCTATATTGAGATTATATCACTGACACTAAATAGTTATCCATATGATTATCTCAAAGTTAGGTCATCTAATGTACTTATTCCATTGATAAGAATCCATGTGTTAACTTTGAGTATCTCAATACTCATGGATATGAGAACCACCACCTGATCAAATCAAGAAGTCTAACACTTGCTAGTCTTAACGCATTAATGATGTCCTGTCTCATTAATACTACCATTAAGGACTATCTAAGTACTAACACTATACAGTGTAGTAAGAATCTCATATCATATCTCTATCATGATTTCCTTAACACAGTGTTGTACTATGGACTTTATCTAACAGTTATTTTACACAAAAGTAAACAAAAGAAACTGTAAGATAAATAATGCTTTTTATTAAAATAAAATGTGTCATATATAATGTACAAGTGATTGCCTCTAGGGCACAACACTAACACCTTCCACTATTGCTACATTTATTCCAAACTCTTCCCAATTTAAGGCAAAAACCATTACCTTCACTTGTGCCTTTTGCATTCCACTTCCTGAGGCTCCAGAATTTTTTGTTTTGTTATTTTTAGTAGGTTAAGCCAGGGCTCCTTAACTAATTATTAGAGGTTTGGGATAGTTATTTTGAAGGTGACTTGTGTCCCCACAGTTATAACATCTTCCGAGAACACCATTGGGCCAAAAGTCCTTCTCCATATGACCGCACTTGCCGCAATATCAGTTGGTGGGTTGATTCTGTCTTGGGCCAGTTAGTGTTGTGCGTGTCTGCTTCCCTTTATTCTGCAACTGATGTCCAATAGGTCACTTGTTAGTCTATTATCTCTAAAATTGCCTAGGCACTTGTCTGGGTGGTTGGAAAGTTTTATGGGCTAATATACTCTTTTCTTCATTTTGTCCAAGTAGCCACGTCCACTACTACTGAATATGTAGTTGGTAGAAAAGGAGCCAGAGTTCTCCTCTGCTACTATCTCAATCCTTTAACAAGTTATCTAGTCTGATTATGCTCAGTGTCGATCAATCTCTTACAGTAATTTGATAGTTGGTTATATTGTGCAGCATACAGAGCCACAGACATGCTCCCCTACCTTAGGTTCTGGAACTCATCCTCCCTCTTTTCCACTATCCATTGTGAAATGTACTCAACCTTGAATGTCTCAACAAAGTTCTTCCAAGACTAGTCCCAACAAGTCATTTCCCAGTCTTCACAATGCACAAATTGGTCCTCTTAGCCTAAAAGCCACCAACTTCATTATTCTTCCTTTAGTGTACTGAAGTGTAGCAAAAAATGTCCTCCATCTACTCTACCATTTGCTCTACTTTCTGGTCTTGTTCTACCTTTCTGAGAAAGGTGGTAATTTGAAACTTCATAAATCTCTCCAATGTTTCATCCTCACCCCTTAGAGTCCTCTATTCTAATATTGTCTACAATATCTCAGTCATTTTATTGAAGGCTTGTCCCAACATTACATCATTGGTAACTTCTGACTCTACTTCTTGTTTGGGTTCGTAACCTCCTCTCTCGTTCGGGGTCGATAACTGAGTGGCTTCAGAATCAGGGACTTCTAGTTTAGGTTGAGGGACTCTCTTGTTGGTTGAGGCAACTCGACGCTTTAGGGCCATTCTTCTTATCAATGTATCAATGAAATAAGTATGAACCAAAGTTTCATGATGGCATGCATTCAAGTTCAAAAAAAAAAAAAAAATCAAATAACACCTTATGTAGATTTTTGCATCATACCAAACTCATAAAGCCTATTAACTAGCTAAAAGATAGAGTAATTGCTCAAAAGATAGCACATGATTGATTAAAGTTGATTTTGCATAAGGAAAAGAACACTTCTATAAAAAGTGGGATATACCTGGATATCCTTATTTTCAAAACAAAATGAAAAAAGAAACAATTAACACAAATCAAGTTTCTCTCTAACAAACTTTTTACAAAATATTAAAACAAGTAATCTTAAGCCACGAGCTTCTATTCCTTATTGGAATCCTCAGAATTAGCTTTATATAAACACCTCCAGTATTTTTAGAGAAGTCTATTCCTATTCTATCATCAAAACTAAAAATCATAGGTTCCTTACTAGGTCTCTTGGAACTCTTCCTAACCTAAAAATGCCTTGGTAGGGGTACATCTAGTTTCTTAGTTAGGGCCTTATAGTCAAGCTCCTCCTGGGACTGTTAGAGTTATGCCCTATAACCAATCTATTTATACAATGTATTTTGCGCATTTATCTAATAAAGGCACTCTTTATCTTTCAGTTTTTTGTTTTCTATATGTATGTGTGTAAAACTTACAGATAAAATCCCTAGCACAATCTACAATATTAAGGAAATTATGACAGTGATCATGATGTGAGATTCTTACCACATTATGTAGTACTTGTACTTAAACTATCCCTAGTCATGGTATTAATGAGATAGGACATCATTAACGTGCTAAGATTTGCACATGTTATTCTTCTTGATTTAATCAACTAGTGGTTCTGACATCCGTGAGTATTGTGATACTTAAAGTTAACATGGGAAAGCTAGTTACTTGAACAAGTACATTGGATGCCTTCGTTATGAGATAATTGCATGGATAACTATTTAATACTAATGATAGAATCCCATTATAGTAAATGTGCAAGTATTCTTAGACTTGAGATCTCCAAGGTACTTTGTTTACCAAGCATTGTACTTTGATTTTAATTTTTAAGTCTAATTTGGGGCTACTTATAGGATGAATATTAAATACAATATAAAGTAAACAAAAGTACTTGAGAGGGTTAATAAATGATTCATCACTACTAATAGTACGGGCGTATATCTCACAGTCACTTGTGTGCAATTATTGCTCAAGAAGTCCTTGGCCAAGGCGACTATGTGTTAGAAATAGTTCCAATTAATATACATGTTGACTAATAGATTCTGGATCTAACATTAACAAACTTATATTAGAATTAATTATATTCTAGTGAGAGTTGATACTAATTCTATACTCTAAACCGAATGAGATATAGTATGATAAAAAGGAGTTTATTAGACTAGTATTTTGTTACTGAAAGGTTAATGTCAAGCCACTTGGCTTTTTGAACTTTTGAGTGGTCATGATGCATTGTTAGATGCTACTTTTGATTTGATAAATATGGATTTATTAATTATAGAATTAATAAATTAATCCCAATTAGAATTAATAAGTTAATTCTAAGTATCAAGAATTATTAAATCTGCAGTGATTAGAATTAATTCATATGAGCTACCAAATTACTAGAAAAATCTAATACATCACATGCAATAAAGGAATTGATACTCAAGATATTATATAAGAATATAATTAGATTGATTTGTAAGAAGAAATAACTTGATGGTTAGTTATAATCGTTAGGGTTGGATTGCAATTATGGAATTCTTATGGGTGAGTAATAAATATGTTATAACTTGAGAGCTAAACTGTAATTAACCAAATTTCAAAGCCCATAATTAAGAAAAAAGAATTACTATTATATTTGTTTCCTAAAACTTTTAGGAAACAAAACGATAGTTAGCATGTTCTTTTCATATATATATATATATATATATATATATATATATATATATATAAAGGCATTAATGCATTTTTTTTAATCTAAAAAAAGAATATGAAGGTGTTCATTGGAAAAAACCATGCAGATTCCTTCTCTATGATTCTCCTTTTGCAAATTAATTCTACATAGCTGCTAATAAATTAATCCTACTAGCATAGGATTTTGGTGCCTATTTTTGAGTAGTGGTTCTTCATGTGAATTTCTTTTGGAAAAATTCATGTACTTGGAATTTAGTGGTTCACAGCTTGCACAAATTTTGGAAGAGTTCCGTGCGCATGAAGAAAAATTTTAAAAGCTACGTTTCTGAGGTAAGTAATTTCTCTTCCCTATCTTGACCCATTTAGTTATATACAAGTGATTCATTTGAGTGGATTTCATTTTAATTTTTTATGTGCATTAATTGTTGTTACATGATCGAAATACAACAGTGGTATAGTTAGTACGCATTAGTCTATATGGAAAATCCCAGTCATTCTGCTCCGCATATACACAAGTTTTAATAGTTAAAATGCTAATTAGTATTATGCAACACACACATATAGATGCAAGTGTACTTATTGTGTAGTTTAGTATTGTTAGCAAGTATCAAAGAATCTTAGGAAATGGGGGCTATCACTCCTACTTCCTCCTTTTCTCGTTGTTCAGGGAAAAGTAAGTGTAAGGTGTAAAACTAACTACATGAGGAGAGAGGTTATATTCGTATACACAAGAGAGAGTCACAATACCCCCAAGGAGTAAGAAATAGGAAAACCCATGTAACAAAAAGGAAGTCCCCCACTCAGGACCTAAGAAATGAGTACCCTTTGGACCTATAATTCGTAATTCTAGGCATCGAAGAGAATTACATATCCATCTCATCCACTTTCAAGTTATGTGATTTCTACCCCTATACTTCATTGATCGATATCTCTACCTAACTAACCAAGCCTAAAGATGCATAAGTCATCACTCACCATCCCAAACCATCCGAATGTTACAAAATCCCTATCTCTAGGCAATTTCTTAAACCTTTTGGTAATTAGCCTTAATTTCAAAACTCCTGTTAAGATTGTGCCCTAGAAGCAATCATTTATACAATGTTTTTTACACATTAAATCAATAAGAGGCATTATTTATCTTTCAGTTTCTTTATTTCATATGTTCATATATATATATATATATATATAAACTATTAGATAAAGTCCCAAATACAACACTGTGTTAAAAAAATCTTGATAATTTAAGAACAAACACATTCTAGTATAATAGGGACCTCACATTACGATCTTTATCAAGATTTTTTTAACACATTGTTGTATTTGGGACTTTATCTAATAGTTTATATATATATATACTATTAGATAAAGTCCCAAATACAACACTGTGTTAAAAAAATCTTGATAAATATCGTAATGTGAGGTCCCTATTATACTAGAATGTGTTTGTTCTTAAATTATCTCTAGTCATAGTATTAATGAGATAGGACATCATTAATACGCTAAGATTAGTACGTATTATACTTCTTGATTTGATCAAGTGGTGGTTTTCACATCTTTGAGTATTGTGATACTTAAAAGTTAATATGTTGATGCTTGTTACTTGAACAAGTACATTGGATGACCTATGTATGAGAAAATCACATAGATAACTATTTAATACCAGTGATAGAATCTCATTATAGCAAATGTGCAAGTATCCTTAGACTTGAAAACTCCAAGGTACTTTTTTTGCTAAGCGTTGTACTTTGATTCCAATCTTTGGAGTCCTTACAAGACCGCTTATGGGATGGACATTAGATACAACGTGAAGTAAAGGAAAGTAGTTAGGAGGGTCAATAATGAATTCACCACTCCTAATAGTAGGAGCGAATATCTCAAGGCTACTTGTAGGAATCGTTACTCAAGAAGCCCTTGGCCAAGGCGACTATATTTTGGAAATAATTCTAATTGATCTACATCATGAATAATGGATTCCGAGAACAAGTACTAAAATATTCGGGCTAGAATTAATTAATATTATGGAGGGAGTTGGCACTAATTCCATACTCTAAACTGAATGAGATATTGTATGGTAAAAAGAGTTTATTGCATTAACATTTCGCTATTGAAAGGTTCATGTCAAGCCACTTGACTTTCGGGACTTTTGGGTGGTCATAATGTATTGCTAGATATCACTCATGATCCACTGAATGTGGATTTATTAATAAGAGAATTAATAAATTTAATTCTAATTATAAATGGATTATTAATTCTATTACGATAGAATTAATTCATATTAGCTACCAATTGACTAGAAAGCCCTAATGGATCACACACAATAATGGATAAAGTCCTCGAGATGTTATTAGATAACATTACAGGGCTAGTTATGAAAAGAAGAAGTTGTAGTTGTCGAATTATAATTAATTATAATTCATGAGCCATGTTATAATTAGAAGAATTTCGATTCTAATTACAACATCCCGGATTCCAATTCTTGTAGGATTTGGTTTCCTATTCACAAGCATATATATGTTGATATATATGCTGCGCACGATTTGGGAAGGAGAAAAAAAAAAAAATCTTGTGAACCAAAATCGAAAAGAAAAATTAGTTTTCTTTGTTCTTCTTTTTACCAACCCAAGCTCCCTTTCGAATTTTGTTAGGATAAAATTCAATTGTTCTTGAGTGCTCCTTGTGTGGATCAATATTAGAGAAATTCCTATCCTTGGAATTTGGTAACTCGATTGGATTGACATTTGAAGGGGATTCGCGTAGAAGAAAAATTTTAGAAAGCTGCATTTTGTTGATAATTAATTTTTCTTTCCTTCTCTTGAACCGTTTAATTACATATGAGTGATCCTTTGCGTGGATTCCGTTCTATTTTTCTGCTGCGTGTAAACTAGTTTGCATGATCGAAATCCAATAGTGGTATCAGAGTAATCTCATATGTATTTTACAGATTTTATTATTATTTTGAAATTGTTTCAAAATAAATTCGACGTTATGAAATTATTTCATAAATATTTTAAAAATTGAAATAGTTTCAAAATTATATTTGAGTCCATAAAAATTGTTTAATGTAAATTTTTATTTTTAAATTTTTTTGTTTTAGTGGGTTATTATTCTTCTTATTATTATTATTCGTATATTAATTACTGAAATTGTTTCAGTAAAAAGATTTACGAAATTCTTGGAATTTGTATTAAAAAAATAATAATAGTACAATGAAAAACATTCTCAGGCTGATTTGTTTACATACAGAATGTAAATTGGAAATTGGCAATGACTATAAATCGAGAATAGAAATTGGAAATTCAGCATTTCACACGGAAATTGGAATTTGTTTACAGAAGTTGTTTCCAATTCTTCATACTTATTTACGCATGGATTCATAATAATATAGTATAATATTATGATATTATATCATATTGTTTCCAATATGCTTGGTATATTGTTCAATAGGATTTGAATAGAAAATGGTTTCCTATTGCGGAACATGTATTCGAATTGCAAATTGTTTCCAAATTGATGGATGCCAAATTAACAATTCGGTTGTATTCAGTGGAATAGGAAATTGCTTCCAAATTTCCATGTCGGCTGCATTATTTCCAGAAAAAATAAAAGTAGTGGAAATTGTTTTTACTAACCAGTGTTATTTTGGTTGCATACTCGGGAGGAAGAGTTACAGCTTGAGAGATTTATGCCCATTATTTTATTTAAAAAATTAATTAATTAATTAACCGAACCATGCGCGCCTATGGCATAGCCGCACAAGGCCATGTGAAGATTGTAGATTCTTGATATTGAGTCAATATAAAAAATAAAAAAAAAAATTAAGTTTCAATCTTCACGCGGTTAGTGCCTGTTTTACTAGTTTTTCTTCAAACACCCACTGAAATATTCTATGCCAATAGGACCCTAAGATTTTTCCCAAATTTTGATTTTGGGTTTAATTAATTAAATTTCTAAAATAATGATTTTAGAATTTAATATTTTATGTGTACTAATTTTACTTAAATATTTTTTTAAAGCATGATATTGGCATGTTGGCTTAGTTATGGATTTTGACACAATTAATTTGATTAATTTAAATTGTGAATGCTTTTTATCGCTTTGTTTTGAATAAATATGGCGTACATGTCTTGTCTTTCTCTATAATTTTCTTATAATTTCTTTTCTTATCTAATTCTTCTCGAATATAACTCGAAGTTTCTTCATTAGAAATTTATGTAATTAGATTACATAGGGTAAATAAAATTAAAAATTATTTTATGAATTTATGGAGGTGGCATGCAAGGCAAAGCAAGAAGATGGTAAGACTTTTCGTCTCAAAACATGCATTAACACATAGGTTTTGACCAAAATTAATTTCCTTCTTGGTTCAAGAAAATTAATCTAGAAAAGTCCACAACCAAGCCATGTAATTGAGTCTATTACAAATATGTTAAAGTGTTGATATTTTACATGCCAAACAATGAGACTATTAATTAAATAATTAAAATCCCTCAAACAATATTAAATTTAAAGTTTTCTATTAATATAGTAAGAACGAGATTTCTTTTTCGAGATTATGTTGTTGGGCATACCCAAGCTTACTCGACATTGAGTATCTTCAAGCTATAAAATATGATTCCTGATTAATTGGCTATATTTAACTAATATCTTTATCCTAGTTGGGCATATTCAAGCATAAAGAATATTAGAGGCTAAGTTAGGTAGCACAAAGTGCTTTAAGATTAAAATATGTTAATTACCTAACAATCTGGTAGCTACATTTGATGTAATTGGTATTGGATACCTATCATTGAATTTAAGAATGGTTTGTTGGGCATACCCAAGGTTATTCTTAAAGAATTTGAATTCTAGACCACTAGGAAAGCTTCTAACGGGCTTCCCCGAGTCATTGTTGAGGGCTACTGATTTGAAGAAAATAGTGGGGTAAATAGGCGTTTAATGAAAGATCTAATTAAATGCATTTCGTGTGAATATACAAATCTAATATCTCTTGTGAAACCCCAACTAAAACCAACCCTAGAGTAAGGGGGTTGGGATGCATATCATATTTTCTTGCATGAATATATATATTTGAATGATTTATATATGCTTTGAAATTGTGATTTATAGTCTTGAAGGTTTAGTTGTGCTTATTGTGTAGGAAGCGTAAAGTGGTAATTTTGCTTGAAGTGAAAATAGGGAGATAGCTTGAGGATTAAATAGGAAGAATATTTGGGAGAGAAAATAAGAACAAGAGTTGTGGTGATTGAGTGGTTAGAGCTTTGGGATTAATCAATAAGGTCTTGAGTTCAAATACCATCATTTAAGTTTTAGCATGATTAATTTTATTTTGTTTAAAGTTGGACTTTTCGGCCTTTGTACCCCTTAAGTAGAACTAGGAGTGTTGTCCTAGGGGAGACATAAAGGGAATGTCCTAGTCCTATTCTTGTGCCTTGAAAGAATTCTTAAAGGATTCATGTCCTTCTACTCTTTAGCTTACCTTAATTCTTTATCAATTAAGTTGTTCAATTTATCCAAAGCCATTTTTATTTTCAGAAAATTCAGCAAGGTTTATTAACCTTGGAATCTCAAAAATGACTCTTAGAGGATAGAGTATTGGCTAAAAATGGGGAAGGAGTTAAGGAAGGTTCCCAAGAGAACTAATCTCCATGGTTGAACTTTAAAACTTCACTCCATAAGTGTTCATATTCTTCATGGTAGCAATCTGGAATTTTCCAGCTTCTTGGTCAGTCCAGCTTTCAAAAACTTCAGCCCTTTTTCACACTCAAATGCTACCAGAAAAATAGCCAATTTGCTCAGCTGGAAGACTGAAATCCTTGGCCAAAAATCGGACTGCACAAAGCTGTGCAAACCAGGAAAAAAATCCTGGACAGTTTCGCAGCTTAGCAGGCAAAAAAACCAAGCTGTTTCTTCTAGCCTTCAAACCAGTAATTTACCTCTGTCTTTCCTCCATAGAGAAGGCTGAAAACCAACCTTAAAAGACCCACCAATAGCCCTTCAAACCTTCTACAAGTCGGCTGGAACATGGCAGAAAAAACTGCATAAAAATTCCAGCAAACCATTTGAATGAACAACCAGAAATTCTAGCCTTGCTCCCTCTTCAAACCTTATCCGAAAATCACTTCAACTTTCTGTGAAACCAACCTTAGTCAGTCATGAACTGAACTTCATCACCTCCTCCATTCATCTGCTTGAATGAACACCATTGCCACTCCTTAAATTCCTCCATCAATTACTCCAATCAAGCTTCCAATTAGAATTCAAAATTTCAGCAAATTGCTCCATGAAAACTTCCATGGATTAATCTTCAAACAACCAGAACTTTCCCCACCATTACACTTAGAATTTCGGCCACCCTATGACCTCTTCAAAACTCATTCATCTCAGCAAAACCTTAGCAAACCAGTCGGCCATTGAAGCTCCCAAGAACCTCCATTAACCAAACCACTCTTACCATATCTTCTACCTTAATTCACTCTATAAATTAATCATTTGGAATTTCAAACAACCAGCTCTCCCTCTTTCCCCTAATCTGAAAATCTAATCACAAATGTTCCTCAAACCATTCGGCCAACATCCTTCAGCAAATTTCATCCAGCTTTCTCTCCATTCTCTCTATTTCTCCAAGAACACCAAGAACACACACCACCATTCTCCAAGCCTAAGACCACTCTAAACACACCTAATCCCTTCCAAAAACTCCAGATCACATCTACTCACCCTCTAGAGTCCATTTATGGATTTTATAACATCAAACATTGAAAACAAAATTCTACTAACGGATAAAAAACCAGAATTTTTCTTGAAGATTCAAGAACTCTCTCAAGGTAACCAAGAACGATTTTGATCATCTTCTTTCTTCAATCTTTAAGCATGATATACTAATACTCTCTCTCTCTCTCTCTCTCTCTCTCTCTCTCTCTCTCTCGGCCGAAATGGTTGTTTCAACCATGGATGTTCTTCTTCTTCTTACATGGACAAATCAAGCCTCCTACGCGTGTGGATCTCCTTGGATCTTAGACAAGATTGTCATCAACCAAGTATTTCCCTTTAACCCTCTTCTCAATTCTAAAATCATGTCTCTTAGATGTTGTTAGAAAATGATAGAATATGATTAGGGATGGAGTATGTGTTTGTATGAAGGAGTTGAGATTGGAGCATGAGGTTGTTTTGTTGTGGTTGAGTTTTATGATATTTTGTAGTTTGTGGCATGGTCTTCATGTCGTGAGTAAGTATGGATGATTAAGCATGATAGATATTATGTCACCTTTGGTGAATAGGGTTTTATATTCTTGTATTCTTGTTGAAGCCATGTATATGATTATGCTTGGTAGAGATTTAGCCTTGTGATAGTAGGTTTAAATTTAAGTCTTTATTCATGAATGAATTGGTTTGTTGATTGATGTTCGATTTTATGTTTATGATAATTGGTAGCAATAGGAGAATTATGATCATGACCTCATTGATCCTAAGCTATCATAATTGACCAACTTTAGTACGTTAATAAAAAAATTTAATACTATATTTTCCTCTAATAATTTTGAAAACCCTAGGAAGCTTTAGAATTGGATTATTAAATGAAATAGTGAGATTTTAGCCAAATAAATGATATCTTCTATTAAAAATAATATATATATATATATATATTATATAATAATGATAATAAATAAGGCCTTTTATATAAATAATCATAATAGGTAAAATATTAATCTTGTAGGCCATATATTCATAAATACTATTAAAAATTTATTTATTCCCTTTTGATCAAAATTTAATAAAATTTACTATTAACTTTATTTACTAATTATTTTCTATCTATTAATTATTAATTAAGAGATTAGTAATAATTTATTATTTTAATAAATATCATGTAAGACTTAGGACCCTTTATCAAATAAACCCTAATTTATTTATTAATAACAAAGATTTAGATTTAAGCCTATAACTTATTATCCCTAGTTATTTTATCATCGAGCTAGACTTATTTTTTTAAAACCCTTTATCATTTAACCTTAAATCTTAGGACATTAGGCTCATAATTGTAATAAGTTGAACTAGGATTATTTATGGAAGCAATTATAGCTTGAGTATAACCATATGGCTTGTGTTTACCCCAGGTGGGGTTAGGTCGACTTTGGAAGATCTTTGAATAGCTCAAGCAAAGGATCAGGTAAGCTCCTAAATAAAACTTATTTGATGACAAAATGTTACTATGGCAAGCCAAATGCGAAGTGTATGAACACTCATTTTGGTAAAGACAATTAATGACTGTTTCCTTTCTTGTTTTAGTCAAACAAATCATTTGAAAATCAACAAACAGTTTTGCTCAAACACTACACTCTTTCTAAAACCAACTTTGACATGAACTTTAGAAACCCTTAATTGCTATTTCCAAATTAAACAATATTTTATCAATTTTCTCCCAAGTGGGACAAGCAACGTTGAGTACTCAATAAGGGTAGGCTAGTAGTACTAGTTTTAAAAAGTAAGAGCGAGTCTTCTGGCAGGAGGCCATCTCCAGAAGATGAACTTAACTTGGAGAGGTGACAGTACTACTTAGTCAAGCCGATATGAGCTAGTGAGTTTCAATTATGTGGATTGTGTGTTTTTGGAAAGGACAACCGGTATGTTTGGGTGTAGAAAATGAGGAGTATCTTACCCGGTAGGCCGTACACCTACCTTTTGTCAATCTGCACAAAGTGTGGCATTCTGACCATTATATAATCATGGGGCCCAACGTGTGGTAACCCATGGCCGCCCTTTTGAGTGGTTGATTTTTATTGTGTACATGTATGGTTAGAAAAGGAAAATGCCACTCATTATTTTTAACATTGTCTAATGCTTGCCGGTTCTTTTCCTTATGAAGTTTTACAACTTGTGTACATGAACTGTTTTACCTGAAACACTCAAAGCACACATGGACTTTCTGAGATTTTTATCTCATCACCTTTTATGCCATGTTTCAGGTCAATCATGCTGTGGGGATGAGTAGCTAGAATGTTGCCTGCTTGAAGACTCTTTGTTGTTTACCTTATATGTTACTTTGAGAGATGATGATAGTGAACAATTTATTTTGGATTTGTTCTTGAATTTTTGGGTTGTAATAAGTTTTAATTTTAAATTCTTATTTTATTTTCATTTGTGTAACCTAGTTATAAAGACCCATTGTCTTTTGGACGGGGCGACATCCCCAGCCCTGTTGGGCCTAGGTAGTAGGGTGTTACATCTCTTCTCTTTCATCTAGGTCATTTGTATGTTGACAAAAAATTTGAACTTACGTAGCTTTTTGGAAACAAACAAGCTCACCGAATCAAAATTTTTGGACCGGTATAGAAATTTAAGAATCTTTCTCAAATAAAAAAAGTTGCTCTACATGTTAGATACTCCAATTCCACCACCACTAGCTGATGATACGCTTGCTGAAGAGCATGATGTCCGTAAGACGTATAAAGAGGACTGATAGAGGCTAAATGTACGTATATTTTGAGGGTTATTTGTGTCGCTTTTATGTTCAAATAACTATTGATTCCCACTAAATTGCTATCTTTTGTTGTGAAGTGATTAAGTAGGAGAAAAATTGAAAAGATGGTGAAAAATGCCCAAAGTCAGGCCAAACAATGCTGAACTAGCACCTGCCTATATAGCTTAGCCGGTCGAGGGTCATTTCCGAAAGAACAGAGTAGAACAAAGGAATTTTATAAGAATTTTAGGAAGGACCGGCACAAATTGTTTTGCCTAAACCTGCACCAGTTGTTACTATTCATAAGGCACCGAGTTTTCCTTTTCAAGTAGAATTTGGTAATTTCAGTTGAATTCTTTAGGGAACTCTTTCAACCACTAAAAATAACTCTTGTAGATACTTTTTAGCAATTAGAACTTCTATAAATACAAGAGAATAACATTATACTAAGTAGTTTTTAATTATTCAATGTAATATCTTCAGAAAACTCCTAAAGAAACACTAAGATTTAGGAGGATCAGGAGAATTCTTGGAGAAGAAGGGGAGGTTTCTTAAGAAGGTTTCAAGGAAGAAAAAGAAGGCTTACTTGTCTATGAGTGGTTTCTTCTTCTCTTCTTTGTAATTTATTGACAATTTGATATTAATATTTTAATTATCTTTAGAGCATATTCTTTTGGATTCATGATTTTGTATTGATTTTAGTTGTTTGGTCAATTGATTATTGTTCTTGATATTTGATTACTTATTTTAATTAAGGAATTGATTGATTGATTCTTCTTATTAACATTTGCAAAAGAGGTTGATGATGATTTCAATTTAATTAATTTTATATTTGTTATCTCTTAACTTACTTGAAAAAGGGGTTACTTGTAAAGAACTTAGGTAATCAAATGTTAGTTGATGATTGCTAGAATATATATTCATTAGCTAACTTCATGCTTTAAATCACCTAGAATATAATGATTTGTGTGAGGATTATTTTTAATGCATCTTTTGGGTAAATTAGTTGAGACAGAATATGTTCACTAATTTAACTAGAAGATAGTGATTCCATAGATTGCAAATGAAGTAGGTCTACTTTAATCTTTTATGATACCAAGATAATAATTAATTGAGAGAATAGCTAGTCAATCATTATTGTGTATTCAAGGATTTCTATCTATTTACATTTCTTTTCTCCTTGTTCTTACTCCTTGAGTATCATTGTAACTTTTCTTGTGTGACTTAATTTTCTCTAGTATATTAAGTTAGCAGGTTATTTACTTATATTCCTCCATTCTATTGGCTAAATAATAAAGATTTGGGTAAAGTAAGATAGGAGTTTAAGTTCTCGTGGATTTGATACTTGCTATTCTCTATACTATATGACGCATATACTTGCTTGTATGTGTGGTTTTAGTGGTTAGTATTTTAATTAAAGCTTGATTGATTATGGACTTTGTTGGTAATATTTTCTACACTAAAAAACACGTATGAAGGACAATGACACAATATCTTGTATCATGTTGGCATCTATGACTACCGACATTCAAAAATAGCATAAACATATAGATGCTCATCCTATTATCTTTCATCTAAGAGAGCTTTTTGATAATTGAGAATCTTAGATCACTTGGGTATACTATAGATCACGAATTAAGTATAGACTTAATTCTTCAATCTTTTCTAGTTAGTTTTTCACAATTTGTGATGAACTACCAGATGAATAAGATTGAGACCACAATACTTGAGTTGATAAACCTTCTTAAGATTGTAGAGTCTTCTATGAAGAAAGAAAATAATGCAGCCTTATTGGTAGATTCGTCTTCTAAAAGAAAAAATGTTTCTAAAAAATTGAGAAGAATCTAATTACACCTAAAGGTGGTGTAAAGAAGAAGAAGACAACTACCAAATGCCCATATCACTATTATAGGAAAATGGGCCACTGGAGGCGCAACTGCAAAAGCTATTTGGAGATTGTTAAAGAGAAGAAGTAGAAGGAGAAACTTGCAAGCACTTCTACTTTCATAGTGTTTAAGTTTTGCTACAAGCCAATAGGTTGATGCATCTGCATGAGGCTATATTAATTCTAAAATCCTGGAGGAGGTGTTTGATTTGATTGAAAATTTGGCAACAAACAACTATGCCTGGGGTAGTTCATGGTCAAAAGCTCGTGTTCAAAGAGGGTACAAGGTGGATGCAATGGCAGTTTTGGAGGCTAATGTGGAAGCACTGACACCAAAAATGGAGCAAATTGTGATGTTTTCTTCACAAAGACAAGTAATAAATGTTAATTATGATTTTTATGGGGAAGGGTGATGCATGTTTTTTAGTGTAGAAAATATTACAAAAAAAGTCCACAATCAATCAAGCATTAATAAAAATTCTAACCAATAAAACCACACATAGGGGCAAGTATACCCATCGTATAGTATAGGGAATACTAAATATCGAATCTACGAGAACTTAAGGTCCCACCTTACTTTACCCAAATCTTTATTGTTTAGCCAATAAAACAAATGAAGACAAGTAAATAACCTACTTACTTAATATACTAGAGAAAATCAAGTTATACAAGAAAAGTCGCAAGGATAATCAATGAGTGAGAATAAGGAGAAAATACATGTAAATAGATAGAAATCACTAAGTACACTATAATGATTTATTAGCAATTCTTTCAATTAATTATTTTATTGGTATCATGAAGGATTAAAGTAGATCCACTTCATTTGCAATGCATGAAATCACTATCTTCTAGTTAAATTAGTGAACATATTTTGTCTCAACCAATTTACCCAAAAGATGCATTAAAATTAATCCTTACACAAATTCCTATGTTCTGGGTGATTTAAAGTATGAAATTAGCCAATGAATCTATATTTTGGCAATCATCAACGAATCTTTGAATACTTAGTCTTTACCCTTAACACATTTTGAAGCAAGTTAAGAATAACTAGTATTGAATTAATTAGTTGGTCATTCTCTCCTAATATCGTTTTGCTAGTGAATTAGAAGAGAACTAATCAATCCAACAAGATATTATTCTCAAGTAATCAAATACAAAAAATACCAATAAATTGAGCAAAGAACTAAAATCAATACAAAATCATGAATCGAAAAGATTATCATCTAAATACAATTTAAATATTAATATCAAATTGACAATAAACTACAAAGAAGAGAAAAAGAAACCACTCATAGACTAGTAAGCCTTCTTCTTTTTCCTTAAAACCTTCTTGAGCAACCTCCTCTCCCTCTCCAAGAATTCTCTTTGAACCTTCTAAATCTTGTTTCTTCTCTAGGAGTTTTCGAAAGATATTACATTGAAGAATTGAAAAACTATGAAAACTCTGAAAACTAGTTTGTACAATGCTATTCTCTTGTATATATAGGAGTTCTAATTGCCAAAAAGTGTCTACAGGAGTCCTTTTCTGTGGTTGAAAGAGTTCCAAAAATCTCAAACTGAAATTGCCAAAATCTGCTTGGAAAAGGAAAATTCGCTGACACTAATCAAAATGGACCGGCGACGGGGCCCAATTTTGGTTTCTCACTCTTTGCTACTTTTTCTAGATCAAACCTGGTGCGTAGTATGTTAACTGGACCTAGCGCCAGGTGCAATATGGAATCTTTCACTTTTTACTCGAAATGCTCTTAAATCTGTACAAATTTGTCAAAAATACTTTTTACAAGTAAAATGTCAAATAGGAAGGATAATGCCTAGTAATTATATCAAAAGTATCTCAAATTACCCTCAAATAATTAAAAAAAACAGTGATGAATTTAGCCTCTATCAATTCCCCTACACTTGAACTTTTGCTTATCCTCGAGCAAAATAGAATTAAAGCACTAAGCATATGTCTTGAAATAATACAACTTTTCAATTTATCCTTAGCAAATTTATTCATAATAAAAGAATAATCTTCTTCCAACTTCAAACACAAATTGGCCATTCACTCAACTCTTTCAAAATCTTGTAAACTCATGCATTAAATTAAACAATCCCAAGGCCATCAAAGTTGGGTTAAAAAAGCTTATATCTAGTACAAAAAAATTTTCTTACTTCTCAAGCAAAAACATAGATAACATCATACAAGTCAAGCCATTTAACCAATTCCAGCATTATAGACTCAAATTTGCAAAACTCAAGTTAATGAAATAAAGAAAACACTTCATTCTCTCTTCTTTTTTTTTTTTTTTTCTATAACTTAGGGAATTGATAGCCTCAAGTGAATAGATTTTTCTTTACACACCGTATTGGCCCCCTTATTTTCATTATTGTTTTCATCATTTTTTCTTTCTTGCCGTTCTTTCCTTACCTTCATGCCTTCGGAAAAGCCTCAAGAGAGTGTGATGCTTCTTTGTTTCTTCTCTTCCACTCACCGTTTTGGCCCCATTTTTAGCAAAATGTCTCTCTCTCTCTCTCTCTCTTTTTTTCCTAAATAGATGAAAACAATTTTTTTCAACTCACATTCTTTCTTTTTCATTCATTTTTTTTATTTCCTCGTATTCCTTACTCACACCTAATGGTCAAGGAAATTTTAATTCTATAATACAAGAATTAGTCAACAACTCTTCCCATATTGCATTGTATCATCCACATTCAAACTCAAAGAATAAAATAAAACTCAAACACCAAATATAACCAAGGTTAACTTAAATTCTTAAGACTTAGCAAAATCCAACTTAATATAGAAATTTACCTTTTAATAAAAACCAAACCATAATGAATGACAAATCAATATCCAAAGTTAAAAAAAAAAAAAAAGCATAACTCCATTATAGACAAATAGGCTCAATTTAGCTCCAAAATTTCTAATTTTTCAAATTCTTTCACACTTTCAAAATCAAAAGTTTGCAAAATTTTTCCAAAGTAGCTTGATACCAAGAAAACACCAAGATAATTAATAACAACTTAGACAAAAAAATTATTACCAAACCACTCCCCCACCTTTAAACAAGATAATGTCCTCATTGGCAAAAAATTAACACATCAAATCATCTCTAAACGGACCAAAATTGATAAAGGACGTAGAAAGCTAAGTAATACTCCCCAAGTGCAGTGATTCTCCAATAAATATCAAAACTTGGAAGAGAGAATTAAGTAGGTTCCAAGAGCACTTTATTCAATCCTACAAAATAAAACACACATAAAAGCACAAAGAAAATAATAGCAAAACACACCCAAAAAAAGAAAGAAAAGAAAACACAAACTAGGCAAAAGACTTACAAAAATCCTAAGAAAGTAAATAAAGACAAAGACTCACTCCCCGGCAACAACGCCAAAAACTTGATGCGTGCTTTTAGTATAGAAAATATTACTAATAAAATCCACAATCAATCAAGCTTTAATTAAAATGCTAACCACTAAAACTACACATATGGGCAAATATACCCATCATATAGTGTAGAGAATTGCAAGTATCAAATCCACGAGAACTTAGGCTCCCACCTTACTTTACCTAAATCTTTATTATTTAGCCAATAGAACAAATGAATAGAATTAAATAACCTACCTACCTTATATACTAGAGAAAGTCAAGTCAAACAAGAAAAGTCACAAGAATAATCAAGGAGTTAGAATAAGGAGTAAAGATATGTAAATAGATAGAAATTCTGGAATACACTATAATGATTGACTATAAATTTTCTCAATTAATTATTATCTTCGCATCATGAAGGATTAAAGTAGACCAACTTCATTTGCAATCCATGGAATCACTATCTTCTAGTTAAATTAGTGAACATTCTATCTCAATTAATTTACCCAAAAGATGCATTAAAATCAATCCTCATGCAAATCCCTATATTCTAGGTTATTTAAAGCATGAAATTAGCGAATAAATCTATATTCTAGCAATCATCAACAAATCATTGATTACTTAGTCTTTACCCTTAACCTCTTTTCAAGCAAGTTAAGAATAACTAGCATTGAATTAATTGGTTTGGTCGTTCTCTCCTAATATCATTTTGCAAGTGAATTAGAAGAGAACTAATCAATCCAACAAGATATTATGCTCAAGTAATCAAATACCAAGAATAGTAATAAATTGATCAAAGTACTAAAATCAATACACAATCATGAATCCAAAAGAATAACATCTAAAGACAATTAAAACAATAATATTAAATTGTCAATAAACTACAAAGAAGAAAAAAATAAACCACTCACATACAAGTAAGCCTTCTTATTCTTCCTTGAAACCTTCTTGAGCAACCTCATCTCCTCTCCGAGAATTCTTATTGATCCTCCTAAATCTTGGTGTTTCTCTAGAAGTTTTTGAAGGATATTATACTGACGAATTGAAAAACAATGAAAACTCTGATAAATAGTTTGTACAATGCTATTCTCTTGTATATATATTAATTCTAATTTCCAAAAAGTGTCTACATGAGTCCTTTTCTATAATTGAAAGAGTTCCCAAAAGACTTAAACTGAAATTGCCAAAATCTACTTGGAAAAGGAAAATTCGCCGACACTAATCAGAATGGTCCTGGTGCAGGATCCAATTTGGTTTCTCACTGTTTTCTACTTTTTCTTGAACAGACTTGGTGCATGGTGCCCTAACTAGACCTGGCGCCAGACACAATCTGGAATCTTTCACTTTTTGCTCGAAATCCACTTAAATCTGTACGATTTGTCAAAAACACTTTTACAAGAAAAATGTCAAATAGAAAGGAATATGCCTAGTTATTACATCAAAAGTATCTCAAATTACCCTTAAATAACTAGGAAAATAGTGATGAACTTAGCCCCTATTAATTCCTCCACACTTAAACTTTTGCTTGTCCTCAAGCAAACTAGAATTAAAACACTAAGTATATAGCTTAAGATAATACAACTTTTCAATTTATCCTTAGCAATTTCTTCTATAATAAAAGAATAATCTTCCAACCTGAAACACAAACTGGTCATTCACTTAATCCTTTCAAAACCTTATAAACTCGTATATCAAATCAAACAGTCCCAAGGCCATCAATTAATTTAAACAAGTTGATCTTTTGTACAAGAAAATTATCCTTCTCCTTAAGCAAAAACGTAGATAACATAAATCATACAAGTCAAGCCTTTTAACCAATTCCAGCAATATACACTCAAATTTACAAAACTCGAGTTAGTGAAACAAGGAAAACACTTCACTCTCTTCTATTTTTATAACTTAGAGAATTGATAGCCTTAAGTAAATAGATTTCTCTTCACACACCGTATTGACCCCCTTAGAGTCATTATTGTTTTCATTATTTTTTCTTTCATGCTTTTCTTACCTTACCTTCTTGCCTTTAGGATAGCCTTAAGAGAGTGTGATGTTTCTTTGTTTCTTTTCTTCCACTCACCATATTGGGCCCTTTTTCTGCAAAAGGTCCCTTTTTTTTTTTTTTTTCTCAATAGATGAAAGCAATTTTTTTTCAACTCACAATCTTTCCTTTTCACTTAATTTTTTTTTTTATTTCCTCACATTCCTTATTCACAACTCAAGGCCAAGCAAATGTTAAATCTATAATACAAGAATTAGTCAACAACTCTTCCCATATTTCATCATATCATCTACATTCAACCTCAAAGAATAAGATAAAACTCTAATATCAAATATAACCAAGGTTATCTAAAATTCTCAAGACTTAGCAAAATCCAACTTAATACACAAATTTATCTTTGAATAAAAATCAAACAATAATGAATGGCAAATCCATATCCAAAGTTAAAACGAAAATCATAACTCCATTATAGATAAATATGCTCAATTTAGCTCCAAAATTTCTAAATTTTCAAAATTAAAATTTTGCAAAATTTTGACAAAGTAGTTTAATACCAAGAAAACACTAAGATAATTGATAAAAACTTAGACAAAGAATTTTACCAAACCACTCCCATACACTTAAACTGGACAATGTCCTCGTTGGCCAAAAATTAACACAATAAAGCATCTCCAAAGGGTCCAAAATTGATAAAAGAGGTAGAAAGTTAAGCAATACTCCCGAAGTGCAATGATACTCCAACAAATTATAAAACATGTAAGAGAGAAGTAAGTCGGTTCCAAGAAGACTTTATTCAATCCTACCAAAAAAAAAAAAAACAAAAACAAAAACAAAAACCACATACTAGAACAAAGAAAATAATAGCAAAACACACCAAAAATAAAAGTAAACACACCTTAGGCAAAAGACATATAAAAATCCTTGGAAAGTATATAAAGACAAAGACTCACTCCCCGACAACAGCACCAAAAACTTGATACGTGTTTTTTAGTGTCGAAAATATTACCAACAAAGTCCACAATCAATCGAGCTTTAATTAAAATGCTAACACTAAAACTACACATATGGGCAAATATACCTATTGTATAGTATAGGGAATAGCAAGTATCGAATTCACGAGAACTTAGGCTCCTACCTTACTTTACCCAAATCTTTATTGTTTAGCCAATAAAACAAAGGAATAGAAGTAAATAATCTACTTACCTAATATACTAGAGAAAATTAAGTCACACAAGAAAAGTCACAAGGATAATCAAAGAGTAAGAATAAGGAGAAAAAATATGTAAATAGATAGAAATCCTTGAATACACTATAATGATTGACTAGCAAATCCCTCAATTAATTATTATCTTAGTATCATGAAGGATTAAAGCATACCCATTTTGTTTGTAATCCATGGAATCACTATCTTCTAGCTAAATTAGTGAACATATTCTATCTCAACCAATTTATCCAAAAGATGCATTAAAATCAATTTTCACACAAATCCCTATGTTCTAGGAGATTTAAAGCATGAAATTAGCCTATGAATCTATACTCTAGAAATCATCAACCAATCTTTGATTACTTAGTCTTTACTCTTAACCTCTTTTTCAAACAATTTAGGAATAACCAGTAATAAATTAATTAATTGGCCATTCTCTCTGAATATCATTTTGCAAATGCATTAGAAGAGAACTAATCAATCCAACAAGATATTATTATCAAGTAATCAAATACTAAGAATAGAAATAAATTGATCAAAGAACTAAAATCAATACAAAATCATGAATTCGAAAGAATATCATCTAAAGACAATTAAAACATTCATATCAAATTGTCAACAAATTACAAAGAAAAGAAAAATAAACCGTTCATAGACAAGTAAGCCTTCTTCTTTTTCCTTGAAACCTTCTTGAGCAACCTCCTCTCCCTCTCCAGAATTTTCATTGATTCTCCTAAATTTTTTTGTTTCTCTAGGAGTTTTTGAAAGATATTACATTGAAGAATTGGAAAACTATGAAAAATCTGAAAACTAGTTTGTACAATGCTATTCTCTTGTATGTATAATAGTTCTAATGGCAAAAAAGTGTCTACAGGAGTCCTTTTCCGTGGTTGAAAGAATTCCCAAAAGACTTAAATTGAAATTGCAAAAATTTGCTTGGAAAAGGAAAATTCGCCAACACTAAATAGAATGAACTTGGCGCCGGGTCCAATTTTGGTTTCTCACTGTTTGCTACTCTTTCCAGAACAGACCTGGCCCCCGGTACCTTAATTGGACCTGGTGCAACGTACAATCTGGAATCTTTCACTTTTTGCGTGAAATCCACCTAAATCTGCGCAGATTTATCAAAAAACACTTTTTACAAGAAAAATGTCAAATATGATGGAATATGCCTAGTTATTACATCAAAAGTATCTCATATTACCCTCAAATAGTTAGGAAAATAGTGATGAATTAAGCCCCTATCAATTACCCCACACTTGAACTTTTGCTTGTCCTCAAGCGAGCTAGAATTAAAACCCTAAGCAGATGGCTTAAGACAACACAAGGTTTCAATTTATTCTTAGCAAATTCATCCATAATAAAAGAATAATCTTCCAACCACAAACACAAACTTGTCATTCACTCAACCCTTTAAAAACCTTGAAAACTCATGTATTAAATCAAACAATCCCAAGGCCATCAAAGTTAAGTTAAATAATCTTATATCTAGTACAAGAAAGTCATCCTACTCCTCAAGCAAAAATATAGATAACATAAATTATACAAGTCAAGCCATTTAACCAATTCTAGCAGTATAGACTCAAATTTAGAAAAGTCAAGTTAGTAAAACAAGGAAAACAATTCACTCTCTTTTTTTTTTTTTTTTGTGACTTAGGGAATTGATAGCCTCAAGTAAATGAATTTCTCTTCATGCACTATATCGGCCCCCCTTATAGTCACTATTGTTTTCATCATTTTTTCTTTCTTGCCTTTCTTTCATTACCCTCTTGTTTTCGGAATAGCCTCAAGAGAGTGTGATGCTTCTTTTATTTCTTCTATTCTACTCACCGTGTTGGCCCCCTTTTCAACAAAAGGTCTCTCCCTTTTTTTTTTCAACAGTTGAAAGTAATTTTTTTCAACTCACGTTCTTTTTATTTTTTTTTTCCACTCAAAATTATTTTTTATTTCCCCACACTCCTTATTCACAACTCAAGGTCAAGAAAATTTTAAATCTATAATACGAGAATTAGTCAACAACTCTTCCCATTTTTCATCATATTATCCACATTCATACTCAAACAATAAAATAAAACTCAAATACCAAATATAACCAAGGTTAACTTAAATTTTCAAGACTTAACAAAATCCAACTTAATCCATAAATTTATCTTTGAATAAAAATCAAACCATAATAAATAACAAATCCATATCCAAAATTAACAAGAAAACCATAACTCCATTATAGACAAATAGGCTCAATTTAGCTCTAAAATTTCTAAATTTTCAAATTCCTTCAAATTTTCAAAATCAAAATTTTGCCAAAATTTTCTAAAGTAGCATGATACCATGAAAACACTATGATAATTGATAAAAACCTAAACAAAGAATATTACTAAACCACTCCCCCACACCTAAACTAGACAATGTCCTCATTGGCCAAAAATTATCATAAAAAAGCATCTCCAAAGGGACTAAAATTGATAAAGGAGATAGAAAGTTAAGCAATACTCCCCAAATGCAATAATTCTCCAAAAAATATAAAAACTTGGAAGAGAGAATTAAGTAGTTTCCAAGAAGACTTTATTCAATCCAACAAAGTGAAACACACATAAAAGCACAAACAAAATAATAGCAAAACACACCAAAAATAAAAGAAAACACAAATTAGGTAAAAGACTTCACTCCCTAGCAATGGTGCCAAAAACTTGATGCGCGTTTTTTATCGTATAAAATATTACCAACAAAGTCCACAATCAATCAATCTTTAATTAAAATGCTAACCAGTAAAACCATACATATGGGTAAATATATCTATCGTATATTATATGAAATAGCAAATATCGAATTCATGAGAACTTAAACTCCCACCTTATTTTTTCCCAAATCTTTATTGTTTAGCTAATAGAACAAAGGAATAAAAGTGAATAACCTACTTACCTAATATACCAGAGAAAATCAAGTCACACAAGAAAAGTCACAAGGATAATGAAGGAGTGGGAATAAGGAGAAAAGATATATAAATAGATAGAAATCCTTGAATACACTATAATGATTGACTAGCAATTCTCTTAATTAATTATTATCTTGGCATCTTGAAGGATGAAAGTGGACCCAGTTCATTTGCAATCTATGGAAACACTATCTTCTAGTAAAATTAGTGAACATATTCTGCCTCAACTACTTTTTCCAAAAGATGCATTAAAATCAATCCTCACCCAAATCCTTATGTTCTAGATGATTTAAAGTATGAAATTAGTCCATGAATCTATATTCTAGAAATCATCAACCAATCTTTGATTACTTAGTCTTTACCCTTAAGCTCTTTTTCAAACAAGTTAAGAATAACTAATATTGAATTAATTAGTTGGCCATTCTCTCCTAATATCGTTTTGCAAGTGAATTAGAAGAGGACTAATCAATCCAACAAGATATTATACTCAAGTAATCAAATATCAAGAATAGCAATAAATTGATCAAAGTACTAAGATCAATACAAAATCATGAATCCAAAAGAATATCATCTAAAGGCATTTAAAACATTAATATCAAATTATCAATAAATTATAAAGAAGCCAAAAAGAAACTACTCATAGACAAATAAGCCTTCTTCTTCTTCCTTGAAACCTTCTTGAGCAAACTCCTCTCCCTCTCTAAGAATTCTCCTTGATCCTCTTAAATATTGTTGTTTCTCTAGGTGTTTTCAAAATATATTACATTAAAGAATTAAAAAACTATGAAAACTCTGAAAACTAGTTCGTACAATGTTATTCTCTTGTATATATAGGAGTTATAATTACCAAAAAGTGTCTATAGGAGTACGTTTCTGTGGTTGAAAGAGTTCCCAAAAGACTCAAACTGAAATTGTAAAAATATGCTTGAAAAAGGAAAATTCACCGACACTGATCAGAATGGACCTAGCACCTGGTGCCTTAACTAGGCCTGGCGCCAGGTACAATATGAAATCTTTCACTTTTTGCTCGAAATTCACTTAAATCTGTACAAATTTGTCAAAAACACTTTTTACAAGCAGAATGTTAAATATGAAGGAATATGCATAGTTATTACATCAAAAGTATTTCAAATTACCCTCAAATAACTAGAAAAATATTAATGAATTTAGCCCCTATCAAATGGCATCCAAATCATGAGTGCTAAAGTATGGGGTCATTCCAAGAGTCATTAGAACGAGCTACATTTGTAGGCAATTGACGACAAGGT
This sequence comes from Voacanga thouarsii, assembly GCA_026120185.1. Classification (NCBI taxonomy): domain Eukaryota; kingdom Viridiplantae; phylum Streptophyta; class Magnoliopsida; order Gentianales; family Apocynaceae; genus Voacanga; species Voacanga thouarsii. The sequence continues at coordinate 2,911,533 of JANUWF010001224.1, read as the reverse complement.
AATAATCCTTATAGCACCACTTACAAACTGGGTTGGAGGAATCATCTTAACTTTTCATAGAACAACCAAAACTAATCTAGGCAAACTTCCTGTAATTTTTGGAATCAAAGGACTTAACCCTCATTGCCTTTTAATGCACCACCGACAAAGCCGTTATTGGAGGATTTGGTTAATCAATTGGTAAGTGGTACGGAAACATGGTTTCAATGAGTGGACATACCCACGAGAAATTTGGAGGTGTCCATGTGTAACCTTGAGAATCAAATTGGACAACTGACCGAACTCCTTGGAGATCGTCAAGTGGAATTCCTTCTAAGAAATACGGAGACCAATCCACGTGATCTTGACCGTGGAAAAAATTAATCTTTCCTGATTTGGTTTCTTCTGATTTTTGGACATCTATTTAATTTTGTGTGCTTTCCTTTCTTTTCCAATCTTTGTAATTTTTAGAATAAATTTTCTTCATGATTTCATAGTTTTAATTGTTGTTGTTTTCATTAATTAATTAAAAAATATATTTTTCTGAATAGAGCTGACCTGGTGCCAAGCCCGAACGTTAGCTTGGGCACTAGGTCCACACAGCCAAACTAACTATGCCGAGCCAGAATGGGCCCAACGCCAGGCCCAGTACTTGGACCTAGCACCAGGTCCCATCAGCCATAAGATACCAAGGGCCATTTTGGGACATATTTTTCAAAACAAACCATTATCTCCCTCGTTTTTTCTCTCAACCCATCGTAGGGTCCAACTTCCAAACACTATCGGGTCACTTTTTAAAACTCCAAAACACCTTCCAAACACTAAATCTTCATTTTCCCCCCCTAAAGTTTTGGATTAAAACTAAGAAAAATCCAATCTTCTCTCACAAAACCCATTTTCCAATCCTTCCACTTAGTGCATAATTTCTTCAATCTTTTTGCATAGGATCATCACCCATACATTGGAGATCATTGTGGTATGATTTTTTCTACACTTTCTATGGTTCAATTTTTCACATTAATTATTGGGTATTTTCCTAGGAATTTTGGTCCAAAAATTCTTTTTTTTTTTTTTTGGATGGATTGATAAAAATTTTGCTTTCTTTTAGGTTTAGTTAGTATTGGTATATGTTAACAATAATATTTGATTGATGCAATTCATGTTTCACATTTTTTTGGAAGCTATTGAGCATGCCTCTCATATGTGTAATTTTGAGCTTACCCAGATATTTGTTTCATAGATTGAGAGATAATTATTCATGTTTAACATAGCATTGTGATTATGAGGTATATATTATGACATGAATGATGTTCCAAATTTAATCATGGAGATTGATATTATGTTTGGGATTGGACAATGCCAATCTTTTGCAGGTATTTGTGGAAAAGGTTATATTGTGTTTTATTGATTATCTTGTGGTGTTTTGTGGTATATCGAGGTACTGTTTGTATTGAGTGGTGTTATAATTGTGAGATAGTTAAGGGTTGTGTTTGATTGTGTTGTAAGAAGTGATTTTGAGGGTGTCCTATTTTCTTTCCCATAGACTCTCTTTTTCCATTATCACCTCTTCATCATGTCTAGGAGACCTAAGGGATTGGCACTTGAGGCTAAGAGAGCTAGAGTCTCATCTTTGTCTACACCTTTTTTTTTTAGCCTCTACCTACCCAGCCTACCCAATTCTTTAACCCTACTTGTCAAATCTTGTATCGAGGTCACCAAAATAACAAAATCATAGTAAAAAAGATGTATAGGCCTTATTTGGATAATTACTTAGAGTTTTCTACTATGTTTAGGCCACTAGGGTGGGAGTCTATCATTAGACTTGGGGGTGCTTATTGTCCTCTATGAGTTAGAAAGTTTCATGCCAATATGCAGCATAAAAAAAAAAAAAAAAACCTCCAGGTTATTTCCACTATGGTCAAAGGTGTACCCATTGAGTTTGATAGGGTTAGATTAGCCAGGATTTTAAGAGTCTCTAATGAGGGGCCATGGATAGATGTGGACTATAATAGCCAAAAGATTATTTCTGAGCCTACCTAGAATATGAGTGCCATTAGAACTAGTTTGCATATGTGGAGGAAGGGACAAATAGGCTAATATCGCTACTTATCCAATAATGATCTTAAGGCTCAATTGTGTGCCCTAGTCTACATTTTCTCTGTCAACGTTTCCCCAAGTCTAGTGGCTTCAATGAGTATAGAGTCTATGATATTTACATGCATAATAAGATGATGATGAGTGAGCCTATTCCCCTTACCCCTATTATTATTCAGTCAATGAGAGAGGTTGTTTACTCTAACATATCAGCCAAGGCCCCCAAATTCCCCTTGGTTATTATACATATCTTATAGAACTTTAAAATAAGATTAGATGGAGAGATTATTCAGACGACCACTGTCCGGGACCTAGTATCTAAGCATACTTTAGTTTAGTGTGGCTATCATTATGATGAGACAGAGAAGTGTTGGAAGAAGCCTTATGAGGTTTAGTATCCAGGGATGGTAGAGCTTCCCCCAGATGAGCAGGAGCTAGAGGAACAACCTACTCGATCTCGTGCTTGCGCCAGTAGCTCTTATTCTAGTACTGATCTTGAGGCACGAGTGGAGGCCTAATTGGAGAGTCAAATGAGCATCTGCCTCCAGCTGCAAAATTGCATTGCTAACCTCCATTGCCATCAGGATGTCCATGAGCATAAATTGGCGACTTTAATCTAGCAATCCATTAGTGTATCCATGAGTTGATTCGCCAATGATGACGACAAGTCTAAGGACTCTTGATTTACTCTTTGCACTTATATTTTATTTTATTGTTTGTCCTTTTTCTTTTATTTCTTTTCCGTTGAATTTTAATGATCTTTCTTAGTTTTAGGGATCTTTTCCTTTATTTTGATTTTCTTTCTTTTTCTAGATTTATGTTTTTCCGTTTTTAGTTCTTTTAAGTTAGGCAACCTTGTGACTTCTCTAAGGACTTCTCCTTGTTGTGAATTCGTACATGTTGGAACTATTTTGGAATGGAAGTATTTTCTTTTTTCTATTCTTGCTCTTTATTTATTTTGGTCTTCCTGGCTTTCCTTTCATTGTTTTATTTTTTGCCATTGAGGATAATGTCCCGTTTAAGTGGGGGGGGGGGGGGGGAGATTAGGGATTGAAGATATTTTTCATATCAGTTTTGTGTGATATTTTTCAAAATTTTAGTGGTTTTTGTTATCAGCAAGCATGTAATTCTTTTTTTTTTTTTACATAGATACAAGTTTTGCCATTTAGTTGGTGGATTTTTATGAAATTGGTTTATTGGATAGGATATTTTTAAGACTTGAGATTTTGGATTAATCTTGTCAATGCAATTGTGTTTGAATATTATTTGACTCATCTAGTTAGAATGTGGATGATATGATGAATGTGGGGAATGTTGTTGGCTAACTCTTGTATTATGGGTTTAAACTTTGCGTAGCTTTGAGTTGTGATATGGAATATGAGGAGAGAAAACATCTTTGAGTGGAAAGAATGTGAAAAATTGTCAAAAAAAAATTTATTGTGAGTTGAAAATTGAGAACAATGAGTTGATTATTATTAATGAGAAAAATACTTTTTGCTTGTTTATGGGGGGGCCAATACGAATAGTGAAAAGAAATTCACTTACTTAAGGCTATTGATTCCTGAAAGCAAAAACAAGAGAAAATGTTGAAAAATGATAAGTGATGACTAAAAGAGGGGCAATACAATGTGTGAAGAGAAATTCATGCACTTTAGGCTATAAAATCGCTAAGTCATTAAAAAAATTGGACTGCTTTCCTTACATCATGACTTAAGTTGTACAATTTTTAGATTTATAATACTTGAGTTGGTAGATAGCTTGACTTGTGTAATTCATGTTATCTGTGTTTTTACTCGAAGGGTGAAATAATCTTTTAGACTAAGGCATAAACATGATTAATTTAACTTCAAGAGTTTTGTGATGTCTTATCAAATGCTTCAAAGTTTTAATTGTCTTTAAAGGGTTAGATAAATGACAAGAGTTTTATCTAAAGTTTGAAGGGATGTTATAATCCTTATTATGTTTCAAAATTTTTGAATGATAAAAGGCTTGTGTTTTTTTGATAATTTTCTTGACTTAAGTGTTTTGCTTGAGGACAAGCAAAAGTTCAAGTGCGGGGGAATTGATAAGGGCTAAAATCATCATTATTTTTCTAATTATTTGAGGCTAATTTGAGATAACTATGATGTAATAATTTGGCATATTCTTTTCTATTTGACATTTTGATTGTGAAAAGTGTTTTGATAAATTTGTGCAAAATTGAGTAGATTTCTAGCAAAAAGTAAAAATTTTCAGCTTGTACCTGGCACCAGGTCTAACAACTACACCAAGCGCCAGGTCCAACCTAAAAAAAAAAAGAAAATAGAGCAATGTCCAGGAGAAGAACAGAATATACCTGGTGCCAGGTGGGTCGAAGGAACCCAATGCCAGGTTCGGTCTGGAACACACAATTTTGTGCACGAATTTTATCTTCCAAAAGATTTTGGTATTTTCCAAATTCTACTAGTCCAAGACTCCTCAAGCCATGAATTTTGGCATCGAAGAAGCTTATTTAAACAAGAAAAACACAAGAGAAAGTAGTGCATCCAATTATCAAAACTTCCAATCACTCAAAGAATGAGAGATTCACCATTCAAGGATCATTATTCAAGAAGGTTTCCAAATAGAGAAAGAGGGCTTGTCTATAAATTCTTTCTCTTACCTTTATTATCTTTTTCTAGAATAATTATGTAATTAATGTTTTTATTGTAATTCGACATTATTTTAAGATTCAAGGTTTTTGGATTAATTTAGTTATTTGATCAATTTTATATCATTATTGGTATTTGATTACTTGAAATTATGGAAGAATTAATGAAGTTAGATTTTCTTCTAATTGACTTTAGAAACGATGTTAGGAGTTGATTTAATTTTATTAATTTCATATTTGTTATTTCTTAATGGACTTGGGAAATGAAGTTAACACAAGGAACTAAAGTAATCAAAGATTAGTTAATTTTGCCTATAGTACAAGGTTATTGACTAATTTTATATTTATTATCACCTAGAGCTTAGGGATAATTTATGAGAAATTGAGTTTAATGCATCTCTTTGGTTATGTCGGTTTGATTGGGAAATCTGCTAATTTAATCATGATAGTGATTCCATTGATTGGGAAAGAAGTGGAGTCTATATAAGTGGATTTATGACTTGGGAAACGATTAAATTTTACTTTATATTCCGTCATGATGCTAAAATGATGATTAATTGAGATAGTTACTAAATGATTCATTGTCATATATTCTAGGATAGTTGTCTAAATTACATATTCCTACATCCTTGAGTTGTACATATTTCTTTTTTTTATTATTATCTTAACACTTTAATTGGTAGGTTAAACAATGAATAAAAAGTGATTAGTGTGTACTTATTTCTTTGAGGATCGTTACTCGTTAATTCCCTATAATGTGCTTGCGATGAGTATACTTGCTCATATGTATGTTTTGGAATTAATGTTTTAATTAAAAATTGACTAAGTGATGGATTTAAATTCAATGATTTTTATATACCCAAAATTTACGCATCAAGTTTTAGGCGCCGTTGTCAGAGAATAATATCATGAAAGTTTGGATTTTATTGATTTAACAATGTTTATATGTTTATATGTCTATATATAAATATGTAAATATGTATGTATATTCCTTGTATGAATAGGTGCCATATGTTGTAGTCTGTATAATTGTACTTTCCTAATTTCCCTACATATTATAATTTTCCTAACTTAATTGGTGAATGTGTAGTAACTATTAAACTTGTAAATTCTACAATCTCACTATCTTTTGTTTTCTATAGATCTAGACCTTAGTTTATGACCCAACGATCTAAAGATGACATTGTAGAGCTTGATCCAGAGATCAAGAGGACATTAACAAGGATTCGATTGGTGGTTAGACAAAGGGTAAGAAAAGACACGGAGGTTAACCAACCAAACAATGGTGGTAATGGTAGTAATAATAAGAGGATTATAGATGATTTTGTGAGACCCGCAACCTCGGTATAGGCTTGTGTATTACAAGACCTAGGATGGAGGCTAATAACTTTGAGATAAAGCCAAACATTTTCCAAATGATCTAAAACATGGTACAATTTGATGGACTACCCAAGGAAGATCCTAGTGCCCACTTTGCGAGCTTTTTAGAATTCTGTGACACTTTTAAAATGAATGGTGTTTCTGAAGATACTCTCAAACTAAGGCTTTTTCCCTTTTTTTTTTAGAGATAGAGCGAAATCTTGGTTAAAATCTTTGACAGCAGGATCCATTACCACTTGGAATATTTTGGCTAAAAATGTTTTAGCAAAATATTTTCTTCTAGCTAGAAAATCCAAGCTTAGGACAGATATTTTTGCCTTCCAACAGTTAAAATCTAAAAATCTTTACTAGTGCTGGGAGAGGTTTAAGGAGATACATAGAAAGTGTCCTCATCACGGGTTCGAGCTAGGTATGCAAACGCAAATCTTTCATAAAGGTTTAAGTTTTGCTACAAGGTAATTGGTTGGTGTATCTGTAGGAAGTTCTATTAATTCTAAAACCCTGGAGTAGGTGTTTGATCTGATTAAAAATTTAGCAACAACCAACTATATTTGGGGTAGTTCACAGTCAAATGCTCGTGTTCGTGGAGTGTACAAGGTCAATGTAATAGTGGCTTTGTAGGCCAAGATGGAGCAAACCGTGATGTGTCCTTTCCAAGGATAGGTAGTGAATGCTAATTATGACTTTTGGAGGGAATGGCATCCAAATTATGAATACCAAGGTACGGGATCATCACAAGAGTCATTAGAACAAGCTGCATTTATGGGCAGTGGACGACAAAGTAATAATCTTTATAGCACCACTTACAACCCAAGTTAGAGGAATCATTCTAACTTTTCATGAAACAACCAAAACCAACCTAGGCAAACTTCTTATGATTTTGGGAATCAAATAACTCAACCCCCCTTGCCTTACAATGCACTACTGGTAAAGCCATCATTGGAGGATTTGGTTAACCAATTGGTAAGTGGTACAAAAATACGGTTTTAAGGAGTGGATGCAACCACGAGAAATTTAGAGTCGTCCATGCGCAACCTCAAGAATCAAATTAGACAATTGAGCAAACTCCTTGGAGATCATCAAGCGGGATCCCTTCTGGGAAATACAAATACTAATCTACGTGATAATGATCGTGGAAAAAAGATAATCTTTCCTGATTTGGTTTCTTTTTATTTTTGGACATCTATTTAATTTTCGTGTGATTTCCTTTATTTTCATGTCTTTTTAATTTTTAGAATAAATTTTTTTCATGATTTTGTAGTTTTAAGTGTTGTTGTTTTGATTAATTAATTAAAAAAAATATATTTTTACGGACAGAGCTGACCTGTCGCCAGGCCCGAACATTGGCTCGGGCGCCAGTTCCGCATAGCCAAAACAACTATGCTGAGACAATATAGGCTCGACAGCAGGCCCAATACTTGGACCTAGTGCTAGGTCCTGTCGGCCATAAGTCACCAACGATCACTTTTGCCCATATTTTTCAAACAACCCTTCATCTCCCTTGTTTTTTCTCTCAACCCGTCCCCAGGTTCAACTTCAAAATACCGTTGGGTCACTTTCTAAACCTCCAAAACACTTTCCAAACAACAAATCTTCACTTTATTCTTGAAGTTTTGGATTAAAACCAAGAAAAATCCAATCTTTTCCCACAAAACCTATTTTTCAATCCTTCCACTCGGTGCACAATTTCTTCAATCTTTTTGTATAGGATCATCACCCATATATTAGAGATTATTTTTGGAATGATTTTTCTGCACTTTCTACGATTTGATTTTTCATATTGATTATTGGGTATTTTCATAGGATTTTTTGTTCAAAAATTCTTCTTTTTTTTTTTTTTTTTTGGCTGATGGATTGATGAAAATTTTGCTTTCTTTTAGGCTTAGTTAGCATAGGTATATGATTAACAATGATATTTGATTGATGCAATTCATGTTTCACATCTTCTTGGAAGCTATTGAGCATGCCTCTCATGTGTGTAATTTTGAGCTTACCAAGATATTTGATTGAAAGATTGAGAGATAATTGTTCATGTTTAACTTAGCATTGTGATTATGAGCTTTATATTATGATATGAATGGCATTCCTAATTTGATCATGGACATTGATATTATGCTTGGGATAGGACAACAGCTATCTCTTTGAAGGCATTGGTGAAGAAGATTGTGCTATGTTTTATTGATTATCTTGTTATGTTTTGTGATATATTAAGGTGGTGTTTGTATTGAGTGGTGTTGTGATTGTAAGATGGTTAAGGGCAGTGTTTGATTGTGTTGTAATGATTGATTTTGAGGGTGTCCTATTTTCTTTCCCATATACTCCCTTTTTCCATTATCATCTCTACATCATGTCTAGGAGACCTAAAGGATTGGCACCCAGGGCTAAGAGAGCTAGAGCTTCATCTTCGTCTATATCTTCTTTTGAGCCTCTAGCTACCCAACCTATCAAATTCTTTGACCCTACTTGTTAAATCCGGTATCGAGGTCACCAACATAACAAAATCATGGTAGAAAAGATGTATTGGCTTTCTTTGGATAATTACCTAGAGCTTTCTACTATTTTTAGGCCACTAGGGTGGGAGCCTATCATTCGACTTGGGAGTGCTTATTGTCTTGTGCTAGTAAGAGACTTTTATGCTAATATGTAGGATAAAAAGAAAAACAACCTCCAGATTATTTCTGCTATAGTCAAAGGGGTATCTATTGCTTTGATAGGGCTAGATTAGCCAAGATTTTGAGAGTACCTAATGAGGGGCCATGGATAACTATGGACCCTAATAACCAAAAGATTATTTCTGAACCTACCTGGAATGTGAGTGCCGTTAGAATTAGTTTGCACATGTGAAGGAAGTGGCTAATAGGCCAATATTGCTACTACTCTAATAATGATCTTGAAGCTCAATTGTGTGCCCTAGTCTATATTTTCACTTTCAATGTTTATCCTAAGGCTAGTGACTTCAATTAGTCTAGGGTCCTTGATATTTACATTCTTGATAAGTTGATGAGGAATGAGCCTATTCCCCTTATCCATATTATTATTCAATCCACGAGAGAGGTTGTTTACTTTGGCATTTTAGCTAAAGTTCCCAAATTACCCTTGGTTATTATGAGTCTCCTACAGAGCTTTGGAGTGAGATTAGATGGAGTGATTATTGAACTGACCACTGACTGGGACTTAGTGACTGAGCATACTTTGGTTCAATATGGCTATTGTTATGATGAGAGAGAGAGCCATTGGAAGAAGCCATAGAAGGTTCAGCATACATGGATGGTAGAGCTTCTCCCTAATGAGGAGGAGCCGGAGAAGCATCCTACTTGACCTCATGCTCGTGCCAATAGCTCTGATTCTACTGGTGATTTTGAAGCATGAGTGTACGCCCAACTAAAGAGCTAAATGACTATTTCTTCCAGCTGCGTGATTCCATTGCTGACCTCCATCACTGTCAGGATGTCTACTAGCAGAAATTGTCGACTTTGATCCAGCAATCCACTGGTGTATCTATGAGTAAAGCCGATGATGATGATGATGATGATAATGATGAATTTGAGGACTCTTGATTTACTCTTTGCACTTGTATTTTATTTTATTGTCTGTCCTTTTTCTTTTATTTCTTTTTCTTTGAATTTTAATGACCTTTCTTAGTTTTAGTTGTCCTTTCCTACATTTTGATTTGTTTTCTTTTTCTGGATTCATGTTTTTCTATTTTTATTTCTTTTGAGTTGTACCCTTGGGACTTCCCTAATGACTACTCCTTGTGGTGGATTTGCATATGCTACAACTAATTCGCAATAGAGGTATTTTCTTTTTTCTATTCTTTCTCTTCCTAGCTTTTCTTTCATTGTTCTATTTTTTTTTTTTCCATTCAGGATAATGTCCCGTTTAAGTGTGGGGAGGGAGTGTTTAGGTATTGAAGATATTTTCCATTTCATTTTTGTGTGACATCTTTCAAAATTTTTGTAGTTTTCATTGTTTAGCAAGGATGTAATTCTTTTTCTTATTTGGATATGAGTTTTTTCATTCAGTTGGTGAATTTTTATGAAATTGGTTTATTTGATAGGATATTTCTAAGATTTGAGAATTTGGATTAATCGTGTTTATACATTAGTCTTTGAATATTATTTAACTCATCTAGTTTGAATGTGGAGGATATAAAGAATATGGGGAACGTTGGCTAACTCTTATATTATGGGTTTAAACTTTACTTAGCTTTAGTTGTGATAAGGAATGCGAGGAGATAAAATATCTTTTAGTGGAAAGATTGTTTAAAATTGTGAAAAACTTTTTATTGTGAGTTGAAAACTGAGAATAATGAGTTGATTGTTGTTGATGAGAAAAATACTTTTTGCTTGTTTGTGGGGGGCCAATGCAGATAGTGAAGAGAAATCCACATTCTTGAGGCTATTAATTCCTAAAAGCAAAAGAGGGGAGAAATGTTGAAAAATGATGAGTGATGACTAAAAGGAGGCCAATACAGTATGTGAAGATAAATCCATGCACTTGAGGTTATCAATTCCTTAAGTCATTAAAAAAATTGAGAGGAAAAAATTGGAGTGCTTTCCTTGCATAATGACTTGAGTTATGCAATTTTTAGATTTATAATGCTTGAGTTGGTAGATAGCTTGACTTGTGTAATTCATGTTATCTATGTTTTTACTTGAAGGGTGAAATAATTTTGTTAGACTAAGGTATAAACTTGATTTATTTAACTTCAAGAGTTTTGTGATGTCTTATCAAGTACTTCAAAGTTTTAATTGTTTTCAAAGAGTTGGATAAATAGCAAGAGTTTTAACGAAAGTTTGAAGGGAAGCTATAATTCTTGTTATGTTTCAAAATTTTTAAATGATAAAAGGATTGTGTTTTCTTGATAATTTTCTTGACTTAAGTGTATTTCTTGAGGACAAGCATGGGGGAATTGGTATGGGCTAAAATATCACTATTTTCCTTGTTATTTAAGGCTAATTTGATATACTTTAGATGTAATAACTAAGCATATTCCTTTCTATTTGACATTTTGCTTGTGGAAAGGGTTTTTGATGAATTTGTGCATAATTGAGTGGATTTCGAGCAAAAAGTGAAAATTTCCAGCTTGCACCTAGCTCCAGGTTGGGGAACTGCACCAGGCACCAGGTCTAATATGGAAAAATAGAGAACATGGAGCAATGTCTAGGAGAAGAACAGAATACACCTGGCACCAGGTCCACTCTGGAACACACGATTTTGTACACGAATTTAGTATCTTCCAAAGGATTTTGGTATTTTTCAAATCCTACTCGGCCAAGACTCCTCAATCCATGAATTTTGGCATCGAAAAAGCTTATTTAAACAATAAAAACACAAGAGAAAATAGTAAATCCAAGGATCAAAACTTCTAACCACTCAAAAAAGCAGAGATGCACCATTCAATAAGCATTATTCAAGAATGTTTCCAAAGAGAGAAGGAGGGCTTGCCTATGAGTTCTTTCTTTTACCTTTGTTATCTTTTTCTTGAATAATGATGTAATTAATGTTTTCATTATAATTGAACAATGTTTTGGGATTCAAGGTTTTTAGATTAATTTAGTTATTTAATCAATTTTCTATCATTCTTAGTTATAATTATGGAAGAATTGATGAAGTTAGATTTGCTTCTAATTGACTTTAGAAACGAAGTTAGGAGTTGATTTAATTTTATTAATTTTAGATTTGTTATCTCTTAATAGACTTGGGAAATAAAGTTAAGACAAGGAACCAAAGTAATCAAATATTATTTAATTTCGCCTAGAGTATAGGATTATTGACTAATTTCATATTTCTTATCACCTACAGCATGGGGATAGTTTATAAGGACTTGAGTTTAATGCATTTTTTTGGTTATATTGGTTTGATTAGTAAATCTACTAATTTAATCAAGAGATAGTGATTCCATGGATTGAGAAAGAAGTGGAATCTATGTAAGTAGATTAATGATTTGGGAAATTATTGAATTTACTTTATATTCCTTTATGATGCCAAGATGATGATTAATTGAGATAGTTGCTAAATGATTTATTTTCATGTATTATAGGATAGTTGTCTAAATTGTATATTCCTACATCTTTGAGTTGTACATATTTTTTATTTTTATTTTTATTATCTTATCACTTTAATTGGTTAGTTAAACAATGAATGAAAAGTGATTAATGTGTACTTATTCCTTTGAGAATCGATACTCGTTATATAACATCCCACTACCTATATACCCTAATAGGGCGGGGGATGTCACCCCGTCCTTAGGACAAGAGATCTTTATAGCCAAGACACATAGAACAAATGAAAGGAACAGTCTAAATTTATACTTTTTACAAATCAATCCAATACTTGCACAAGTCTTAAACAAATAAATGTTAACCAAAATCTCTCAAAAATTAAATATAATCAGAATAAGTCTTTATTGAAAGGCAACACTAATTATTCAACCTTCAAAATAAGATCAACCTGAAAACATGATATGATAAGGTGGTGAGAAATAATTCTCAATAAGCCCCGTGTGTGCTCAGAGTAGTTCAAGAAAAATAGCTCATGTATGCAACTTGAGAAACATTTATAAAAGAAGAGAGTTGGCAAGTCACAAGTAATTTTTGCAAAGCGAGGAGTGGTGTTTTTTTCCATTACCATAAATTGTATAAAATAAAAGCAACCACTCTAAAAATAGACACGGCATCACACTTTGTGCACCATGTTAAAAAAATGATTAGGATGCCACACTTTATGCATTCTGATACAAGGTAGGTGTACGGCCCACCAGGTGAAATACTTCTCCATCTCTACACCTAAACTTAACAGTTGTCCACTCCAAAAATAAATAGTCCACTTGAACTGTACTTGCTAGCTCAAACCGTTATAATCTATAGAACTGGCATCCTATCTGGGTAGGACTCACTCCTCAAAGGTGGCCACCTACTGAGAGATTTATCCTAACCTTTCAAAGATTAGTCCTAGTAGTCTACCCTTATTGAGTACTCAACGTTATTTTTATCTCATTTGGGAAGAGTAGAATCATCCAAAGTGTTTTCTTTGAAATAGCAACTATGGTTTACAAAATTCTTGCTAAAATTTGGTATATATGAAAATTTTAGCATTTTGCTTCAAATTGCTTACTTGTCTTGAAATTGTTTAACTGAATAGAAAAGGGAAATAAATTGCCCATAACAACATCCCAAAGTACTTTTCCATATATACAGCACCATTTGACTTACCAGAGTGACTGTGACCCTTAAACAGTTTTATGCAAGGCTTACTTGATCTCTTCCTTTTACTAATAAAATAGTCCTCCAAGTTGGGCTCAAGGCAATCTAGCCCCGCCTAGGGTAAACATAGAATATAAGCCACCAATAGTTCACAACCAAGCAACAATTGTACAAATAAATAACTCCCAACCTAACATGCTTAAGCTCAACCAATTAACAACATCACCCAATTATGATAATAGTGTTTTAGGAGTTCTAAAAGTACTTGATAAGTATTTTAGGGTTTATTATTAATTTATAGAATAAGGATAATTTAATATAACAATATAGATAGGTGTCATAAATAATAAATAAGTATACATAAAAGTATTAGTAAGAATATTAATAATAACAATATTAATATTAATAAAAAGATATTAATATTAATTAATCCTAATATATTATTATTTTTTATAGTTAATAATATTTAATAAAAATATTACTATTTGTTTGTTTAATAAAATAATAATATTAAAAGTAATTATTAATTTTAGAAATACTAATGTTAATAGAAATATTAATAAATTAAACTTTATAACAACAACAACAACAACATAATACTACTACTACTACTAATAATAATAATAATAATAATAATAATAATAATAATAATAATAATAATGGTAAAAAGTAGCACTAATAATAATAATTTTTTTTAACCGACCAGAGTGATACTACTAGTATTAAAAATTTAGAAAGGGTAATGCATATATATATATATATATATATATATATATATATATTCATACATACATACATTCAATAAATAGAGTGTTGGCTTGTGCAAAATAGAATTGTAGTAGTATTTAGCACAACAAGGGTGATACTATACCCATAATAACTTTAGCAAGATATTCGATGTAAAAAATAACAATATTGGGCATAAGCAAAGCAATGGTGGTAGCAATCTCCATCATTCATCAGAACATCCCATACTAGTGATATAAAGTCTCAAAGCGCAATCTACTAGTGAACATATAATAATCCTAAATCTCAAATCATAATCCAACAATAATTCATAAGCCTTAAAACCAATCTCAATCTTCATATCATAAAATTATTCTCTTCATACCCACATGCGTATCTCCATCCCAACAATATCAAATCAACATATCCATTTCATCTTCCTAATAATCTTGAGTTCGAAAATAAGAAAGTTATGGCAAAAACACTTGTTTAATGACCGTTGGAGTCGAAGATATTATCTTGACAAACAAAGGCCCTTGAGTTCTTTGATGAGTCCTCTTTTTGGTGTTCTTCTAGTCTTGAACAAAGAAAAACTCGATTGATCCAAAAGAAGGATCAACATTAGTTGCTTTAGTGTTATGAAGTATACTAAGGGTGAGTATAGATTGAATCCTAGTTGATTTGAGAGATTTGGAGTGTCTTGGGATGATTAGAAGTGGCTAAAAATTGAAGAAGTGTAGTGTGTGTTCTTGATATTCTTGAGAACACAAGAGAAAGCTGAGAGAAGAGAGAGTGTTCTTTGGTGGGTGATGGTCGAATGGCCTTGCAAGATGGGAAAGGTTTTGGTTTTGCCAAGGGAGATAGAGAGACTAAAGCTAATTCAAATTTCAAAATGAAGAAAAATGGAGGTTTTTAAGGTGTAGGATTTGCCAATGGTGATTTCTTCTTGAAGGTCTCTAGTCCTTCAATAGTGGTTTACCAATTTAGCTAAGTCTTGGAAGTGAAATGGAGAACTCCTTTAGCCTTAGTGCTGGCCGAAATTGGCTATGGTGTTCAAGGGGCTGAAAATGGTGAAGGAAATGAAGGAGAAAACTGATTTTATCTTTGCTAACAGGGCTGGAAAAATTCTGGTAACATAGCTACAGGAATTCATAAAATCTAGGACGATTTGTTAGCAAAAGTTTGAATATTTTGAATGGATTTGCAGTTGTAAAATAGGAGTGTTTCAAAGTCTATTAATGGTGGTTTTCAGCAATCATCTTGAAGGAAAAGAAGAGAACTTTAGATGAACTTATGCATGGGTTGAATGGTCAACTCATATGCCTAAAATACTTTGTGGTTTGCTAGAAAATTTTCTAGTTTGTTGAAGCTATGTTAGTTCCGAATTTCCAAGGGATTTTTTAGATTTCTCCACACACGAAATGGCTGCTTGATAGCAAGGAAAGAAAAGGTATTTTTGCTGCATTTTTTCAAAAACTTAGCCAACAGGAAGAGCTGAAAATAATTCTAGTTTTGCACCAAAATAAGTATGAACAAAATAGAGTTCTTTAGAGAAGAAACCATGGTGATTTAATCTTGGAAATAACCACACTATTATCCCTCCTATGTTTCGGCCAACTAACCTCCAAGGGCTGGAATTTTTGTTAAGAAATTCAAGTCCAAGATTATCCAAGATATTTTATAAGAAATTAAAAGAATTAATGAAATATATATTTTTTAAATTAAAAAATGCTAGGACATAGGTTGCTAAAATAATGGAGATTAAAACTCCTCTAGATTTCTTTTTGGACAAGATCACATGGTTAGGATATTACCATTGTGTCTCCCTATGGCAGCATTCCTAACTTTATGGAATGCAAGAAATAAAATTCAAACATTAGTTAGGATAATTAAAAATAATGCTTAGTTAATGGGATTTGAACTCAAAACTATAGGAATTAACCACAAAGCTCCAACCACTAAACCACATTAATTATTATTCTTATTTTTCAAAGCTAATTCTCTTTCATTCTAAAACCCAAGCCTCTTCCTATCTCTTCTTTAAGTAAAATTCCCTAATTACCCTCAAGACTCTATAAGCATAATTAAACTATATAATCTACATATAACAAATCTGACACACATAATCTCATCTAGTAAATGTATTTTTATGTAATATGTCCTGAAATGCAACCTATCCCTCTAATTCTAGGGCATGTTTAGGTGGGGTTTTACACATTAATTCCCTATACTATGCTTGCGATGAGTATACTTGCTCGTATGTATATTTTGGGATTAATATTTTAATTAAAACTTGATTAAGAGATGGATTTAAATTCAATGATTTTATACATCCAAAATTTACGCACCAATAATAAGACCTGGAAGCCTAGGGAACTCAAGTTCCTTGGGCTTCCAACATTCTGGAAAAACTTATATACATTCACAAAACCTGGCGGCCTAGGGAACTTTCCCTTGGCTGCCTTCTTCTTGAACAAAATTGCACACGTTCTTCTTTTCTTGCATTTTGCTCCATTTCTTCCTTGTTCTTCTTTCTTTCACCTTCACTTGATATTTTCCATTCCTAGCAAAACAATATGAGAATAAGAGTGGTGATTGGTGATTTAAACAAGAATTTATCTCCATTGAAGCATAAAAATAGTAGAAAATATACATGATGAAGCCTCATCAAGTATTAGAGCCATCTTGTATGTGTTTGATGAGTTTTGTTTATGTTATGAAATTGTTTCTTAAATATTCTAAATTTTGAAATTGTTTCTAAGATTATCTTTGCGTTTGTGAAATTGTTTCATGAATATTTTGATTTTGAAAAAAAAAAAAATCATTTTAGTAGGTTGTTGTTACTACTACTACTACTACTACTACTACTACTACTACGTATAATAATTACTAAAATTGGTTTCAATAAAAGGATTTATGAAATCCTTGGAAATTGTTTCTATAAATAATAATAATAATAATAATAATAATAATAATAATAATAATAATAATAATAATAATAAAATTAGGAATTAGGAAATTGTTTCCATATTATTGTTTCCTTTCTCCGGTAATCTATAATGGAAATTGCAATTTGCATGATTTTACTTAGCAATTGAACAAAAAGGAAACAACCGAGGGAAAAAAAAGTTTTTGAATGAATTAGGTAATTGTTTCATTGAAGAAAATTGATTCCTTTTTCTAGCATAGGGAATTGTTTCCTAATTCATTAATTTGCACCAAAGGAATAACAATGTAAAATGAAATCCATTAATTCAAAGACGTTTAACAATTAATTCCACGAAATTGTTTTGATTTGTCTCTAATTCATTAATTCATTGTTTCAAGTTTATTTTTAGAGACAATTTTCCTTCTTTATTTTTTAAGACTCCAAAAGTTTTCCCAAACTTTGATTTTAGGACTAACTATATTATTTTTCCAAAATAATGATTTTTGGAATTTGTATTTATTATGTATTTATTTTATTTTGCCAAAATTATGATTTTGGAAATTTATATTTCGTATATATTTATTTTGCTTAATATGTTTTAAGCATGATTTTGGTAGTTGGCTTGGTTAGAGGCTTAGAGCAATTAAATTTTATTGATTAATGTTATGTCATGCATTTTTACTTCTCTGTTTTGAATAAATAAGGCCTGTAGTCCTGCCTTTCAATATAATTCTCTTGTAATTTCTCTTCTCGTCTAAATCCCCTCGAATGTAACTCAAGGTTTCTTCATTAGGAACTTATTTTATTAAATTACCTAGGTTATATAGCAATACAAATTATGTTATGAGCTTATAGAGCTAGTGATGCAAGACGAAGCAAAAAGATAGTAAGACTTTCTTCTTAAAACATGCATGAACACATAGATATGACCAAAATTAATTTCCTGCTTAGCTCAAGAAAACTAATCTAAAAAAGTCTATAACTAATTCATGTAATTGAGTTTATTTCAATTTTGTCAATGTTTTAATATTGTGCATGCCAAACGATAAGACTACTAATTAAGTAATTAAATCCCTCAAAAAATATTAAATCTAATGTCTTCCATTAATATAATAACAATAAGAGTTTTTTTTTTAGATTATATTGTCGGACATGCCTAAACTTACTCGACATTTAACATGTTCAAACTATTGAATATGATTTTGGATTAATGGGTTGGATTGAACTAATATCTTTATCTCCCTTAGGCATATCCAAGCATAAAGAATATTAGAGGCTAAGTTGGGTAGCACTAAATGCTTGAAGATTAAAATATGTTAATTATCCAACGATTTAGTAGTTACATTTGATGTAATTGGTATTGGATACTAAAAAACCTTAGGGGGGTGAATAAGGTTTTTCGTAAACTAAAAATTTTCTAAACGTCTGATATACAGAATAATAATGATCATCAAGTTTCTTGGACTAACTTTATGGTAACAAAGAAAGCTATCCAAGAACACTTTGAGATATATCCAGATTCAGACTAAAGTAAAAAATATAATGCAGTCAATGACATATGCAGAGAAATGAGACACAGAATGTATAGTGGTTTGATCTACCAAGATTTACATCTACTACCTTAAGCTCATACTTAAGGATTTTCAACTAGATTTTATTTACTCAACTTAATGAAATCAAACCGCACTAACCACACTTGGTTTTCCATAAACCTCTCAACCAATAACCAAATCATGTCTCACCCCACATGGGTTTTATACCATAACCTTGTACTACAAAAGATATTGAATATCAATGGACAGCAAAAGCTTACTTGTTTGAGCAGATGTTCACTAAGGTACAAAGCACAAATACTTTTATCTTTTAGACACAAAATGATTCACTTTGAAGCACTTGATAAAAGGAGATTTTTGTATTCTATTGAGTAATAGTATTTCTTAGAAGAATGCCACAAAAATCTTACGTCTTATCATGTTTAGAAGCATTTTATAGAGCCAAAAAGTGAAGTGCCAACGGCTATAAAATGGCTATAATTTTTCTGTTCAATTTACCCGTATTTTAGACTCAAGTTTCGGTGAAGATGCATCCAAAAGGTATATCCAAAATGATTTTTTTTTCAGGCAGAAACAATTCAATACTGTTTACAGGATTTTGGATGAATCTTTTAAATGCAGAATTATCCAAACTACTCAATCCAAAATTCTGAGATTTTCAAAACTTTGAAAACTTTTTTCTTTGTATGCTTCAAGGTAGAAATCAATTCAATCAAAAGGTAAAGAGACATAAGAATTAACAACAAATACCTTAATAACAATTCCTAGTGTAAAGTTCTTCCATAAGGACTTCTTGGTATACAAGCTCATAAACTTTGAATTTCATTTTGATCTTCCATTGCTCAATAGTTGCTTAACAATCATATTTGAATGCCTTAGAAGAATTGAGGTCAAACATGTCCTATCACATATAGATTACACAAGTTAGTTCACATCAATGTTTGTCATAAGTCAAAACATAAGAGAAAGCCCTTAGGGCTAACAATCTCCCCCTTTTTGAGTGATGGCAAAATTGATAGAAATGAGAGATAAAGAACAATGATGTGTATAGTATGAACATGTTAAAATGAGAGAGATAAAAATATTTTTCATTGAAATGCAATTTGTCATAATCTGACTTAAAGAGTGCTTATGAGATTTAAGATATATATATATATATATATATATATATATATATATATATAAAGCATGGCTCAATAAGCTTATAGCCTAACCTATCTCCATATTGTTACGATTATTCCAAAATGATTCAATAAATTTTATGAAGAAGATATAGGTAAGTTAAACTATGATATGCTCCCCCTTAATATTTGCATATTTCAAAATGAGAAGGAAAACTGAAATCAATTTTGTACGTCCAAAACGAACGTCCAACATATTTGTGAAGGTATGTATAAAAGCCTTATGAATGCGAGTTTTGGATGTCCAAAAGCTGTGTGTCCAAAACAGCATGAATCTTGTGAAAAAGATTTTTTGATCAAGGAAATATGAGTCCAGAACTCCCCCTAACATAATGCACACTATAATGGAAGTTTTAAACATAAAGAAAACAGTTCTTCTGACTGGAAAAATTGTCACAGAATCATATCAACATCTTATCAATCTAGTCTCAAAGATACCTTAAATATGAAAAGAGTACTTTTGATGATAACAATAATAATAATAATAATAATAATAATAATAATAATAATAATAATAATAATAATAATAATAATAATAATAATAATAATAATAATAATAATAATAATAATAATAATAATAATAAATCATGATATCAAACTGATGTTTAATTTTGGATAACAACAAACTGAAATCAAATATTATCAACACAAAGTTTCCCTTAAGTAAATTTGCAGAATTGTGTGCAAAAATTTAGCCAAAAATTATCCCATTATTCCAAAAGCAGTTCCCAGTAATCATATTCAGTTAAGCAAACATTTCCAGTCAGTTTCATATTTGCAGCAAATTCATATTTTCAGTCATAGCTAATTATTTCAGTAACTAATCCAAAATTTCCCAGACAGTATCATATCAATTCAAGCAAAAACTTCCCTATCATTCATATCAGTTCATATCAGTCTAATATCATTTCAGTCATTCATATTATTAGTTCATATCAGTCTAATGTCTTCCAAGTTATTCATATCAGTTCATATCAGTCTAATATCTTCTCCCCCATTGTCACCAATCAAAAAGAGTAATATCAGAAAAGAAGCAGAAGAAATGGAATATAGATAGATAGATAGGAAATAGTCAGAATTTAAGCAGTTAACCTTGTGCATAATTAAGAACAGAAAAGTAAATTGTTCAATTCCAAAAAGTAAATTGTACATGAAATTAGAGAGAATATCAACTGAAGATCATTATGCCAATCTGATCTTCTCAGGAAATATGAATTATTTTAGCTTTTGATCCGACACCTTTTTTAGAGTATTGACCAGCAATCCTGTTGGATTTTCTTTTAACCCCAACATGCATGTTCTCTTTCCAGATGAGACATGTGGTTTGGAGGATGTAGAAGATGCTACAGCTTCCTTAATCGGGGATTTTTCATTGGTTTGCTTAGTAGCATGCACTTCCTCCGCGGTAGATAATTTAGTTTCTTTTTCAATGACAGGTTCTTTTCTTGTTGCCTTTTCTTGAGCAGACACTGTAGGGGTAGACACTGGTTCATCTATGTTTGCTGTCTTTTCTATTGCTGTCAATCTATTTCTAAGACTTTGAAGCTCAGAACTGAGATTATCCAATTTCACAGCCAGTGATTTGATAGCATTCAAAATACTCACAGATAGTCCCATGTCCTTTTCTTTTCCCTTAGCAGAGGATTCTGCTTGAGAATCTTCTTCAAACTTTCTTTTTGTCTCAACAGCAGGAGCAGATTTTCCTTCTGCTTTAATTTTCATCAATCTTTCTTTTTCTTTACCCTCAGTGTCACTAACCAACTTCCATTCATTGCCCACTCTTACATAACCCATTCTCTCAAAAGAATCAAAGTTATAAAAATTCATTTTTGTTGGATCATAGGGAACTGAATTTAAATCAACATTAAAAATATCTGAACACTTTAGATAATAGATTTCCAAAGGCAAGCTTTGCTAGAGGTATTCCTTGATTGCAGCATTATCTTAGCAACTAAAAATCCAAAATTAATTTGCCTTCCCTCTGCTAAAGCTAACATGATTACCATATGCAAAATGCTTATGGAGGTCTTATGTCCATAGCTTGGAACCACCATAGTAGAAATCATATGGTGCATGATCCTTCCAACTCCATTCAGCCATTTTGTACTTCTATAACCAAAGTTCCGAAAACTCTTTCCTCCAGCAAAGATTTTCTCAAATTTCTTTAATTCAAAAATGGAATTTCCCTCTGGAAATTTATTTAACTCAAAATATTGAATTCCTTTATCCCTTACACCATAGATCTTATTTAGCAAACGGTGATCAAACTCAATATCTTTTCCTTTAACTCTTGAAACATATCACTGAATCATAAAACCTCCCCCAATTTCCTCAAGACGACCTTTTCTTAAATTGGCATAAAATTCTCAAACAAGTGGAGTACATAATTTCTCATCAACAGAAATTAAACTACCCCAACCAATGTGTTCGAACATATCCAATAAATTTGAGAGATTTAGAAAGGCCGAAGGATTAGCACGATATCCAAAAATAACTATTCTTTTTCTTGAAACCCAGTCATTGTAATCAAATACACATTTAGAGTCTATGAAATGTGGTACCTAATTTCCAGAACTTACTTGTTCCGGTGATGATTTTGATGAGTCATAGTGTGATGTAGAGAAGTCTGGTTCAGGGGAGATTTCTTTTCCTTTTGCTTTGATTAAAGTTGAACCCTTCTTCTTCATCATTAGAGACATTTTGTGCACCTTCTGTAACACCCCACTACCTAGGCCCATTAGGGCCAGGGATGTCGCCCTGTCCACAGGACAAGGGGTCTTATAGCTTGGTCACATAAAATAAAATAAAAGAGATACTTCAAAATTAAACTTATTACAATCCAATAATACATGAACAAATTAAAAAAAAAATAATTATCTACTACAATCTCTCAAAAGTAATACATAATAAAAATAACAAAAAGTCTTCAAAACCATAGGCAACAATCTAGCTAATGACCTTCACAGGATCGTCCTGAAAACATGGTAAAAAATGTGGTGAGATAAAAATCTTAATAAACCCATGTGTGCTTTGAGTGTTTCAGGTAAAACAATTCATGTATGCAAGTTGTAAAAGTTTCAAAAGAAAAAGTGCTGGCAAGCATTAAATAAATATCTTAAAAATGAAGAGCGGTGTTTTGCTTTCCAAACATACATGTGCACAATAAATACAACCATCCAAAGAGGTAGCCATGGCACCACACGTTGTGCTCCAAGACAATAGAACGGTCAGAATGCCACACGTTGAGCATGCTGACAAAAGGAAGGTGTACGACCTACTAGGTGAGATTCTCCTCCATCTCTACACCCAAACTTACCAGTTGTCCACTCCAGAAACATACAGTCCACTTGACTGAAACTTACTAACTCGGACCGGTATGACCTACCGGACTGGCATCCTATCCATGAAGGACTCACCCCTCAGAGGTGGCTACCTACTGATAAACTTACCATAACCCTTCAAAGACTAGTCCTAGTAGTCTACCCTTATGAAGTACTCAACGTTACTTGTCCCACAATAATTTTGGTCTTCAAATGACTCCATGCAGGAGCTTACCTGATCCATTCCTCTTCTTGAACTAAAAAATCCTCCAAGGTCAACCTAACCTCGCCTCGTGTAAACACAAGGCATAAGGTTATATTCAAACTATACGTGTCTTACATAAATAATTCCTAGTTCACCTAGTTACAACCATGACTAACCATGACCTTAACGTCCTACACTTTTAACGCTAGATGATAAAGTATTTTATAGAATAAATCTAGCTTGATAAGTTAAGATAACTAGGGGTTCTAAAATAATTACTAATAAGTTATAGTTTTAAATAATAAATTTTGTGTATTATTGCTAATAAATAAACTAGTGTTAAATGTTGAATGATACTAAGTTCTAAATAATATTAGTAAATGGTAATATTTAAATAGTATCATTATAAATAAATAAATAATAAATTACACTTAATTTTTAATTAATAAATAATCAATAATAAATAATAAAATTAATAATAAATGAGTTATGTTTAATTTTTAATTAATAAATAATTAATAAATTTTAATATAAATAATATTTATAGATATAGGTAAGAGTTTTAATTATGGTCTACAAGGTCATTAATTAATTCTAATATTTAATTTATTTTTTATTATTATTTATTATAAAGATTTTATTTTTTATTATATTTTTTATTTTAATAAAAGATATTTTATATTTGACTAATAAAATATTAATATTTCATTTATTATTCTATTTCCAAATTTCTCTAGGAATTTTGAATATCTTAGGAAAAATATAGTGGTATTTCTAATTAAAGTAATAAAATTTGTTAATAAAAATAATCTAGGATTAACAAGAAAATAATCTTTCATCATGCTTTTCCTATTGCTAAACAAGACTCATGAACACATTCTCCAACATCAAATAATAAACTAATCCATTTACGAACATACACTTGAATTAACACATACTATCACATGGTCAATCTCCTACTAGACATAATCATCATTCATGGCTTTATTGAAACTTAAGAACATAAAAGCCTAATCACCATTGGTGTCATAATATCTAACATGCTTCAAGCATCCATAAATTTCATTAAGCATGATGAACATACATTGATTCCAAAGAAAATCCATATAGCTTAGTTATATACATCAATCCTCATGTCCTAACTCCATCCCTTCATCCACATGCATACACTCAATCCCCCATTCATAGTCACTCTTCTTATTAACATTTAAGAGACATGAATTCAGAAATAAAAAGAAGGATTAAGGGGAAAAAAATACTTGATAGTTGATCCCTTGATGAAGACTAAATAAGGTCCATATGATTGAGAGTTTTAAGTGGTCTAAAGGAAAAACAACCATGGTTGATGGTTGATCAACCATTTCAGTAGAGAGAGAGAGAGAGAGAGAGAGCATTAGAATGGTATATTGAAAATTGAATGGTAGAAGATGAACAAGAAGTTTGTTCTTGATTTACCTTGTTGATGTTCTTGAGACCTTTAAGAAAAAAATGAAGTCTAGGGATTAAGTAGAAGTGATTTGGTGTATTTGAGAGTGATTAGAGGTGTTTAGGATAGGTTTAGGCTTGAAGAAGTGTAATGTGTGTTCTTGGTGTTTTGAGAGAGTTTGAGAGAAAATGCTTCATGAAATTCTAGAATGTTGCTGGCCGAATTGTCTAGAGCAATTAGGAGTTTCGGTCTTTAGCAAGAAGGAGAGAGAGTGATCATATTTTTTTCAAATTCAAATGGAAAAAAATGAGGAGTTGTTTGAGGTAGATGGTGATTGATTAAGGAAGGTTTCTTTGCTCTTCAATAGTACCGACTGAACTGGTTAGGTTTAGAGCAAAGAATGAAGACTGTTCAGGCTTTATTGCTGGCTGAAAATCAGTCATTAATGGTGGAGAAAATTCTGGTGTGTTTACTTGATTCAAGAATGTTTCCATGGAGCAAAATTCTGGAATTTTTTTGAAGTTTAAATGAGTTCTGGATAGAGTGATCTTAGGAGCTTTTTAAGGTGTGATTTTGGAGTCCAAGTACTCAAGGTAAGTGTGGAGGTTAATGGTGTTCAGTCCATGGCTGAACAAGGTCCAATTTGCAGAGGTTTGAAGGTGTTTTTTGGCCTAGGCATAGGGAGACAAAGCTGGAAATTTTTCTGGTTTCAATGCTCAAGAGTTTCGAATGGTATAAGTTTTTTGTGTAGAATTTTCTGCATTTCTTCAGCCCGATTTGCAGCTAGTTTTTGCGGGGGTTTGAAGGTCTTTCAATAGTGGTTTTCCAACTTTCTTTCTGGAGAAAAATGGAGGGTGTTTCAGCTGAATTGATAATAAAAGACAACTTCAATTCCAGCTTAGAATGCAGCGAATTGTGCAGGATTTTTCCTGATTTTTGTGCAGTTTGTGCAGTCCAAAATTTGTATAGAATTTTCAGTCTTCAAGCCACATGAAATGACCATTTTTCTGGCAGCAAATGGTTAGGATTATAGGCTGAATTTTTTAAAAGCTGGTCTGCCAAGAATTCTGGAAAATTTCCAATTTTTTCTGCATTAAAACCATAAACAACATGAAGGTAGGATTGAAGGTTCAACCATGGTGATTTATTTCTCTTAGGAACCCATCCTAACTTCTCTCCTATTTTCAGCCAATCCTCTATCCTTCAAGACTGATTTTTGAAATTCAAGGCTAAAGAATTATCACAGAATTTTTGGAATTAAAAGAAGAGATTTAATGGATTTTGGATTAGTTACATTATGAAGAGGTTAGGACAAGCCTAGAGATAATGAAAGGACAAGAATTCCTCTAGAATTCTTTTTAAGACATGATCATATGATCAAAACATTCTCTTCATGTCTCCCCTAAGATAACATTCCTATCTTTAAGGAATGTAAGAAAAATAAAAATTCAAATATAGCTAAAATAATCATGAATAAAACTAAAGTGATAGGATTTGAACTCATGACCTTAGAGATTAATTCACAAAGCTCTAATTATTTAACCACACTAATTCTTATTCTTATTTTCTCACTCAAATATTCTTCTCATCTAAATCTCAAGTCATCTTCTTATTTTGACTTGAAGCATATTTACCTTTTTACCCTTCCTCCCCAATAAGCATAACTAAGCCTTTTAACCTATAAACCACAATTCTAAAGCACATAAAATCATTCAAAAAATATATTTTTTTGCTGAATAATATAATATGCTTCCGAATCCTCTTACTCTAAGGTTGGCTTTAGGTGGGGTTTCACATCCTCCCCTCCTTAGACGAATTTCGTCCTGAAATTCAAGCATATCTTTATCTTAGATCAGGATACCTCCACTTTACCCACTCTTCTATTTTCTATATTACATCTCACATGCCATGATGCTCCCACTGTACCTTTACCATCGGAATCTACTTTTTCCAGAGAGTCTTAATGCTTCGGTCTAATATTTTCACGGGTTTCTCCACATAACCTAGGTTGCATTGTAATACTAATGGCTCATCATTCAAAATATATCCGGGATCAGCATTGTTCTTCTTTAACTAAGACACATGAAATATGTCGTGTATCCCTGTTAACCCATCTGGCAAATCTAATCGATACGCCACTGGCCCAATTCTCTCCTTTATCGGAAACGGTCCTAAATACCTCGGATTCAGCTTCCCACCTTTTGGATGCTTCAAAATTCCTCTATTCAGTGTCAATCTTAGGAACACACTATCTCCTCCTTGAAATTCTAACTCTCTTCGCCTATTGTCCACATAGCTCTTTTGTCGGCTCTGAGCTACTTTTGACCTTTCCCTGATCAGCTTAACCGTGTCCAACATTTTCTGAATGCAGACTTCTCCAGACTTACTTATGTGGCTGTCCTCCGACCAACTCCAGTATAGCGGTATTTGACACTTACGTCCATACAGTGCTTCATATGGAGCCATTCCAATCGAAGACTAATAGTTGTTATTGTACGCCAATTCTACATACGGTACACATTCAATCCACTTATCCTGAAAATCTAATACACAGGCTCTCAGCATGTCCTCTATATCTGAATAATCCCTTCTGACTATCCATCATATTGCGGATGCGCCGTTATACTGAACATTAAAGTAGAACCCATTAATTCTTGAAACTTGCCCCAAAATCGGGATGTAAATCTCAGGTCCCGGTCGGACACAATACTCAAAGGTACTCCATGTCGTCTGACTATCTCTCGTATATAGGTCTGAGCTAACTTCTCCACTAAATCCTTTACATTCACCGGTATAAAATGCGCTGACTTGGTCAATCGATCCTTCACTACCCATATGGTGTCCTTTTGGGTCCTTGCCATAGGAAGTCCGATAACGAAGTCCATGGTCACTTCTTCCCACTTCCATTTAGGTACTAGTAACGGTTGCAATAATCTTGCTGACTTCTTATGCTCCGCTTTGACTTTTTGACAGGTTAGACACATTGAGACATACTTAACCACGTTCCTCTTCATCTTGGGCCACCAATATTCCATTTTCAGATCTTGATACATTTTTACTTCTCTCAGATGAATGGTGTACTTGCTTTTATGTGCTTCCTCCAAAATTCTGTCCTTCAATTGGTGCAGTTTGTGCTTGCTTCCCTCGGTTCTGCCACTGCTGGTTGGCAGGGCGCTTGTCGGGTTACTGCCTCTGGAAAGGTCTCGACGGTTATCTTGGTGGTAGGAAAGGTCTTGGTACCATCCTGTTGCGATCCTCATTCTCAGTCCGGATAGCTACGTCCATGGCCCCCAAATAGGTTATTGGTAGAAAAGATGCCAATGCCCTTCTTAACTCCTGCCTTAATCCCTTGACAAATTGCTTCGTTCTATTCTGCTCAGTATCCATCAGCCTTTTGCAGTACTTTGACAATTAAGTAAAACGTGCTGCATACTGTGTTACCGTCATACCTCCCTGCTTTAGATTCTAAAAATCATCTTCCCATTTCTCTACTATCCACTGAGGGATATATTCACCTCTGAATGCCTCCACAAAATTGGCCCATGTCCAGTCTCGATCAATCATCTTCCAGTCATCTTGGACTCATTACCACCATGCCCGAGCTGGGCCCCTCAATCGGAATGCAGCAAACTTCACCATTTGCTTCTCAGTGTAATGAAGTGTAGCGAGGATATCCTCTATCTGTTCCACCCATTTTTCTACTTTCAGATCCTACTCGGCCTGTCCCAAGAAGATAGGAATGAAATTTCAAGAACCACTCCAAGGCTTCGTCTTCCCCCTTCGGATTCCTCCGCTCAGTCAGAGTTTGTAGAATCTCAGTCATTTTATGGAATGCTTGCCTCATTGTCACGCTGATAGGTTCTTCCGACCCCATTTCCCGATCTGGTTCATTCTCATCCCTCCAGTTGGGTGATGGCATTTGAGTTATCTCAAACTCCAGTGTCACGGGCTTAGCTTCAGAAACCCTTCTACTAGATGTGGTTGCACGATGCTTGGGTGCCATTCTAAACCATGTCCCAAATAGTGAGTTTATGCATTAAAGTTTAAAGCATTTAAAATGAGCATGCTTTCACATTCAGGTTTAAGTAAAAGAAAATCATATGCAAATTTTATATAAATAATTGCATATAGATTTTTTATTCTTAAGATTTAGAGTACTCCAGATACTCTTATTTGCATAAATTTTAAAATAAAGCAGTAAACATGAATAGACTCCTTAGCACAGGAGTTTATTCAAAGCGGTAAACAAAACACCCTAAACATAGTAGAACCCAGCCTCTCTAATCCTTATCAGAGTCTTCAAAGTCGGCATCATACGACCATCCCCAAGAATTCCTAGAAAAGTCTATCACAGCCCCATTCACAAACCCATAATCTATTGGCTCCTTCCTGGGTCTCCTAGAACCCTCCCCGGTTTCAACCTAGTTAGGTGGGGGTACAAAGAAAGGTCTAGGTGGAGATTCATAGTCTATTTCCCCCAGGTCATCATTATCAGCAGTCAAATCAACTATGGGACAGAAGGGAGGGGAACATATTTCATGCCAATCTCCTCATCTTCACTATTAGTAACCAAGTCTATCACAAGTATTGGGGGTGGCTCAATAATCTGAACCTTATCGTCACTGCTCTTATCCAGGGGAATAATTAGTTGAGGTGCGGGCTACGGTGCAGGCTGAAGCACTGGTAAATCTTTCGAGTGGATAGGGATGGGTAGATGCCATTGCTGCCCTTTCCTTGTAGTTCTAATCATTCTAACCATCCTAAAGCATAAACAAGCCAGGTTAGTCAAAAGATTTAACCTTAATGAAACAAAGTATATACTAACAACAATTACCTAAACCTAGGCTCTGATACCACTTGTAACACCCCACTACCTAGGCCCATTAAAGCCGGGGATGTCGCCCCGTCTCCAGGATAAGGGGTCTTTATAACTAGGTCACATAAAATAAAATAAAATAAATACTTCAAAATTAAATTTATTACAACCCAATAATACAAGAACAATTGAAAAAAAAATAATTATCTACTATAATCTCTCAAAAGCAATACATAATAAAAATAACAGAGAGCCTTCAAAACCATAGGCAACAGTCTAGCTAATGACCTTCACAGCAGGATTGTCCTGAAAACATGGTATAAAAGGTGGTGAGATAAAAATCTCAGTAAGCCCGTGTGTGCTTTGAGTGTTTCAGGTAAAATAGTTCGTGTATGCAAGTTGTAAAAGTTTCATAAGAGAAAGTGCTGGTAAGTAATAAATAAATGTCTTAAAAATGAAGAGTGGTATTTTTCTTTCCAAACATACATGTGCACAATAAATACAACCACCCAAAGAGGGAGCCATGGCACCACACGTTAGGTCCCATGACAATATAACGGTCAAAATGCCACATGTTGGGCATGCTGTAAGTCTAAATGCCACACGTTAAGCATGCTGACAAAAGGTAGGTGTATAGCCTACCGGGTGAGATTCTCCTCCATCTCTACACCCAAACTTACCAGTTGTCCATTCCGGAAACACATGATCCACTTGATTGAAACTTGCTAGCTCGGACCGGTATGACCCACAGGACTGGCATCCTATCCGGGAAGGACTCACCCCTCAGAGGTGACCACCTACAGAGAGACTTACCCTAACCCTTCAAAGACTAATCCTAGTAGTCTACCCTTATTGAGTACTCAACGTTGCTTGTTCCTCAATAATTTTGGCCTTCAAATGACTCCATGTAGGAGCTTACCTGATTCTTTGCTCTTCGTGAACTCAAAAATCCTCCAAGGTCAACCTAACCTCACCCGGGGTAAATACAAGGCATAAGGTTACATTCAAACTATACCTGCCTTACATAAATAATTCCTAACTCAACTAGTTCCAACCATGACTAACCATGACCTTAATGTCCTACGCTTTAAGGCTAGATGATAAAGTATTTTATAGAATAAATCTAGCTTGATAAGTTATGATAACTAGGGGTTCTAAAATAATTACTAATAAGTTATAGTTTTAAATAATAAATTTTGTGTATTATTGCTAATAAATAAACTAGTGTTAAATGTTGAATGATACTAAGTTCTAAATAATATTAGTAAATGGTAATATTTAAATAGTATCATTATAAATAAATAAATAATAAATTGCACTTAATTTTTAATTAATAAATAATAAAATTAATAATAAATGAGTTATGTTTAATTTTTAATAATAAATAATTAATAAACTTTAATATAAATAATATTTATGGATATAGGTAAGAGTTTTAATTATGGTCTACAAGTTCATTAATTAATCCTACTATTTTATGTATTTTTATTAATATTATTATTTATATAAAAGATTTTATTTATTAATATAGTTTTTATTTTAATAAAATATATTATTTATTTGACTAATAAAATATTAATATTTCATTTAATATTCTATTTCCAAATTTCTCTAGGAATTTCGAATCTCTTAGGAAAAATATAGTGGAATTTCTAATTAAAGTAATAAAATTTGTTAATAAAAATAACCTAAGATTGAGAAGAAAATAATCTTTCATCATGATTTTCCTATTGCTAAACAAGATTCATGAACACACTTTCCAACATCAAATAAGAAATTAATCCATTCATGAACATTCACTTGAATTAACACATACTATTACATGGTCAATCTCCTACTAGGCATAATCATCATTCATGGCTTTATTGAAACATAGGAACATAAAAGCATAATCACCATTGGTGTCATAATATCTAACATGCTTCAAGCATCCATAAATTTCATTAAGCATGATGAACATACATTGATTCCAAAGAAAATCCATATAGCTTAGTTATATACATCAATCCTCAAGTCCTAACTCCATCCCCTTCATTCACATGCATACATTCAATCCCCTATTCATATTCACTCTTCTTATTAACATCTAAGAGACATGAATTCAGAAATAAAAAGAAGGATTAAGGGGGGGAAAATACTTGATATTCGATCCCTTGATGATGTTAGTGTTATGCCCTAGAGGCAATCACTTGTACATTGTATATGACACATTTTATTTTAATAAAAGGCATTATTTATCTCACAGTTTCTCTTGTTTACTTTTGTGTAAAATAACTATTAGATAAAGTCCCTAGTACAACACTGTGTTATGGAAATCATGATTGAGATCATGATATGAGATTCCTACTACACTGGATAGTGTTGTACTTAAATAGTCCCTAGTCATAGTATTAATGAGACAAGATATCATTAATGCGTTAAGACTAGCATGTGTTAGACTTTCTAATTTAATCAGGCGGTGGTTCTCATATCCGTGAGTATTGAGATACTCAAAGTAAACACATGGATGCTTGTTAATAGAACAAGTACATTGGATGACCTAGCTATGAGATAATCACATGGATAACTATTTAGTGCCAGTGATATAATCTCAATATAGCAAACTTTCAAGTATCCTTAGACTTGATATCTCTAAGGTACTTTGTTTGCTGAGCATTTTACTTTGATTCCAATCTCTGGAGCTCGATCGAGGGCCACCTATGGGATGGATATTGGGTACATTGTGAGGTAAACGAAACTACAAGAGGGTCAATAAAGGATTCACCACTCCTAATAGTAGGGGCAAATATCTCATGGCCACTTGTAGGAATTACTACTCAAGAAATCCTTGGCCAAGATAATTGTGTATTGGAAATAGTTTCAATTGATACACATCTAAAGTAGTAGGTTCCTGGTATAACTACTATTGTATTCGGGCCAGAATTAATTCTGGAGGGAGTTGGCACTAATTTCGTACTCCAAACCGAATAAGATATTATATGGTGAAATGAGTTAATTGCACTATAGTTTGTTATTAAAGGGTTTATGTCAAGCCACTTGACTTCCTAGACTCTTGGATGGTTATGATGTATTGCTAGATACCGCTCATGATCTGGGAATATGGGTTTATTAATTAATGAATTAATGAACCAATTCTAATTAGAATAATATGATTAGTTCTAATTAATTATGGATTATTAATCTCAAAGACGTTTGGATTAATTCATGTTCTCTACCAATTGACTGGGAAAACTAATAGGTCACACACAATAGAGGATTATATACTCAAGATGTTATTTGATAACACAGTGGGGTTAATTGAGAAGAAAGGAATGAGTTGTGGCCAAATTATAATTAGTTATAATTTATAGTCCAAATTGTAATTGTGAGAACTTGATGTTCCAATTACAATTAGGAAACTCTAATTGTTTTAGAATTCCAGATTTTTAGTGAATTTTCGTGACATATAATACATATATGAATGAAACCCTAATGTAGGGCATTCACATGAAAACAACAGCCACGAAAGCTCTCTCTTCCCTTTCTCTCTCTTGTTGATATTGATCAAGCACTAGCCACCACTTAGGTTTTTCTGCTAGCATAGAAAACTTCATGCTTGAGTGTGTTCTCAGTGTGGATTACAGTTAGAGATAATCACACACTGTGATTATAGTGGTTAGACTTTCAACTCTCGTGGTGTTTGATCAAGAGGATTGCTGGATCATGCCTCAACTTAGAAAAGGAAAATTTTGTTTTCCACACGATCAAAGAAAGGTAAAGAGTTGTTACCTTTGTTATCTTTATGTCTTGTTTTCCACATATATGCGGATCTTGGGTTGGTATCTCATATTAATTTTCTGTTCCGCTATATATGATATGCATGAGAGATACCCAACAAATGAAGACTGAAGAAGGTCCACGCGATTGAGAGTCTTGAGTGGTCCAAAGGAAAAACAGCCATGGTTGATAGTTGATCAACCATTTCGGTCGAGAGAGAGAGAGAGAGAGAGAGAGAGAGAGAGAGAGAGAAAGCATTAGAATGGTATATTGAAAATTGAATGGAGAAAGATGAACTAGAAGGTTATTCTTGATTTACCTTGTTGATGTTCTTGAGACTTTCAAGAAAAAAACTGATATTGATCCGATTGAAAATTTTAGTTTGTGTGATTTTATGTTATAAAGGCCAAAAATGAAGTCTAGGGATTAAGTAGAAGTGATCTGGAGTATTTGAGGGTGATTGGAGGTGTTTAGGATAGGCTTAGGCTTGAAGAAGTGTAGTGTATGTTCTTGGTGTTTTGAGAGAAAAGGTTTCACGAAATTCTGGATTGCTGTTGGCCGAATTGTCTAGAGCAATTAGGAGTTTTGGGCTTTAGCAAGAAGGAGGGAGAGTGATCAGATTTTTTTGAAATTCAAATGGAAAAAAATGAGGAGTTGTTTGAGGTAGGAGATTAGCTAATGATGATTGATTAAGAAAGGTT
Source organism: Voacanga thouarsii (assembly GCA_026120185.1). NCBI lineage: Eukaryota > Viridiplantae > Streptophyta > Magnoliopsida > Gentianales > Apocynaceae > Voacanga > Voacanga thouarsii. The sequence goes on along the minus strand of JANUWF010001224.1, from coordinate 2,877,633 downwards.
TCTTTGCTCTTTAATAGTGCCGGCTGAACTGGTCAGGTTTAGAGTAAAGAATGAAAGCTTTTCAGGCTTTTGCTGGCCGAAATTCAATCTTTAATGGCAGAGAAAATTCTAGTTTGTTTACTTAATTCAAGAGTGGTTCCATGGAGCAAAATTTTGGAATTTTTTTGAAGTTCAAATGAGTTTGGATAGAGTGATCTTAAGAGCTTTTTGAGGTGTGATTTTGGAGTCCAAGTACTCAAGGTTAGTGTGGAGGCTAATGGTGTTCAGTCCATGGCTGAACAAGGTCTAATTTGCAGAAGTTTAAAGGTGTTTTTCAGCCTAGACATAGGGAGACAAAGCTGGAAATTTTTCTGGTTCAATGCTCAAGAGTTTCGAATGGTATAAGTTTTTGGTGCAGAATTTTCTGCATTTCTTTAGCCCGATTTGCAGCTGGTTTTTGCGGGGGTTTGAAGGTCTTTCAAGGGTGGTTTTCCAGATTTCTTTCTGGAGAAAAACAGAGGGTGTTTCAGCTGAATTGATGACAAAATACAGCTTCAATTCCAGCTTAGAATGCAACGAATTGTGCAGGATTTTTTCCTGGTTTTTGTGCAGTTTGTGCAGTCCGAAATTTGCACAGAATTTTCAGTCTTCAAGCCATACAAAATGACCATTTCTCTTGTAGAAAATGGTTAGGATTACAGGCTGAATTTTTTGAAAGCTGGTCTGCCAAGAATTCTGGAAAATTTCCAGATTTTTCTTCATTAAAACCATGAACAACATGAAGGTATGATTGAAGGTTCAGCCATGGTGATTTATTTCTCTTAGGAACCCGTCCTAACTTCTCTCCTATTTTCAGCCAATCCTCTACCCTTCAAGACTGATTTTTGAAATTAAAGGCTAAAGAATTGTCACAGAATTTTTGAAATTAAAAGAAGAGATTTAATAGATTTTGGATTATTTACATAATGAAGTGGTTAGGACAAGCCTAGAGATAATGAAAGGACTTGAATTCATCTAGAATTCTTTTTAAGACATGATCATATGATCAAGACATTCTTTTCATATCTCCCCTAAAACAACATTCCTATCTTTAAGGATTCTAAGAACAACAAAAATTTAAATATAACTAAGATAATCATGAATAAAACTTAAGTGATGGGATTTGAACTCATGACCTTAGAGATTAATTCACAAAGCTCTAACCACTTAACCACACTAACTCTTGTTCTTATTTTCTCACTCAAATATTCTTCTTATCTAAACCTCAAGCTATCTTCCTATTTTGACCTCAAGCAAATTTACCTTTTTACCCTTTCTACCCAATAAGCATAACTAAGCCTTTTAACCTATAAATCACAATTCTAAAGCACATAAAATCATTCAAAAAGTATATTTTTATGCAAAATAATATGATATGCATCCCAACCCCCTTACTCTAAGGTTGGCTTTAGGTGGGATTTCACACCTTCTTGGGTTTTGGTGCAGATGATTTCGTTTTTGCCATTAGTAAGATTAGGGTTTTTTGGACTAACGGTTTTCTTTGAAGAAGAAGAACACAGAGAGTTTTGGAGGATGTCGGTTACAAAGATTTGGAGAAAAACAAAGTGCTTTGAATGTCTGGATAAATGTGATATAAAGTGCATTGAAAAGATAAATTTATCACAGAAATTTAGAGAAATGCGTAAACCAACCTTTTTTTTTAAATTCAAAAATTGGAATATGGAAGCAGTTATAAAAAAATCTAGAGTATATAAAAAAAAAATTATTTTGGATTTTGACCCAACCCAAAATAATCATCCAAACGAAACTTTTTCAAAAATGCATTTTTGGATGAGGAATTTGGACTTAAATACTGCATCTAAACAGTCGTTGGTGTGATACAAACACTGTGTCCAAAAACTTCGTCTTCACTAATCTCGCTAGATGAAGAAGACTTATGCCACCAGGTTAGTTATGAGATTTTTGTAATTTCCAATCCTCTTCTCAGATTTTTAAATCTTTCTCCAGCTAGAGGTTTAGTAAAGATATCTGCAAGTTATTCATCAGTTGAAATATATTTAACATACACATCGTCTTTGAGTACAGATCTCGTATGAAATGATGTTTAACTTCTATATGCTTTGTCCTAGAGTGTTGAACAGGATTTTTTGTTAGATTGATAGCACTTGTATTGTCACATAATATAGATGTGCAATTAAAATTAAGACCAAAATCAAGCAATGTATTTTCCATCCATAAAATTTGTGCACAACAATTGCTGGCTGCAATGTATTCAACCTCAATTGTGGATAAAGATACACAAGCCTGTTTTTTGCTGTGCCATTACACAAGAGAGTGTCCAAGAAATTGACAATGGCCACGAGTACTTTTTCTTTCAATTTTACAGCCTGCATAATCTGCATCAGTGTATCCTATAAGATCAAATGTGTTAGTGTAAGGATACCATAAGCCATAATCATATGTGCCAATTAGATATCAAAGTATGCATTTTATTGCACATAGATGTGATACCTTTGGACAAGATTGAACATGAGCACAAAGACATATTGAAAGCATAATGTTAGGTCGGCTAGTAATAAAATAGAGTAAGCTTCCAATCTTACCTCCATACTTATGTTCATCTACCTTCTTACCCTTTTCATCTTGGTCAAATTTTATAGAAGTACTCATAGGTGTGGAGATTTGTTTTGCTCAATTCATTCTAAACCTTTTGAGCAACTCCTTGGCATACTCAGCTTGATTTATGAAGATTTCATCCTTGGTTTGCTTAATTTGTAGCCCGAGGAAGAAGTTTAGTCCTCCCATTATACTCATTTCAAATTCTTATTGCATTATTTTAGCAAACATCCTACAGAAAAAGTCATTAGTAGTACAAAAAATGATATTATCAACATAGATTTGAACAATTAGTAGATCACTGAAATTCTCAGATTTGATGAACAAAGTAGTATCAATCAAGCCTCTTGAAAAACCTTTTGAAATCAAGAAATCACTAAGTCTCTTATACTAAGCTCGTGGAGCTTGCTTTAATCCATAAAGAGCTTTAGAAAGTTTGAAAACATGATTTAGAAAATGCTCATGAATAAAACTAAAAGGTTGTTCAACATATACTTCCTCTTCAATAAAACCATTTAGAAATGCATTCTTAACACCCATTTGATAGAGCATGAAATTTTTGAAGGATGCAAAAGCAATAAGCATTCTTATAAACTCTAGTCTAGCAATAGGAGCAAATGTCTCATCATAATCAATACCTTCACCTTGATTAAATCATTGGGGGACTAATTTAGCTTTATTTCTAATCACAGCTCCGTTTTCATCACGTTTATTTCTAAATAACCATTTGGTACCAATAATCGGACAATTAAGAGGTCTAGGGACAAGTTTCCAAACTTTATTTCTTTCAAATTGGTTTAATTCTTCTTACATAGCAATAATCCAAAATTCATCATGCAATGCTATATCAATACAGTTAAGTTCTATATTTGAGAAAAGAGCAAAGTTATCTATGAAATACCGTCTATTTTTAACTCCATAGTTTGGATCACCAATGATTTGTTCTTTAGGATGACCTGTTTTGTATTTCCAATCTTTTGACAATTGTTGATTTATAAAATCTTCAGTTTGTTTCTTTCCTTATTCAACTTGTTGTTCTTCAATTTCTTCTTCTTTTGCATCAGTATCTAGCGATGGAGCTTTGAGTTGATCTATTCTAACTTCCTTTGAACTTCCTACATCATCATCATCTCTTTTTGAAGCATAAATGCTAGATTCATCAAACACAACATCCACGGATTCTTCCACACAAAGAGTTCTTTTATTGTACACTTTATATACCTTTTTGTTGGAAAAATATCCAAGAAATATGGCCTCATCAGACTTGCTGTCAAATTTTTCAAGATTATCTTAGGTATTAAGGATAAAACATTTACAACCAAACACTTTAAAATAAGAAATCGATGGAGTCTTGTCAAATATAAGTTCAAAAAGTGTTTTTCTCAAAAACGGTCTCAGCATAACTCAGTTTACTATATAACAAGTTGCATTAACAGCTTCAGCCCAAAAGTATTTTGGAAGGGTATTTTCACAAAGCATTAATCTAGCCATTTCTTGCAAAGTGCGATTTTTCCTCTCAACAACACCATTTTGTTGAGGTGTTTTGGCTACTGAAAATTTGTGAAAAACTCCATTTTCATCATAGAAGTGTGTAAATTCATTATTGCAAAATTCTTTACTATTATCACTTCTAATAGAAATCAGTTTGCATCTGATGTGTACGAATTTGGGTATAAAAATCATATAAAAAATAAACACATTCCCAATCAAGTTTAAATTAAAACGTTAACCCCAAATTACACATATAAGCAATCATACTCATCATTAAGCATAACATAGGATTTAAAATGAGTATCGATCCTCAAGGAACAAGTATACATTAATCATTTTTCTTTCATTGTTTAACTGACTCAATAAAGTGAAAAGGAATAAAAATGGCAATAAAATAAAATAATATCTACATGTCAATGATGGAGAATTATATAACTCAAACTATTATTTTGACAAACATGACCTTAAAGTACCAATCATTATCATAACTAATCATTCTCTTGGCATCATAAATGATTAAGATAGATTCACTTCTTTTCCAATCCATGAAATCACTATCTTCTAAACAATTTAGCATCACATATCCTATCTCAACTAATTCACCCAAAAGATACATTAAACACAATCCTTGATTAAATCCCCATATCCTGGCAAAGTTAAAACATGAACTTAACCAATGAATTCATATCCTAATAGACATCAATTAACCTTTAATTACCCAGTTCTTAGCAATTAACCCCTTTTCCAAGCAAGTTAATAGACAATAAATATGAAATTAATGAATTGAGACCACCATCAACCCATTTTCCAAGTAATTTAATGGGAAGAAATAACAAATTAATTTCGTAATTAGTATAAGTAATTAAATACTAAGAATACCAATCAATTAATCAAAAGATCAAAGTAACTCTATAAATCATAAATACCTAACACAATGTCAAATTACAATAAAATAATTAATATATCATTATCCAAGAAAAGAAAACAAAGTGAAAAGAAAGAACTCATAGACAAACCTCATTCTTCCATCTTCGTAGACTTTCAAGTTATAGGAAGAAACAACAAATTAATCTCATAATCAGCATAAGTAATTAAATACCAAGAATAACAATCAATTAATCAAAAGATCAAAGTAATCCTATAAATCATGAATACCTAAAACAATGTCAAATTACAATAAAATCATTAATACATCATTATCTAAGAAAAGAAAACAAAGTTAAAAGAAAGCACTCATAGACAAGCCTTCTTATTCCTCATTCGTAGACTCTCTTGTACAATCCTCATTGATTTGATGAATTCCTCCTTGAATTTGAGTTTTTTTTTTTTTTTTACTCCTTGAATTCCCCTTTTTACTTATGTTTTCCCTCTATTTATAGGCTTTAGAAGTGCATAAATTCGTCCCTCTAGGGTTTCTGGCCGAATAGAAGTAGAAAAATTCTAAAACTCTGAAAATTACCAAAAATGCGCATGAAAATCGAGGCACCACCTCTGTACCAGTGCATAGCTGGTGCTGCCTGTCCTGCTTAGGGCCGGCGCTGGTTGTGTTCTGCCTCTCTGTCCATTCATCAATATTTTTCAATTTTCGTGCAAAGTCTTCTAAGTTGTAGCCGGCGCCGCCTCTGGGCTTCTAACCGGCGCTGGCTATGTTCTGTTCAGCCCCTATTTTGTAGACTTTTCATCTTCTCAAAGTACATGCCAACAGCACGTGGCCGGCGCCGCCTCTTCTATCTTGGCCGGCGCCGCCTCTAGTCTGTTTATCAACGATTTTACCTTATTTAACCCCTAAAATCTGAAATAATGCACAAAATACCTTTCCAATGCTAAAATCTCAAATATAAAAGAATATAACCAGTTATTGCACAAAATATATCACAAAATGACCTCAAATAACTAGGAAATATATGACTAATTTAGGCCCTATCAGCATCCAATAGAGTTTTGGATGCGTTTAATCAATTTCAAAAATTCAGAAAAGGCTTCATCCTTTTGTCTAAGAAATAAAGTCCAAATAAATCTAGAGAAATCATCAACTAGGACATATGCATACTTTTTACCTCCAAGACTAACAATTCCCATTGGTCCAAATAAATCCATATAAATTTATTCGAGACGTTTTGAGGTTGAAATTATTTTCTTAGGTTTAAAGGAGGTTTTGATTTGTTTTCCAAATTAGCATGCGTCACAAATTTTACTTTTATCAAACTTTGTTTTGGGCATCACCTAACAAGCTCTTTTGAAGACAGTTTATTTAGTAAATCAAAAGATATATGGCCTAATCTTCTATGCCAAAGAAAACCATCATTGTCATGTACGGATAGACATCTAATACCACTAGCTATAAGATCATTTAGATAGAATATATACACATTTCCCACACATTTGGCAATAAAGATTGTTTCCAGATTTGAGCTGTCCATTTTAGAACAAGAATCCTTTTCAAAAATGACTTTGCAGCCATTATCATATAGTTGGCTAGTGCTAAGCAAATTATATTTTTGATCATCAATTAGTAACACTTATTTTATAATGGTTGAGGAACATTTACCAATATTACCAATGTCAAGAATCTTTCCTTTCTTCTTATCTCCAAATGTAATGAATCCTTCATTTGTGATCTGTATATCTTCTAACAAAGCTGCGTTTCCAGTCATGTGTCTTAAACAACCACTATCCAAGAACCACTTAGTGAAGCTCAAGGAATGTGTCTATTTATGAGAAGGAGGAATGATTTTTGGTATCCATACTTTCTTGGGTCCATAAAGGTTAGTAACATTTTCTTTGATTTTCCAGAAAGTTATTCCATCGAATTCTACTTTTCTTTTAATAAGACATCTTGATACTATATTTCCTGGTTTTTCACAATATGTGTAAGCTTTGTGTGTTGGGTAACATAAGGCAAATTTAACAAATTGAGGCTTGTGAATTTTGTCCTTATTCTTATGTCCATATCCTAAGCCATTTCGATTTCTAGCCTTAACAAATATAGGCTTGTGAATTTTTTCATTATTCTCATGTCTATATCCTAAGCCATTTCGATTTCCAACTTGATGTTGAGTTCTGAGCAATTTATCCAGATTACTTTTACCATTTGTGAATTTTTCAATACATGTGGTAAGGTCATTGACTCTATTTTTCATGTCATCAAAAGTGCTAACTATACTTTCAAGAGTTTGAATTCAATCACACAAATTTCTATTTTTCAGAGATACATATTCCAAAGTAGTCATGATCACATCTTTTTCAAAAATAGCACTCATATTTAACTCAAGAGACATTTTGGTATCACTTAATAACATTTCGTTTTCTTTTATAAAACAGTTAATCTTCAACTTCATTTCTTTATTTTTTCTAGATAGTTTTTTTAGTTCATGAAACATATAAATTAACAGCTCAGCCAGATCATCAAGCTTTTCAGTCATAAATATAAACAAATTAGACATGAAATTAGTTGTAGTAGAGTTTACCTCGTTTTCCATGGCCATGAAGCATATGTTGGCAGTTTCATTCTCAGAACTCAGTCCTATTTAAGTCCCAAGTTCCCATCAATCTTTTACCTTTCTTTGCCTTCAGGTCTTTCTTCTTTCTAAGCATTCTTCTTTCCTTACCTTTTGCAACTAGACAATCAGCAATGAAGTATTCAGTGCTTTTACATTCATAACATTAAGGTTTGAATGCTAGAGTTTGTCATTTCTTTCTCACGAACTTCTTTCCTCTTTTGTAGTTTCCTTTGTTGAACATTCTTCTGAATTTTTTTTGCTATCATAGCCAAATCTTCATTATCTATTTCCATACCCTCACTACTGTCATATTGACTAGTTTCTTCCTCTTCTTTTTCAACTTTTAATGCTATTCCCTTTTTACCTTTATTATAATCATCAGATTCTTGAAACCTTTTAAATTTCATCTCATGTGTTAGAAGAGATCCGATTAGCTCTTTGGTTGTTAAGGATTTTAAATCATTGGATTCTTTCACTGCAAGAGCTTTAGGTTGCTAGCTTTTAGGTAAGGCATCCAAAATTTTTTCGTTTTGTTTCCCAAGGGAATAAACCTTCCCATAGGCTTTCAGACCATTTGTGATATTTGTAAATCTGGTAACATATCAATGATGCTTTCATTCGGCTTCATTGTGAATAATTCATAATCATGAATTAGAAGCCCCAATTTTGATTCTTTAACTTAGTTTGTCCCCTCATGCATGACTTTGAGTAATTTTCACATTTCATGGGCTGAATCACAACCACTAACTCAATTGTATTCAGTCACATCTAGTGCACAACATAAGATGATCATTGCTTGAAAATTCAAAGTCATCTTAGCATTGTCTTCAACACAAAATTCGTTATTCTGTTTAGGCAATTTTATGCCATCAACAATTTTTGATAGAATAAAAGGACCTTTCTTTATCAAATTTCATAACTCAAATTTGATTGAACAGTTAAAAATTTTCATTCTATTTTTCCAAACTATGTAATTGTTTCCATTAAACAAATGAGGTCGATTTGTTGAAGATCCTTCAACATATGGAATAGAGGATAAGCTTGCCATAAGGATCTTTTCCACAAGGTTGTTAAACCAAGAATATGTAGACCAAGCTCGATACCAAATGAAAAACCTTAGAGGGGGGTAAATAAGGTTTTTGGCAAACTAAAAATTTTCTAAACGTCTGATATATAGAATAATAATGATCATCAAGTTTCTTGGACCAACTTTATGGTAACAAAGAAAGCTATCCAAGAACACTTTGAGATATATCCAGATTTAGACTAAAGTAAGAAATGCAATACAGTCAATGATGTATGTAGAGAAATGAGACACAGCATGTATAGTGGTTCAATCTATCAAGATCTACATCTACTACTTTAAGCTCAAACTTAAGGATTTTCAATCAGATTTCATTTACTCAACTTACTAAAATCAAACTGCACTAAATACAAGAGAGGATCACCACACTTGGTTTTCCATAAACCTCTCAACCAATAACCAAATCATGTCTCAGCCCACATGGGTTTTATACCATAACCTTGTACTACAAAAGAGATTGAATATCAATGGAACAACAAAAGCTTACTTGTTTGAGCAGATGTTCACTAAGGTACAAAGCACAAATACTTTTATCTTTTAGACACAAAATGAATTCACTTTGAAGAACTTGATAAAAGAAGATTTTTGTATTCTATTGAGCAATATTGTTTCTTAGAAGAATGCCACAAAAATTTTATGTGTTATCATGTTTAGAGGCTTTTTATAGAGCTAAAAATTAAAGTGCCAATGTCTATAATTTTTCTATTCAATTTACCCGTGTTTTGGACTCAAGTTTCGGACGAAGATGCATCCAAAAGGTAAGTCCGAAATGGCACTTTTTAGGCAAAAACAATTCAATACTGTTTATAGGATTTTGGACGAATCTTTTGGATGCAAAATCATCCAAACTACTCAATCCAAAATTCTAAGATTTTCAAAACTTTGAAATCTTTTTTTTTTTTTTTTTGTGCTTCAAGATAGAAATCAATTGAATCAAAAGGTAAAGAGACATAGGAATTAACAAGAAATTCCTTAATAACACTTCCTAGTCTAAAGTTCTTCCATAAAGACTTCTTGGTATACAACCTCATAAACTTTGAACTTCATTTTGATCTTCCGTTGCTCAAGAGTTGCTTAACAATCATATTTGAATGCCTTAGAAAAATTGAGATCAAACATGTCCTATCACATATAGATTACACAAGTTAGTTCACACCAATGTTTATCATAAATTAAAATATAGGAGAAAGCCCTTAGGGCTAATAGATACCTACCATTGTACTTAGGAGTGGTTTGTTTGGCATACCCAAGGCCATTCTTAAGGGATTTGAATACCGGTCCACTAGAAAAGCTTCCAATAGACTTTCCTGAATTAATAGTAGGGGTTGTTAATTTAAGTAAAATAGTTGAATAAATACTTGTTTAATTAAAAACCTAATTAAATACATTTCATGCACATATACATAGTCTAATGTGTCTTATCTTTCATCTAGGTTATTTGCACCATGTCAACATATTTAAACTTACGTAGCATATTGGAAACGAACAAGCATACCGAGACTAATTTTTTAGACTGGTATTGAAACTTGAGAATTGTTCTTGAGTTGAAAAAGTTGGTCTACGCATTAGATGCTTCTACACCACCATCTCTATCCATTGATGCTCCTGTTGATGAGCATAAGTTTTACAAGAAGTACAAAAAGGACAATGACACAACATCTTGTATCATGTTGGCGTCAATGAACTTTGAGCTGTAAAAGCATTATGAGCATATGGATACTTACTCTATCATCTTCTATTTATGGGAGTTTTTTGACCAACAAGCAAGAATGCAAAGATATGAGATCCCTAAACAGTTATTCTATTCTAAGATGGCAAAAGGTGCTTCAGTAGCAACACATAGGTTGAAAAATATTGGGATTGATTGAGAAGTTTAGATCTCTTAGTTATATGATGGATCATGCATTGAGTTTTGACTTAATTCTACAATCCTTGCTAAGTAGTTTTTCACAATTTGTGATTAATTACCAAATGAGCAAGATTGAGACCACGTTACCTGAATTGATCAAGCATCTCAAAATTGTTGAGTCCTCTATGAAGGAAGAAAGGAATGCAGTTATATTGGTGGATTCTTTTACTTCTAAGAAGAAAGTTCTTAAGAAGAAGAAGAAGAATCTTACTAAGCACAAAAGTAGTGTGAAGAAGTAGGAGATAGCTAACAAAGACCCATGTTATCATTGTGACAACATGGGCCATTGGAGGCGCAACTGCAAGAGCTACTTGGAGTCACTTAAGGAAAAGAAAGAGAAGGAAAAGCTTGCAAGAATTTTCACTTCTATTCCTAGTATGTTTATGATTGAGATCAATACTGCCTTTAATAATGAGATATAAGTATTGGATACTGGATGTGGATCTTATTTGTACAATAATTTTCAGGAACTAAAGAGTGGTAGGAAGCTATAAAAAGGTGATATAGACTTACGTGATGCAAATGTTAATGCACTTGCTGTGAGAACTTATCATCTATACTTGCTTCCTAGATTAATTCTAGAATAGAAAATTGCTACAATAAACCAGTTTTACTTAAAACATTAACTTAGTTACTTGTTTAGATTTATTTGGATTTTATTTGATTTTTGAGAATAAAAGTTGTTCCTTTTCATTAAATGATACCCATAAAGCAACTTTGATGAATAGTTTGTACTTTCTAGACATGGAAAATCAAGTTCTTAACATAAATAATAAGAAACAAAGGAAAGATAATATGAACCCATCATACTGATGGCATTATCATTTACACCATATAAACGAGAATTATATTTCTAAGTTATACAAATGTGGTGACATAAGCTCATTTGATTTTGAATCATATGAAACTTATGAATCTTGCTTACTAGAAAAAATGACTAAAATCTCTTTTTCTAAGAAAGGAGAAATGGCTAAACAATTATTGGAACTAATACATACTGATGTATGTGGACTATTGACATTGTACACAAGAGAGGTTCTTCATCAATGGTTATTCACAATTTGGACATTTGTATTAATGAAATATAAATCTAAAGCCGACAAATTCAAAGAATTCAGGAATGAAGTGGAAAAATAACTTGGCAAAAGCATTAAAACTTTAAGATCCAATAGAGGAGGTGAACATTCAAGCGAAGAGTTTCAAAGTTATCTTAGAGATAATGGGACTCCACCGCATATGTCTCAACATAATGGTGTATCCAAAAGAAGAAATCGAACTTAATTAGAAATGGTTGGATCTATGATGGCTTTTGTAGATATTCCAAAATCATTTTGGGATATACACTTAAAACTACTATTTATATTCTAAATAGAGTCCCATAAAATATGGTTAACACTACCTATTTGAGCTATTTTATGGTAAAAGACCAAAGCTAACTCACTTGAGAATTTGGGGATGTCTTGCTTATGTAAAGAGGGCAAAGTCAGATAAATTACAGCATATGCCTGACAAGTGTTTGTTTGTTGAATATCCAAAAGAATCACATGGATATTACTTTTATCTTCCTTCTAAAAATAAAATGTTTATTTCAAAGAATGTTGTCTTCTTAGAGAAGGAATTTATGCTTAAAGAAGATAGTGTGAGCAAAATTGAACTTAGTGAAACTCAAGAAGCTTGAATAAACAATGATCAAACAGTTGATTCCGAGTCTGTTGACAAAATAAACGTGCCTTTTAATACACAATAACCTCATAGGTCAAGTAGAATATATGTGGTACGTGAGAGATATGGATTTCTCATAAATGATCAAAATGACATATTGCTTATGGAAGAAGATGAGCCTAGAACTTATAGGGAAGTTTTGAAGAGTTCAGAATCTGACAAATGGCTTAAAGCCATGGAGTCAAAAATGGATTCTATGTATGGCAACTAAGTTTAGACTTTGGTTGATCCACTTGATGGGATAAAACTCATAGGATGCAAATAGATTTTCAAGAAGAAAACCGACACGGATGGTAATATAATTACCTATAAAGCATGATTGGTAGCAAAAAACTATCGTCAACAATAAAGTATTGACTACGATGAAACAATTTTACCAGTAGCAATACTAAAATCTATTAGAATAGTCCTAGCATTTTTTGGTTATTATAACTATAAGATTTGGCAAATAGATGTGAAAACAGCTTTCCTTAATGGAAACCTAACAAAGAAATATACATGACACAACCTGGGAGTGTCACATCCAAAGATCACACTAAGGTGTGTTGTAGCAAAGCTCTATTTATGGACTCAAGCAAGCTTCTACAAGTTGGGACATCTATTTTGAAAAAACAATTAAAGAATTTAGTTTCATACAAAATATGGACGAACCTCATGTATACAAGAAGGTTAGTGGGAGTGCAGTTGTTTTCTTATTGCTATATATTGATGACATATTACTAATAGGAAATGATGTTTACTTTTCAATAAGTGAAAAGGATTGCTAATTCTAGTTTCAAATTTTATAATAATGACTACAAGTCATAATCAGGCTATGTATTCATTTTAGATGGTGGAGTAGTTAGTTGGAAAGGTTCCTAACTGGATATAGCTGCCAATTTAACCATTTTAGCTGAGTACATAGCAGCTTTCAAAACAGCTAATGGATCAAGAAGTTCATGATAGAACTAGGAATGGTGCATAGCATTATTGTTCCAATACTCTAATATTGTGATAACAATAGATCCCTTGCATAAGCAAATGATCTATAGTCTCATCAACGATCCAAGCATGTACATAAGCGCTATCACTTGATTAGTGAAATCATTGATAGGAAAGATGTAAAGATAGAGTGAGTTCCTACTGATCAGAACATAACTGATCCACTTACGAATGCGTTGACCCAAAAGAAATATGATAGCCATATTCAATCATTTAGTATTAATACATGAATGATTGGGTCTAGTGTAAGTGGGAGATTGTTAAAGTTATTCCCTAGAACCAATCCATTTGTACAATGTATTTTGTATATTTATTTAATAAAGGCACTCTTTATCTTTCAGTTTCTTTATTTCATATGTTAATGCATGTAAAACTAACAGATAAAGTCCCTAGCACAATGTACAATATTAAGGAAATCGTTATAGAGCTCATGATATAAGATTTGTACTACACTATGTAGTATTTGTACTTAAACCATCCTTAATCGTAGTATTCATAAGATAGGATATCATTAATGCACTAAGACTAGCATGTGTTATACTTCTTAACTTGATCAAGCGATGGTCTCACATCCATAAGTATTGTGATTATCAAAGATAACACGTAGATGTTTGTTACTCGAACAAGTACATTGGATGACTTAGCTATGAGATAATTACATAGATAACTACTTAATGCCAGTGTTAGAATCTTATTATATCAAATGTGTAAGTATTCTTAGACTTGAGATCTCTAAGGTACATTGTTTACCAAGCACTGTACTTTGATTCTACTCTTTGGAGTCTCATTTGGGGCACCTATAGGGTGAATATTGGGCACAATGTATAGTGAATGAAAGTATTTGAGATGATCAATAAAGGATTTGTCACTCCTAATAGTAGGATGTATATCTCACGGCCACTTGTGTAAAATTATTACTAGAGAGGTCCTTGCCCAATGCGACTATATGTTAGAAATAGTTTCAATTAATATCCATATTGAGTAATGGATTCTAGATCAAGTATCAATAAATTCAGATTAGAATTAATTATACTCTAGTGGGAGTTGGCACTAATTTCATACTTTAAACTGAATGAGATATAGTATGATGAAAGGAGTTTATTGCATTGATATTTTGCTATTGAAAGGTTAACGTCAAGCCACTTGACTTTCTGAATTTTTTATGTGGTCATGATACATTGCTAGATGCTTCTTTTGATTTGCTAAATATGGATTTACTTATTAGATAATTAATAAACTAATTTCAATTAGAATTAATAAGTTAATTCTAATTATCAATGATTATTAATTCTGTAGTGGTTAGAAATAATTCATATTAGCTACCATGTGACTAGAAAATCTAATACGTTATACACAATAGATAAATTAGTACTCAAGATATTATATAAAAATATTATGGTATTAATTTGTAAGAAGAAATAATTTTATGAGCTAATTATAAAATAGTTATAATCGTTGGGGTAGGATTGCAATTGTGGAATTCTTATAGGTGAGTTATAAAAATGCTATAACTCGAGAGCCAAATTGCAATTAACCAAATTATGAAGCCCATAATTAAGGAAAAGGAATTACTATTATATTTGTTTCCTAAAACTTTTAGGAAACGAAATGGACACTGGTATGTTGTTTTCATATATGTGTATTTTCAAACATTTAAATACTTTCTTTTATATTGCTAAGTATAATGGCTTAGTACTTTCAAAATCAAAATTTAGTCTTTTCCAACCTAATGTCCGATATATATATATATATATATATATATATATATATATATATATATATAGGCATTGATTTTTTTTTTTTGAGATCTCAAAAAAGAATATGAAGGTATTCATTAGAAAAAATCACGTGGATTCCTTTTCTTTGATTGTCCTTTTGCAAATTAGTTCCATATAGCCGCCAATAAATTAATCCTGCTAGCATAAGGTTTTGGTGCCTATTTTTGAGTAAAGGTTCTTTGCATGGATTTTTATTAGCGAAATTCCTCTACTTGGAATTTAGTAGTTCACGGCTTGGACAATTTTCAAAAGAGTTCCACGTGCGCAAAAAAAAAAAAAAATTAAAGTTATGTTTTCAAGGTAAGAAATTTCTCTTCCCTCTCTTGACATGTTTAATTGTATATGAGTGATTTATTTGAGTTGATTTTGTTTTAATTTTCACTGCGCATTAATTATTATTGTATGATCGAAATCTAACAGGGTCATCACCATCAACGGTGAAGTCGACCCATTGGAAGGGTGGGCTAGGAGCAAGCTTAAGGTTTTCTACCTCTTCCTCAACCTCTCCTTGCTCAGGCTCAGCTGGGTTAGGTACTATGACTTCCATTTCATTGTCACTAATTTCCTGTTCTTGTATGTTTGGGTTAGGTTCTAAGTCTGAAAAAGAGGAAGACTCAGGAGGTGGGTTCGACGCAAATGGGCCACATCGTAGAGGCAATAGTCTAATAGCAGGTACATAACTTCTAACTATCCTACACATATTAGTAGCTTAGGTTAGTAAAAGATCACAAAGCTTAGAGAAAAAAAATCCAAACAATATATGTATGTTGCCTAAACCTAGGCTCTGTTACTACTTGTAACAACCCATTGCCCACGTACTCCAAAAGGGGCGAGAATGTCGCCCCGTTCTTAGGACATAGGGTCTTAATCACTAAACAAAAAGAGATTGAAAAGAAATGAATGAAGTTCAAACCTTATTATAACTTAATCAAAACTTACACAAGTCTTAAAAACCTCAAATAAAAATTCTTGAAAAAAGTTACGGTCATAAATCTTAAATAAAATCTTCAATTCTCAAGACAATCTTAACCTTCAAAGTAGGATCTTCCTGAAAACATGATGCAAAATATGGTGAGATTTTCTTCCCAGTAAGTCTTGTGTGATCTCATGTCGAATTGAAAAATATTTCATGTATGAATCTTTAAACAAATCTTAGAAAATATTACAAGTCATATCATTGTGCTTTTTAACATAGAGTGGTGTTTTATGTTTACATTTCTCAAACAAAAGTACACATTTAGAAAAGAAATAACCACTCAAAAATAAAGGTGATTATGAAACCCTGCATTATAATTGAGGCCATGAAACCCTGTATCATGACCGCGAATTGTGAAAGCCTGCATCACAATATAAGTGGGTGATTGGCCCACTGGGTAAGATACTCCGTCTCTACACCCTAAATTACCAATTATCCACTTTTGGAAAATAGCCCGCTTAGACTAAGATGCTAGCTTGGACAGGCTTGACTAATCAAAACTGGCACTTAATCCTTCTCGAAGGAGACCTCCAGTGAAAGACATATCGCAACCTTCTAAAGTTAGTTCCAACTAACCTACCCTTATTGAGTACTCAATGTATGCTGTTCCATGCAAGGAAAATTCACAAAAGCTTTGCAGTTTAAAAATGCAATCATAGTTAACCATTTTTAGTTTGAATCTTTTATGCAAAAGAGTGAGTATTTTAGTTAGAAACTTTTGTTTGAGCAAAACGTTTAGTTTCAACAAGTAAAAGAATGTGTATGCTCAAAAGAGAAAAGAGATAACCATGGTTGCATTCCAAACACACATTGCCATTTCATAGTAGAAACCAAACTTAACTTGCAATATTTTGTTCGTCTAGCAAATAAGTTTTATGCAACAACTTACTTGTTTCTTGTCTCTTATCTCAAAGCTAAAGTCTCCAGATGTCTTGACCAAAGAAACCTAGTCCCATCTAGGGAAAATACAAGGAATAAGTCATCAACTACTCAACTATACTTATTCAATACTTATATAACATCAAAATATTTCAACCCAAACATTGTCTTAATGCAAAGCATGCCATGCCAAAAATAAAATTATATCCTCAACTCCAAGTATTCAAACAAGTATATTTCAGTTAAAAATGCAACAATGAAAACAATTTTAGCAATAGCTGCCAAAGACGTTAATATCCAATTCTTATCATTATGAATGAATACTGCAAAATATTTTCAACAATATATTATAGATAATATGAAAAAATAAATAGTAAGTACTAAATATTATCAAATAATTTTTAAGATATTAACTATTTAATTAATAGTAACTAAATAATATAAAAAATGGTAATGTGAGCATTTATAGCTAATAGCTATATTTCACTAGCAGAAAAAAACATAAGGCAAGTAATATATTTTAGTATGTAATAATTAATTGATACACATGTTGGAAAGTATACCCTCAAAGATTATGTATTTTGTGTAAATATATTGTAATAAAATATTTATTCATTCAATTTGGTTTGTTACTTATATTAATGCACATTTAAAGATCCAGGTATGATAAGTAATGGTCTATGTGTTGGGTCGTTCTTCACAGTAAGGTATAGACCATAGGTACTTATCATACGAATAAAATTGAGTTCTTAGTCTTTTGATGGAACTGGGCATTTCACCAAGGTAAGACTATTATGCCATGATTTCCAATGAGGAATATTTTACCTTGAATCTATGAATAGTTCACTCACTTCATAGGTATGAGCGTATTTCAAATACGTAGAACTAGATCTGTAGTAGTGGTCTCTCTTAAAGTACTATAATTATAAAGATCAGACTATTACCACTGCTGCGTGGATAGATACCTTCATACTTGAGTATAACTTGGTGGTTTGGTGAAGCTGGGGCTTTATACTTTGATGCATATTGGGTGACATTTATTTTGTGAGATCAATATCCTTGTAAAATAGGTGTATTACTCTAGTTAGTTAAGACGGATTCATGCAACAAAGTTTCTATGCTTCACTTAGTGAAGTTAAATCACCCCCTTATGATTGTCCAGGAAAATCTAAATGATCTAGGACCCTGAGAACTTGACTCTAGAATGTGTGCTTTTGGTTAGCTTCCAATGATAAGAAAGTACATTCAAGTGAGTCATGGATAATCGAACTAGAGATCTAAGGATGGTAGATGTTTTTGAGATGGGTGTTAGTACATTTACCTTGTCTCGTTGATGGGTGTTATATAGAGGGATATTTCCATCATTTCACTTGTAGGTCAGAGACGTTACTTAAGCAATATTATTCTTAGGGTCAATATTTCCATATGGTGATAAATGGAAATATTTAAAATGATAAACTGTAGCTATTTAATAGTAAGGGCATTTTGGTCATTTTAGTCGTCATGAATAATATGTCTCTTAGTCCCCAGAGCAGCTCAAGTTACCTTGGTGTTGTTTAGACACAATCTGGGCTTAATGGATACATATTTGGAAAAGAAATAAAATTTATTCTAATAGTCCAATTAGAATTAATTAATTAGTCTTGGATTTTAATGAGGCTAAAAAAAGATAATTAATTAATTAAGAGAATTGGGTTGGAATAAATTAATGAATTGGGCTGATATATGTTAAAATATATTAAGAATCCAAGTAGAATTAATTAATTAGTCTTCGGTATTTAATGCAGCCCAGAAAAGATAATTAATTAATTAAGTTGATTAGGCCAGTCTTGCACTGTTTTTTTTAGCACAACACCTAGCCCAATTGGGCTTGGTGATTTTCGGCCATTGGGGCTTTGGAAGCCCTAAGGCTGGCCGAAACATATATGAAAAAACAAGCGGTGTGCAATGGAATTGATTAGTGTGTGCCGCCTCCTCTTTTTCTCTTTAACGTTCTTTCTCTTCCTGCTCTCTGGTAGAGTTTTTTTTTTTTTTTTTTTTTTTTAATCCAAAAAAAGAGCTCTCACCAAGCTAAAGCCAAGAGCAAGGTAGAGTCATACTCCAGAAGACAAAGAGAAGAAGCTTGGAGATGTTGATGCGTAGGAGTAGAAGATTGGCGGGAATTCCGGTTAAGCAACAGACGCCTTCTTATCCCCTTCCAACGTAAGAAGTTCAGTGCAACCCATTCCTACGTTGGTTAATCCGCGACCAATAAGGAAAACTAAGTATCCTCTCCTAGATATGGCTTGAAAAATTGGAAAATTTTTCACTGCATTTTCTTTGGTGTTTTCCTTAATCCTTCAAGTGGTGTTTGAGACACGGTTTTTATCTAAGCGCATGTACTAGGGTTAAAACTTAAAAAGGTGGTTCCTTTACTATTTAAAAATGAATCTTTTGTGATTTCATGTGATCCCTCATACATTTGTTTCTAGAGTTCATGTACGCCTAGCGATTGAGGCATAGGAAATGTATTATAATGATTTTCCCATTGATTTTCTTATTTTAAGTAGATTCGATGTACACCTCATGGTTAGAGGCATAGGTGCTTGTAAAGGCATGTTTTTTATGCATGGTTTTGTGTTTCTTTATATTCTTTTAACCTGTAAATTTTGGGGACAGAAGAACGTGATTTCTGGAATTTTTGAGAGGCGAAAAGTGGTCAAAAAGCTAGATTTTTTCCAGAAATCAATGAACTTCAAAGCAAACGCAGAACCAGGTCCACTCTGCCCAGCAATAATTTTTGGAAAAAAAAATTGGACCTAGTGCCAGGTGGGCCGAATAGACCCGGTGTCTGGTCCACTCTGTCCAGAGCCGGTTGTGCATAATTTTGGACGAGAAGGAAGGCAACTAATTGTCCAAAAAATAGGAGAGCACTATTGAAGTTTTGTTCCTCAATTTTTCCTTGATGTAATCATGTTTTGAAACTATTGTATGAGGTTAATTTTCTGTAATATTCTTATTTATCTATGGATGAATAATTTGCATAAAAATGAATAGTAAATGATAGAACCATCTTAGGATTAACTAAGATCATTAATTTTTAATTCATGATGTTTAATCCATTGTTTGGTCACTTAGGAATAAATGAATAGTTTGAGCATGAAAAAGTATACTTTTGCTGTCATGCTTATTTCGTTTTTGTGATCAAATGTACAAGTTCATGTGAAACCAAAGTCTCACTAGATAGGACGGTTTTTAATCTAAGACACTTTACAAATAAAAGAGTTCATAGTTTATTCTTTTAAAGGGTATAATCCTTGATATAGAGAATAATGTTAAACTTAAGGTTATTTAATAAAGTTTCACTTGCTTATTAACTTAGAATAGTAAAATAAATTCATAGTTTATTCTCTCAAAGGATTTAATGCTTGACATAGAGATTAATACTGAATTATAGATTTTTTTTCTAAATTTAATGAAATCATAAGATTATAGAAAACGTTTTTGGGTCGAAAACTCCATTTTGAATAAAAGATTAAATGAGAGAGGGGTTCCAACAACCCCATGGCTTCCACCACAACTCTCATTAGAGATAGTAGATTTTCTAGTGTCATTCTAAGCATGACCTCCTAAAGGATGGATTTTTACAAGTATCTAGACCTAATAGAAGAGTAAAATTAAAAGCCTAGGGTATTTTGTAATACCCCCTACTACGTACCCTAAAAGGGCGGGGATGTCGTCCCGTCCCGAGGATAAGGGGTCTTTAAAATGAGGTACATGATAAAAGACAACCCAAAGACATCAAACTTAGATAAGTAAAAGGGAACTCTTATTACATCAGGCTCAAACGGGAGCAAAACTAAATAAAAGCAAACATCGGTTCCAAAAGCATAAATCAACAATTGTCTTTCAAAACATAATGAAAATAACAAAAGCTCCAACTATCACACATCTCGCCTGCTCAGCATTATCAATCTCCTGAAAGCATGATATGAAACAGTGTGAGATTAACATCTCAGCAAGCCCTGTGTGTGCACATGGTACTTTGAAAAGTTCATGTATGCATAGCTGAAAGCATTTGCAGAAATATTTGGCAAATCATAAATAATTTCTCTTTACAAAGAGTGGAGTTTCCTCATTGTCACACTTTGTACAAAATAAATCATCCACTCAAATAAACAGTCATGGTGCCACACTTTGAGCCCCATGATAAGAAAACGGTCAAGGCACCACACTTTGTGCACCTTGACAGGATAAGATTACCACACATTGGGCGTTCTGATCAAAGGTGAGTGTACGGCCCACCGGGTGAGATACTCCTCCATCTTTGCACCCAACAAAACCATCCGACTGTCTATGCCGGAAAAATAATACCTTACTAGGTACAAATGCTAGCTCAGACCGGCCAGACCAACCAATACTGTCGCCTTTTCAAGCAGAGCTTATCTTCTGGAGGTGGCCGCCTGCCAAAAGACTCACTCAAGCCCTCCAAGACTAGTATTGTTAGCCTATCCTTATTGAGTACTCAACGAACATATCCGTCAATTCCTGACTCATAATAATTCCATACCTTGGCTTTGTAAATTGTGGTTTTCTTTTAAAAGAGTTTTCTAAAATATTTAAGAGAAAGAACAGTTCTTGATAAAGGTATTAGTTTGACAAAACCATTTAGTGAATACACATCCACGTTTACAACCCAAATAATTATAGATCAACAATAGTTTTACAAAGCTATACAACATTCGACTTGCCACCACAAGCATTTAACAAAAAGAGTTTATGCAAGGACTTACTTAATACGCTTCGGATAAATAAGATAAAGATCAACTACTTGCTTCCTTCAAATAACATCCTGATCTAGAATCACATAATATCATGATCAGTGTCTCAATCGACTCAAGCATGCATTTAAACTCATTTATTCCCATAACAACTCATGATCCATTATCTAACTTCAAATAAATCACCCATTCCTTAAAATACATACACCATCCATCAAAGATATGAACAATATATCAAAAAGGTCTTGACTTAACCGTCACAATTCACATCCATCATTATCACATCAAACATAGCATCGCTATCTATTGAACATGCTTGATACGATACTCATCTCAAAATATTCATATATCCCAACTAAACACATTCATCATGCTATCATACTTCCATAGACATTATCAATCACATTAAACCTTAGCTTCAACCTCATGGGTAAGAATTCCTTTACCTTACAACCACCGGATTAACAAGATCTCGATGCTCCTATGGTGATCGTCTCGAGTTCGTTTGAGAAGAAGAGAAAAGCTACCTTCTTTGCTCCTCTTGACCGAAAATTAAGAAAGAAATGTGAGATCAACCATTATATAGAGTAGTTCAAGAGAAGAAAAAGAGAAGAATTAATGGAAGAAAGGAATCGAGATCTTGAAAGGATTTTTGCTTACCTTTGGGTGCGTTTGATTTTTGCTAGGGATTGCTCTTGTGTTTTTTTGAAATTTGCATGAGAGAGTTTGCTGGAATTTTCGTGTAGCAAAGAGGGAGTGGATGGATAACTTGGTTTAGGGTTAGGACAGTTTGATCTAGGGTTGGAAGTTGATGTTATGAAGGTCTCCTAACAGCTCTAAACTTCCTTGGCAACAAGGCCGAAAATCTGGCAGCATGCTGTACCTGATTGCTGGCCGAAATTCAGAGAGGTTAAGGGGAGAAAAATAATCTGGGATTGCTCTCCTAGGCTGACCGAAATAGTGCTCAAGGATAGGCTGTGCGTGTTCAGGTTTTTGTCCAAAACTAGAAAAAGTTTGAGTGGGTTTTGTTAACCAAAAATTCTGTGCAAGAAAGGTATGTGTGCTGTGCGAAAATTACTGAACAAAAGAGAGAAAATTCTGGGTTGTTTTGGTTGTTGTTCCACTGCAAATTAGAAAGGAAAAGTGAGAGTTTTAGGTGCTGTAAATTAGCTTAATCAACAAGGTGTTTTGGTATGTCTTGGAGTGCAAAATTTCATGCAGAATAATGTGTGCAAAGCTGACCGAAATTTTGTGCACAAGATGGCCGAAATTCTGGAAATTGAAGGGGATAAAAATCTGATTTTTGTAGCTAAAGTAATTTGAATTGTTGAGAGATGTTTTAGGTGATTTGAGCTAGGTTAAGAAGAGTTTGGATGCCCTTAGGAGTGCAGGATTTTCGTGCAGCTTGTGCATGCACAAGGCTGACCGAAAATCTGCAAGATATGAGGAACAAAATTTGATTGGTTTAGGATTAAAATAAAACCTGATTTGCAAGAAGATTTAGGATAAGTTTCCCTAGTCTTGGAAGAGTTTTTGTTGAGTTAGGAGTGCTCCAAGGGTGGCGGCACAAAGTTGGAAAAATTTCCAGATTTTCAGCTAGGGTTCTAAGTTCAAAATCAACAAGATATTTTACTAGGAAAATAAAAAATTAATTCAAGCTAACTAATATAAAATCTGATTAGATAAAGACAAGATGGAATTTAATTATTCTAGCTAAGATTTTCAAAAATTAAAGAGGATATAAGCTGAAATAAAATTTAGTCTTTATCCTTATCAACAATCCTTGAATTTAGGAGATAAATATGGAGACATATCCCCTAAGAAGATGGCGTTAAAATTTACAAGGATAGCTAGGGTTTTTCGGCCAAGGCATGAAGAAACCTAGAAAAAGAATTCAAAAAGAAATCTAAAATTCGCAAGAGGTAAGATTCAAACTCGGGTCACCAAGGGATAATCACCAAACCTAACCGCTATTCCAAATCAACTCCGGTGTTAATATATCTCTAAGAAATTCTTTTCACCTTAGTTCTCATCCCTCCATTTCCTCTACTAAATTTTTTCCAAAAAAATTTTCAATTAATGCAACAACACAATTATTTCCCTCAAATAAATTAATGCAAGAGCACCCTTGAAAATCACATGCACCCATGCAAGGATAATTTTAAAATATCACATGTAATGCATAACTTTTTCCCCATAGGTCAAAGGTGGTTTTAGGTAGGGTATTACATCCCCTCTCCCTTAACAGAATTTCGTCCCAAAATTTAGATTCCATACCCTTAGAAAATATCCGAATACTTCCGTCTTTACTATTCTTCAGTTTCCCATGTCGCATCATGCGCTCCATGATGATCCCAAAGTATTTTTACCATAGGTATCTGCTTATTCCGAAGAGTCTTGACATTCTACTCCAAAATCTTGACTGGTTTCTCCATATAACTCAATTCGGATGCAATTCCAAAGGTTCCTCATTAAGTACATGGCTTGGATCGTGGTTGTACTTCTTTAGCTGAGACACATGGAAAACATCATGTATCCCAGTTAGTCCGTCGGGTAGATCCAATCTATAGGCGACCGGCCAAACCTTCTCCATTATCAGAAACGGTCCCAAATACCTAGGACTCAACTTTCCTCCCTTCGGCTGCCTCAGTATTCCTCTGCTAGGAGTCAGCTTCAAGAGCATGCAATCACCCACTTGGAACTCCAGTTCCCTCCTCCTATTATCTGTGTAACTCTTTTGTCGGCTTTGCGCTGCCCTCAGTCTTTCTCTAATGACCCTAACCTTATCCATCATTTCTTGAATACATACCTCACCGGTCTTTCTAATGTACCTATCTTTTGTCCATTCCCAGTATATCAGTACTTTAACATTTCCACCCATATAATGCTTCATACGGTGCCACCCCAATCGATGACTGATGTCAGTTGTTTTATGCTAATTCTGCATGTGGTAAACACTCAATCCACTTGTTTCCAAAGTCCAAAATACACGCCCGAAGCATATCCTCCAATATCTGAATGACTCTTTCGGATTGACCGTCAGTCTGTGGATGAGCAGAGGTGCTGAACTTCAACGTAGTACCCAAAGACTCTTGAAACTTATTCCAGAATCTCGAAGTGAACCTGGGATCCCTATCTGATATGATGCTTGACAATACACCATGTAACCTTACAATTTCCCGGGTATAAGTCTGTGCTAACTTTTCCATCGAGTCCCTTACGTTCACCGGTATAAAATGCGATGTCTTAGTCAGTCTGTCTACTACCGCCCAAACTGCATCCTTGTGCGACTTGGTCATCGGAAGGCCAATCACAAAATCCATAATCACCTCTTCCCATTTTCACTCGGGAATCGATAATGGTTGCAATAGAACTGCAGACTTCTTGTGCTCCACTTTAACTTTTTGGCATGTCAGGCATGTTGACACATATTAAACCACATCTCTCTTCATTCTAGCCCACCAATATTTCTTCTTCAAGTCATGATACATCTTTACTTCCCTAGGGTGAATGGTATACTTACTCATGTGAGCTTCGTCCAACATCCTCTTCTTTAAGTCTTGGGTGTCAAGTACACATATCCGGTCCCGAAAATACAATATCCCTTTCTCATCTGTCCAAAAATCTTTAACTCCTCTCCCAATCTTTTTTTCTTTGAAAACCTGAAATTCCACACTATCCTACTGGGCTTCTACAATTTCTTACTCCAGATCAGGCTTCATGGTAAAGTTACTTACACAGATCTTCCCCTCTTGAACTTCTGCATCATGCTCTAGGATTTCCTGCACTACCAACACTTCCTAAATTCTCAAGTGTGCTATCCTCACTTTATGACTCAAAGCGTCAACTACCACATTCGCTTTGCCAGGATGGTAATTAATGGTACATCTATACTCTTCCAAGAACTCCATCCATCTACGCTGCCGAAGATTCAAGTCCTTTTGAGTGAAAATGTACTTCAACTCTTTTGGTCGGTGAAGACTTCATATTAGGCTCCATACAGATAATGTCGCCACTTCTTCAAGGCAAATACTATGGTTTCCAGCTCCAAATCATGGGTCAGATAATTGACTTCATGCGGTTTCAGTTTCCTAAACGTATAAGCAATGACCTTCCCATCCTATATCAGCACCGCTCCCAAACCTTCCTTGGATGCGTCTGTGTAGAGTGCATAGGGCTTGTCGGCCTTGGGTAAACTCAGCACTGGCGTTGTAACCAATCTCCTTTTAAGCTCTTGGAAACTTTTCTCGCACTTCTCGCTCCAAGCAAAGGCAACATCCTTCTTTAGTAGCCGCTTCATCGGGGAAGCCAAGGTAGAGAAATTCTTAATGAAACACCGATAATACCCAGCCAATCCAAGAAAACTTTGTATCTCGTTAGTATTCTCTGGTCGCTTCCAATTAGCTATGGCATCCACCTTGGCAGGGTCCACCTTGATCCCATTCTTGGATATCACACGGCCGAGGAATGATACCGAGCTTAACCAAAACTCATATTTACTGAACTTAACGAAGAGCTTGAATTTCCTCAGCTTTTCCAGAACCAATCTTAAGTGCTCCGCGTGATCCTCCGGATTCTTGGAGTAGATTAAGATATCGTCGATGAAGATGACCACAAACTTGTCCAAATATGGCTGAAAAACTCGATGCATCAAGTCCATGAAAATCGCTGGTGCATTAGTTACACTGAACGGCATTACCACAAATTCATAATGGCCATACCGCGTGTTGAAAGCAGTCTTGAGAACGTCTTCCTCCTTAATCCTCACCTGGTAGTATCCTTGCAACAGGTCCAATTTCGAAAAGAAAGCTGAACATTGAAGTTGATCAAACAATTCGTCGATCAAGGGTAAAGGGTACTTGTTCTTGATCGTTAAGTTCTTCAGTCCCCGGTAATCGATGCATAATCTTAAAGTACCATCTTTCTTCTTAACAAACAACACCGGTGCTTCCCACAATGACGTACTCAGTTGAATATAGCCTTGCCTCACCAACTCTTCCAGTTGCTCCTTCAATTCCTTCAGTTCTGTTGGTGCCATCCAGTATGAGGTTCTTGACACGGGTTCTACACCAGGAATCAGGTCCACGGTAAACTCGACTTCCTGTTCAGGGGATAGAGAAAAAATCCTTTACTACCTCCGTACTCTCCAAGGTACACTGATCTTTGGGTTTGTTCAGAAGATACGCCAGATATCCTGCACATCCGCTCCTAAGCAACTTTCGAGCTTTAGCACCAGCAATCAAGAATTTCTGTTCCTTTGCCCGCTTACCGCCAAATTCAAACACATCTCGCCCAGGTCTCACAAATTGCACCGTCTTGATCCTGCAGTCAACACGAGCTCTGTGCTTTGACAACCAATCCATGCCGAAGATCAGGTCATAATCATCAATGGGTAAAATTATAAGGTCTGCTTCCAGAATCTCCTTCCCCACCTCAACTTCGCAGCTTTCCATTAACTCACCCACTTCTACCACTCTTTCCAAATGTGAGCTTACTACTAAGGTATAGGGCAATTCCTTTCCTTCCCAACCCAAATGCGATGCACATACTTTACTTACATAAGAGTGTGTGGATCCTGGATCTATCAAAACATTAATAAGAAGGCCTTGGATAGAAAGGTTACCTTCATTCACTGCTGCATCTCCTCCAACTTCTTCTCGGTTCAGGGCAAATACCTTAGCCTTCACTTGGGGTTTCTGACCTCCCACTCCAGCTGTTCCAACTGCAGCACCTCGGTTGACTCCCATTGGCTGAGTCGGGGCTATCTGCCCAATCCTTAGAGGTTTGGGGCAGGCGTTTCTTAGATGGCTCGGGTCACCACAGTTGAAGC
This sequence comes from Voacanga thouarsii, assembly GCA_026120185.1. NCBI lineage: Eukaryota > Viridiplantae > Streptophyta > Magnoliopsida > Gentianales > Apocynaceae > Voacanga > Voacanga thouarsii. Next base: position 2,850,128 of record JANUWF010001224.1, on the reverse strand, counting down.
ACTTTCTTACTCCCCTATTGGTCCAGCAGTTCCTCTCGGTGTGTCCACGTTTTTCACAAAGTCGACAACTGAGGTTACTTAGCATCAGTCCTGACATAGGCACCTGAGGTTACTTCCCCCGGTTTTCCCACTGCATAGGCCAAGCAAGTTGCTTGTTACCCGAAGGCCTTATTGGCAGATGAGTCAATTGGAATGGCCTACTCATCGGTCGGTACCGATCCTCATTCTCCATCCGAGATGCTGCGTCCATGGTGGCAGTGTAGGACGTTGGTGGCAATGGAGCCAATGCCTTCCTCGGATCTGGCCTCAGCCCTTTCACAAACTGTCGGGTCCACTTCTACTCTGTGTCAACCAAACATTTGCAGTACTTGGACAATTACGTAAATCGGGCTACATACTGAGCGACTGTCATGCTTCCTTGCTTGAGGGTTTAGAACTCGTCCTCCCTCTTCTCAGCTACCCATCGGGGAATGTACTTAGAGCGAAAAGCTTCGGTAAAGTTGTCCCATAACCATTCCTGCTCTTCTCTCTCCCAGTCACTCTGTACCCGTTGCCACCATACTCGCGACGGTCCCCTCAGTCAAAAAGTAGCAAACTTCACCATATTGCAATGTAGCAAACATGTCCTCCATCTATTCGATCCATTGTTCTACCTTCTCATCCTGCTCCACCTCCCCCTGAAATGTGGGAGGTTGGAATTTCAGAAAACACTCTAGGGCCTCATCTTCTTCCCGCAGTGATCTCTTGGCCACCTTATCCACTCTTTCTATCAAATTTTGAAGGATCGAAGCCATCTTGTCAAAAGCCTAACCTATAGTCACGTCCTGAGGTCCCTCAGAAACTTCCCCCTGCTCTTGCTGCAAGTGTTCGACCACGTCGGGTGTGGAACGATGCATCCGCTCAAATTTTGGAGTTGAAGACCCACTTACCTAAATAGTTCCGCTATGAATGGCTGTCCTGCGTCTTGGTGCCATCTTTGATCACATTCACTCAAAGTCAGATAGTTACCAAGGGGAAAAGTATGCTCAGGTGCATGATCAGTTAACAATGATATCTACTTATTTCAAAAGAAATTTTGATGATATTATGTAGGGAAAAACCAAGTAATAAATAAAAATCATCCTTTTCATAAGAAATCATACTTTCATAAAGAAGGGGTTATCACATGCGATACCCTTTTATTCAATAAAATAATCGAACCCTATAAGCAACATGCTTCTTCAAAAAGAATCAATGAATAAAAGAATGTAAATCCCAAAAGAGAGAGAGAAAATGCTGCTAGTCTTCTATACTCTACTCGCTGCTAGAGTCAGCAGAGGCATCTGGATCGTTAGAGGCTGGTTCCACGAGCCACCCCACGGAACTATCAGGTTTCTCCACATAATCCCTCGCAAAACCAATTGAATCCGCACTCCCACTTGGCTACCTAAATCAACCTCATTGCCTCTCTTGGCTCTCATAGCGGTCTCATAGAACTCATCCAAAGCTAATTTAATCGCACTCTTAGGTGTAAGCCTCTCGTTCTCCGAGCCATACGAGTCAAACAATCCCTCTCTACTCAACTTAGCATCTACCCCCAGTCCGTATCAAAGTCCGCTCCTCTTAGGACTCTCTTCTAACTTCCCTTTTCCCTTATCCTCCATCCCTAAAGCAGGCTGCCTAAGTTCCCTCACTGCTAAGATAACTCCATCCCTCAGCCTATGTCCCTCATAACTGGACTCCCTGAGGTCATAGTAAGTAGAAGTCCTATCAAACTTACCTATCTGCGGGGTTTGGGGAGCCTCCCTCGCTACCTCATCCTTCTCCTCTATCCCATCCATCTCTCCCTCACTCTCATTATCACCCTCATTCCCAAGCTCATCTACCTCTCCTTTACTCAGCTCCACCATCTCCTCATCTTCCTCACCCTCATTGACAAGCTCACCTACCCCGCCCTCATCATCCCCATTATACTCACCTACGCCCCCATCAACCTCTATCTCGGCCTTAACAACCAGGTCATCTAGAATAGGCAGCTTATGCTCCATCTCATCCTCACTCAAAAACCAACCTCCCTCAGGCACTCTCTCCGAATCAGATGAGGGTGGATCTGCTACAGGTAGTGGGGCAAGTGGAATCCCATAACCAGCGGGCCAGTCTCTGACAGCTGAGGCCACTCTCTTGCCCATCATATAAACAAAACGCATAGGTTAGAACTAGATCAAAATACTTAAGGAATAAAAATTTAGCAAGTCAAATAATTGCCTAAACCTAGGCTCTAATATCACTTGTAACACCCCCTACTACGTACCCTAAAAGGACGGGGATGTCGCCTCGTCCCGAGGACAAAGGGTCTTTAAAACGATGTACATGATATAAAGACAACCCAAAGACATCAAACTTAGATAAGTAAAAGGGAACTCTTATTACATCAGGCTTAAACAGGAGCAAAACTAAATAAAAGCAAACATCGGTTCCAGAAGCATAAAACAATAATTGTCTCTCAAAACATAATGAAAATAACAAAAGCTCCAACTATCACACATCCCGCCTGCTCAGCAGTATCAATGTCCTGAAAACATGATATGAAACAGTATGAGATTGACGTCTCAGCAAGCCCTGTGTGTGCACATGGTACTTTGAACAGTTCGTGTATGCATAGCTGAAAGCATTTACAGAAATATTTGGCAAATCATAAATAATTTCTCTTTGCAAAGATTGGAGTTTCCTCATTGCCACACTTTGTACAAAATAAATCATCCACTCGAATAAACAGTCATGATGCAACACTTTAAGCCCCATGATAAGAAAACGGTCAAGGCACTACACTTTGTGCACCTTGATAGGATCAGATTACCACACTTTGGGCGTTCTGATCAAATATGGGTATACGGCCCACCGGGTAAGATACTCCTCCATCTCTACACCCAAAAAAACCATCCAGGTGTCCATGCCAGGAAAATAATACCTTACCAGGTACAAATGCTAGCTCAGACCGGCCTGACCAAACAATACTGTCGCCTTTTCAAGCAGAGCTTATCTTCTGGAGATGGTCGCCTGCCAAAAGATTCACTTAAGCCCTCCAAGACTAGTATTATTAGCCTAACCTTATTGAGTACTCAACGAATATATCCGTCAATTTCTAACTCATAATAATTCCATACCATGGCTTTGTAAAATGTGGTTTTCTTTTAAAAGAGTTTTCTAAAATGTTTAAGAGAAAGAACAGTTCTTGATAAAGGTATTAGTTTGACAAAACCATTTAGTGAATACACATCCACATTTACAACCTAAATAATCATAGATCAATAATAGTTTTACAAAGCTTTACAACATTCGACTTGCCACCACAAGCATTTAACAAAAAGAGCTTATGCAAGGACTTACTTGATACGCTTCAGATAAACAAGATAAAGATCAACTGCTTGCTTCCTTCAAATAACCTTCTAATCTAGAATCACATAATATCATTATCAGGGTCTCAATCGACTCAAGCATGCATTTAAACTCATTTATTCCCATAACAACTCATGATCCATTATCTAACTTCAAATAAATCACCCCTTCCTCAAAGTACATACACCAAGACCATATATCCATCAAAGATATGAACAATATATCAAAAAGGTCTTGACTTAACCGTCACAATTCACATCCATCATTATCACATCAAACATAGCATCGCTATCTATTGAATATGCTTGATACGATACTCATCTCAAAATATTCATCTATCCCAACTAAACACATTCATCATGCTATCATACTTCCATGGACATCATCAATCACATTAAACCTTAGCTTCGACCTCATGGATAAGAATTCGTTTACCTTACAACCACCGGATTAACAAGATCTCGATGCTCCAATGGTGATCGTCCTGAGTTCGTTTGAGAAGAAGAGAAAAGCTGCCTTCCTTGCTCCTCTTAACCGAAAATTAAGAAAGAAAGGTGAGATCAGCCCTTATATGGCGTAGTTCAAGAGAAGAAAAAGAGAAGAATCAATGGAAGAAAGGAATCGAGAGCTTGAGAGGATTTTTGCTTACCTTTGGGTGCATTTGATTTTTGCTAGGGATTGCTCTTGTGTTTTTTTGAAATTTGTAGGAGAGATTTTGCTGGAATTTTCGTGCAGTAAAGAGGGAGTGGCGGCTAACTTGGTTTAGGGTTAAGAGAGTTTGATCTAGGGTTGGAAGTTGATGTTATGAAGGTCTCCTAACTAAACTTCCTTAGCAGCAAGGCTGAAAATCTGGTAGCTTGCTGTACCTGATTGCTAGCCGAAATTCAGAAAGGTTAAGGGGAGAAAAATAATTTGGGATTGCTCTCCTAGGCTGGCCGAAATAGTGCTTAAGGATAGGACTGTTCGTGTTCAGGTTTTTGTCCAAAACTAGAAGAAGTTTGAGTAGGTTTTGTTAACCAAAAATTCTGTGCAAGAAGGGTGTGTGTGCTGTGTGAAAATTATTGAACAAAAGAGAGAAAATTCTGGGCTATTTTGGTTGTTGTTCCACCGCAAATCAGAGAGGAAAAGTGAGAGTTTTAGGTGCTGTAAATTGGCTTAATCAATAAGGTGTTTTGGTATGTCTTGGAGTGCAAAATTTCATGCAGAATAATGTGTGCAAAGCTGACCGAAATTCTGTACACAAGCTGGCCGAAATTCTGGAAATTGAAGGGGATAAAAATCTGATTTGTGTAGCTAAAGTAATCTGAATTGGTGAGAGGTGTTTTAGGTGATTGAGCTAGGTTTAGAAGAGTTTGAATGCCCTTAGGAGTGCAGGATTTTCATGCAGCTTGTGCATGCACAAGGCTGATCGAAAATCTGCAAGATATGAGGAACAAAATCTGATTGGTTTAGGATTAGAATAAAACCTGATTTGCAAGAAGATTTAGGATAAGATTCCCTAGTCTTAGAAAAGTTTGTGTTGAGTTAGGAGTGCTCCAAGGGTGGCGGCACAAAGCTGGAAAAATTTCTAGATTTTTAGCTAGGGTTCTAAGTTCAAAATCAATAAGTTATTTTGCTAGGAAAATAACAAATTAATTTAAGCTAACTAATATAAAATATGATTAGATAAAGACAAGCTAGAATTTAATTATTCTAGCTAAGATTTTCGAAAATTAAAGAGGATATAAGCTGAAATAAAATTTAGTCTTTATCCTTATCAAAAATCCTTGAATTTAGAAGATAAATATGGAAACTTATCCCCTAAGAAGATGGCGCTAAAATTCACAAGGATAGCTAGGGTTTTTCGGCCAAGGCATGAAGAAACCTAGAAAAAGAATTCAAAAAGAAAGCTAAAATTCGCAAGAAGTAAGATTCGAACTCGGGTCACCAAGGGATAATCACCAAACCTAACAACTATTCTAAATCAACTCCGATGTTAATATATCTCTAAGAAATTAATTTCACTTTAGTTCTCATCCCTCCATTTCCTTTACTAAATTTTTCCCAAAACAATTTCCAATTAATGCAACAACACAATTATTTCCCTCAAATAAATTAATGCAAGAGCACCCTTGAAAATCACATGCACCCATATAAGAATAATTTTAAAATATCTCATGAAATGAAAAATGCCATGCAATGCATGACTTTTTCCCTATAGGTCAAAGGTGGTTTTGGGCGGGGTATTACATATTTGCTAGGATCGACCAACCTACGTTGGAGGTTTTTAGCATTAGATTGCCCATAGGTGGTGTGATTTCATGGCCATCCCATCGGTGGAACTTTTTCTAGACCATTATCTATTTTAGGAAGTTTTGATTTGTGATGGTTATACACTTAACTTAAGAAGTTATTAATCTTCCTACGAAGCTCTGTTAGCTTTTCTAAGTGCCAAACTATTTATATTATTGATAATGATTTTAAGAGTTATCTATTATCAAAGAAATAATATAAGGATTGTGCATTTTTATTTCTTGCAAACTAAATGAATGTTTTTTGCCATAATTCAAAAATGTCTAGTTTCAGTCCATTGTCAATCATTCTCAAGAAAAATAAGTTGATAGGCCTAAATTATGTAGATTGAAAGAGGAACCTGATCATAGTACTCACTGTCTAGGAGTACAAGTATGTTCTTACGGATTCCTGTCCTGAGATTGGGAAGAATCCACAAATCAGGAGCGAGAGGCTAAGAAGGCATAGAAAAAAGATGATGAGATAGCTAAATCCGACATGTTGGCTTCCATGTCTAGTGTGCTCCAATCTAAACATGAGCACCTGGCCACTACATACGACATAAATTTGTCATTACGTACTATGTTTACTGACAAGAGCTGGCTTGTAAGGTAGGAAGCTCTTAGAGCAATCATGAACACTAGGATGGCTGAAGGGGCATCGGTTCAAGAGCATCTTCTCAAGATGATTGCTTATTTCGAGGAGGCCAAGGTCCTAGGTGCGACGATAGATCCCGAGAGCCAAATTGACGTGGTTCTAAAAACTCTGCCTGACTCATATTCATAGTTTAAGTTGAACTATAACATAAATAAGTTGGATATGACTCTCACAGAGCTTATGAAAGGGCACCAGGTGGCGGAGAAGATCACGAAGCCTGTGTTAAAGGTTTTGGTCGCTCGTTCTGCTTCTTCTTCTACAATTAAGGAAAAACCTAAGAAATTCAAGTAGAAGAAGGTCCAGAACAACGCAAGGGCCCAGCTTATAGTATCCAGTTAGGCCAAGCCCAATGGGAAGCCTAAAGGTAAATGTTTCAAGCGCGGCAAGAAGGGGTATTGCAGGAAAGACTGTCCAGACTTCTTAGCCAAGTCTACTTTAGGTATTATTTTATACCTGAAGTCTATTTTGATGGTTAGATCAATATCCTCCTGAATAATTGATTCTGGAGCCACTAACCATATTTGTAACTCTTTGCAGGGGTTTAGAAGGACAATGAGACTCAGTAAGTGCGAGCATGGCCTCTAAGTAGGCAATGGAGCAAAAATATAGGATGAAATAGTGGAAGATATTGAGCTTGTTTTTTATTGTAATAGGAAGTTGGTTTTAAAAGTTATTTTATATGTTTATTGCCTTAAACAAAATTTGATTTTTATTTTTAAATTAATAAATCAAGGATATTCTGTTTCTTTCTATTCTAGTATTTCTATCAGTAGAGATGATAATTTAGCTTGTACAGGAAACATATATGAGAATCTTTTTTATATACATCCTATTCGAAATCAAGTCAACAATATTTAAACTGAACCTGATAATAAAAAGAGAAAGGCTATATCAAATGACTCGTATTTGTGGCATTTAAGATTGGGACATATAAATCCCAATCGGATTTAAAGGATAATCTATGATGGGCCTTTAGGTTCATTAAGACTGGAAGAATGGCTTCACTGTGAATCTTGCCTTAAAGGTAAAATAACCAAAAGGTCTTTTACCAAAAAGACTGATATAGCCATAGAAATACTTGCAGTAGTTCATACGGATATTTATGGTTCAATGACTACACCAGCTAGAGGAGGCTATGAGTACTTCATCACTTTCATAGATGATCACACTCATCTTGGATGCATTTATCTGATAAAGCACAAGTCTAACTCTTTTGATGAATTTAAGGAGTTTAAGAGTAAAGTGAAGCGTCGAACAGGTAAACTAATTAAAACTTTGAGATTAGATTACGGTAGAGATCACCTCCTTGGTGAGTTTAAGGATTACTTGGTACATCATGGCATAGTATCTTAGTTAACTGCACCTGGGACTCCCTAGCAGAATGAAGTAACTAAGAGAAGAAATAGAACTTTAATAGAAATGGTCAGAAGTATGATGAGTCATGCATCTCATCCTATTTCCTTTTGGAGGAATACTTTAGAAGCAACGGTATATATTTTAAACTCGGTACCTTCCAAATCAGTACCTAGGACAATCCATGAGATGTGGACTGGACGAAAGCTCAATCTGAACCATCTGAAGATATAGGGTTGTCCAGCTTATGTGCTAACACAAGAAAGTAAGCTGAAACCAATATCAGAGTTATGCTACTTCGTTGGGTATCCAAAAAGAATAAGAGGTGGATATTTCTATCATCCTAAAGAGCATAAAGTACTTGTTAGTACTAATGCTTGATACTTAGAGGATGAACAAGTTGCATCTACCACGGGTTCAAGTAAAATACAGTTAGAAGAGAAGTTGATCACTGATTCAACTTCAGGTACTTCTAACACCTCAATCGAGAAACCAAGAGAAATACTACCAGATGTTCCTATACAAACTAAGCCTCATCATAATGGGAGAGTCACAAGAGTTCTAGAAAAGTAGACTAGAGAGATTTATGATCTAGTCTCTGATCATCAGGAATAAGATCCTACTATATACGAGGAGGACATTATTGATGCTGATGCAGACAAATGGTAACTAGCCATAAAATCTGAAATTGAGTCCATATACCTCAATCAAATCTAGGATCTTATCACTGTAACTGATGGGATAAACTCCACTAGGTGTAAATAGGTATATAAGAGGAAGAGAGGTGCGAATAGAAAGATTGAAACCTACAAAGCGAGGTTGGTTGCTAAAGGTTATACTAAAAAAGAAGTGATCGATTATGAGGAAACCTTTTCACCAGTAGCCATGCTTAAGTCTATCCAAATTCTCTTAGCCATCGCATGTCATTATGACTACGAAATATGGCAGATGAATATCAAGACGGCCTTCTTAAATGGCTATCTTAGCGGACACATCTATATGTCCTAGCCAGAAGGTTTTATTACTAGAGGTCAAGAACAAATGGTCTGTAAGCTTAAAAAGTCCATCTATGGACTAAAGTAAGCTTCACGAGCATGGAACATACGTTTTGATAAAACTGTGAAAGCTTATGGTTTTATTCAAAACGTAGATGAACCATGTGTATATAGGAAATTAGACAGTAGCAAAGTGATTTTCTTGGCACTTTATGTGGATGACATTCTACTCATTGGAAATCAAGTAGGGACATTGTCATCCGTTAAGGTTTAGCTATCTAGTCAATTTAACATGAAAGATATGGGAGAAGCTAGCTACATTCTAGGCATTAAGCTTCTTAGAGATAGGAAGCCAAAAATGCTAGGCTTATCTCAGTCTACTTGCATTGACAAGATATTGGTCAAGATAGTATGGATCATAGATTATCCTTTTTAGACATGGATTATCCTCATATAGAAGAAGACAAGCAGAAAATGAGCAGGATCCCTTATACTTCAGTTGTGGGAAGTCTCATGTATGCTATGCTTTGTACTAGACCAGATATCTATTTTGCAATAGGCATGGTTAGTAGATATCAGTCAAACCCAAGAGAAGCTCACTGGTAAGCCACAAAGCATATACTCAAATATCTCAAGGAAATGAGAGATTATATGTTTGTATATTATGCTAATGATTTAGTTCCTATTGGTTATACAGACTCAGACTTCTAGGCAGATAAAAATGAAGGAAAGCCCACTAGTGGATATGTCTTCACTTTATCTAGAGGAGCTATTTCATGGAGAAGTATCAAGCAATCTTGCATTGCTAGTTCTACATGGAAGCTAAGTATGTTGCTGCTTCTAAAGAAGGTTCTAAAGAAGCAATATGGCTCCGAAAGTTTTTCATAGAACTTGGAGTAATACCACACATAGATAGGCTTGTCACCATTTATTGTGACAACTCTAGAGTGGTGTCATAATACAAAGAACCTTGAAACCATTGGAAGGGCAAGTATATAGAGATGAAGTATCACCTCATCCAGAAGTTCGTCTGAAAATGGGAGATAATAGTTGATCAGATTTTCTCTGTCAAAAATCTGGCGGTTTCCTTTACCAAGCCTTTAACAGAAAAGGTATTTTGCAAACACTTAGATGTCATAGGGGTAAGCACACTTATGGACATTCTTAGTCTTTGTAGTGTAAAAGGGAAATTATTGAAAAGTATGCCCTCAAAGACAATGTATTATGTGTAAACATATTGCAATAAAATATTTATTCATTCAATTTAGTTTGTTACTTATCTTATTACATATTTAAAGGTCCAAGTATGATAAGTAATTGTCTATGTGTTGGGTCATACTTCACAGTAAGATATAGAGCATGGGTACTTGTCATACGAATAAATTGAGTACTTTGTCGTTTGATGGAACTGTGCATTTTATCAAGGTAAGACTATTATGCTATGATTATCAATGAAGAATGGTTTACCTTGAATCAATGAGTAGTTCAGTCACATCATAAACATAAGCATATTTCAAATACGTAGAATTGGACCTCTAGTAATGGTCTCTCTTAAAGTACTATAATTATAGAGACCAGACTATTATTGTTACAGCGTGGACGGATACCTTTATACTTGAGTATAAGTTGGTGGACTAGCGAAGTTGGATTTTTACACTTTGATGTATATTGGGCGAGATTTCTTTTATGAGATCAATAACCTTATATGTTGGGTATATTACTCTAGTTAGTTAAGACGGACTCATGTAACAGAGTTTCAATACTTCACTTATTGAAGTTAAATCACCTCCTTATGGTTGTCCAAGATAATCTAAATGATTCAGGGCCTTGGGAACTTGACCTAGAATGTTTACTTTTGGGTAGCTTCCAATGATAAATAAGTACATTTAAATGAGTCATGGATTATCGAACTAAAGATCTAAGGATGGTAGATGTCTTTGAGATGGGTGTTAGTACATTTATCCTCTCTCATTGATGGGTATTACATAGCAGGGTATTTTCATTATTTCACCTATAGGTTGGAGACATTACTTTAAGCAATATTTTTCTTAGGTTCCATATTTTCATATGGTTATAAATAGAAATATTTAAAATGATAAAATGCGGGTATTTAATAGTAAGGGTATTTTGGTTATTTTAGTAGCCATGAATAATATGTCTCTTGGTTCCTGGAGTAGCTCAAGTTACCTTGGTGTTGTTTAGACATAATCTAGGCTTAATAGATAATTATTTGGAAGAGAAATAAAATTTATTCTAAGAGTCCAATTAAAATAAATTAATTAGTCTTGGGTTTTAATGAGGCCTAAAAAGATAATTAATTAATTAAGAGAATTGGGCTTGAATAAATTAATTAATTGAGTTGATATATGTTTACATATATTAAGAGTCTAATTAGAATTAATTAATTAGTCTTGGGTATTTAATGAGGCCTAAAAAATATAATTAATTAATTAAAAAGATTGGGCCAGTCTTGTACTGTTTTTTTAGCACAACACCTAGCCCAATTGGGCTTGATGATTTTCGGCCTTTAGGGCTTTAGGCTAGTCAAAAATATGTGAAAAAATAAGCATTGTGCAATGGAATTGATTAGAGTGTGCCGCTTCCTCTTTTTCTCTTTAACTTTCTTTCTCTTCTTGCTCTCTGGTAGAGTGTTTTTTTATTTATTTTTTTTAATCCAAAAAAAGAGCTCTTACCAAGCTAATGCCAAGAGCAAGATAGAGTCATACTCCGGAAGATGAAGAGAAGAAGCTTAAAGACATTTGATGCGTAGGAGTAGAAGATTGGCGGGAATTCTTGTTGAGCAGTAGGCGCCTCCTTCTCCCCTTCCAATGCAAGAAGTTCCAGTGTAACTCATCCCTACATTGGTTAATCCACAACCAACAAGGAAAAGCAAGTATCCTCTCCTATATGTGGCTCGAAAAATTGAAAAAAAAAATTCGCTACATTTTCTTTTATGTTTTCCATGATCCTTCAATACATGTATATATTAACTAAGAATAAATAATCATCAAATAGTAAGTAATCAATTCATACTAAATATTTCTAAGAAAAAAATATTATTTGGTATTTAGACTTATTAAAATTTTAATATTAGAATTAATAGCTATAAGATTGTTAAATAAGTGTATTATCTACTAGCGATTCAAAAATGATAATTTCCAACAACAACAACAACAATAGTAATATATTAGTAATGGTAATAGTAATAAAGATAATAAAGATAATAATAATAATAATAATAATAATAATAATAATAATAATAATAATAATAATAATAATAATAATAATAATAATGTTGATAAATTCTAGTTACCAATATTAATTATTCTTAACTATTATTTAGTAATTGATGTAGATAATAGCTAACGATTATATAAGAACAAATATAATTTTACTAATTAAAATAGTAACAATCAATAAATTTGATAATATTATTAACTAATAATAGATATACGTATATTATATGTTTTAAAACAGCAACCTTTTACTAGTAATATTAGTTGATAACTTCTGCATCATTAAAAACCTATATTAGCTTTAACAATAACCAATCAAATATAATGTAATAACTAATGTCCATTACTATATACACAAGTTCTCTGGTGCTCACAAGCAAATTAACCACATGTTGTTCTTTATACATTCTAAAACTAAATAATCAAATCATAAACCACTCCTGCACCATCCATGCATAAAACACAACCCTTCCTCCAATCAACAACACAATCAAACCACAAATAATCCATCATAATCTAACATGCCTTTATAGCAAAATACAATCCCTACGTTCTGGGTAACAAAAAATTTTAAAGTGGATTACTTATCTTGAAGAATAATTTGAATATGGAGATTGGTTCCTTGAATGTCCTTAAGGATGATATGCTGGGAATGCAAGGCTTCAACCTCCTTGTCTGATAGGGTCAAACTGAGCCAGAGAGAAAAAGAGGAAAAGAGATTAAGAAGGATTCGAGACCCTAAATTTTGTCCCAAAATAAAGAAAAGATGTAACACCCCACTCTATTGTGTACTTTAATTGGTTATTAGTCTGTAAAGAATTAGAATATGTATGAAGACCCAAAACAAAAATGGATCAGTATAATGAGATGAATGATTTGGTGCAATAAAAATTTTAAAGGGTGACAGAGTAATTTTTTACTGTAAATAGAGAAAAATTGTGATAGGATATCGAAAATCTAAGATGCATCAAAATGCATAGTATAATGCGAAGAATACATTGGTGCAATGAAAAGTTTTTCCAATTGAAATAAATAGTAACCCTGATTCTGGTTACCTTGAGAACACAGGTGACCATGGTTACAGAGGAGATATGAGAAAATATTCAAAAATGCATTTTCATGGGCTATGTGAAAGAAAGGTGAAAAGGTCATTAAAGACCTAAAAAGAAAAAAGAGAAATGACTTTTGAGAATGAAAGAAAATATAAAGTTAAGTATTATTTCTGAAAAGGTAAAAATATTTCAAGAAACTTTAAAGCCTTTTAAACAAAAATGGCTTACGTTATCTAAGATGGCCATTATTGGCCACATGGTGAAATTTACTACTAAGAGACAACGAATGGCAATGGAAAGGAAAGGGAAATAGCCAGCTAAGAGGAAGAAATGAAAAGGAAGAGAAAAGAAAAGAAATAGCAAGCTTATTTCATAAGACTCCTAAATATTAACAAGAGATGGCCTACAATTTTTGACCACTTTCGACCAAGACTTGAAATAAGCCATCACACACAAAAACAAGAGAAAAGTGGTAGTGGAAGTGCGCCTATATATATACATCATTCGGTTGCTATAAGGGAGGAAGAGAAGAGAGAGAAAAAACTAGAGAAAATGAGAGAAAAAATTAAGAAGTAGAGAGAGAAAGGAAGAAAGAAGAATAGTTCGAGCTAAATTCAATTGGAACTCATCATAGACAAGGTAAAGCATCAAACTTCATGAATTAAAGTTAATCTATGCTTTATGGTGAACATTTTGGTGTAAGTTTTGTAAAGAAAATTGTATAAAATAGCCATGGTAATTTATGAACTATTGTGATTTTGATGTTGTTTTAGGAGAGATACAAACCGGTTGCCTTAGGGAGTATTTTGGTGTAATTTTTGTGATGTTTGGGACTGATCTGAAGTGTGTTTATGTTGGCTGATCATTTGATGTTACATGAACAAAAGAATAATAGAAGGAAACTAGCTATTGCTATGATTAAATTAATCATGATTATATATAATCCATGGCTGTAGTTTTTTATTTAGTGAAAAATAAGGTGAATTGGTGTTCATTATGGCAGAACAAATTCTGAATAAGTGATGTTAAGGTGGTTTATGATTTGAACAAAGTATTAATGAAAGGTTTGTAGGATCTCCCCACACAAATCAAATTTACGTAGCAAAAGAAATATTGGAATTCCAAACGGAGAAGATCACATGTATGCATTAAAATAGATCAAGACAAGGTAAGAAAATACCTTTCAGTGCTGCCTTTGTGAAACAAAATTTTTCTTCTCTGTTGAAGGTGTGATCCAGCAAACTATTTTGTTCGATTACAGCCAATCACTAACCAAAGAGAACGTCTTCTCTATATGTTCCATCAAAGCATTGCAACCCAAGTATAGGATCGCCTCCAACATAGTCCAAACGAGGATTGCACTCAAGCAACACCGGAATTCTTTGCTAGTAGAATGTAATCTCTGGAGGCTAGGGTTTTGTGTGAGAAGAAGAAGAAGAAGAAGAGAAAATTTTACCCTCTGAGAAAAACAAAAATAAAAACACGGCATGCATATAGGGACATCATCTGTGTTTGGTAACTCGAATCCATAAAGAATAAGGATTCTTTAATTACCAATTATAATTGTAATTTGGTTAATTATAATATGGCCTATAAATTATAACTAATTATAATTCGACCACAACAACTTCTTCTTTTCACAATTAACCTTGTATCAAATAACATCTTCAGTACTTAATCCTTTATTGTGTGTGACCTATTAGGTTTTTTGATCTATTAGTAGCAAAATATGAATTAATCCAAACATCTTTAAGATTAATAATCCTTAATAATTTAGAATTAACTTAGTAATTCTAATTAGGATTGATTTATTAATTCTCTAATTAATAAATTCATATTCAGTAAATCATGAGTGGTATCTAGCAACACATCATGAGCACCCAAAAGTCCAGAAAGTCAAGTGGCTTGACTTAAATTTTTCAATAACAAACATCAATGCAATAAACTACTTTCACTATACAATATCTCATTCAATTTGGAGTATGGAATTAGTGCCAACTCTCTTCAGAATATTAATTAATTCTGGCCAGAATAGTTTAATACTTGTTCCCGAAGTCCACTGCTCATCATATGTATCAATTAGAACTATTTCTAATACACAATCACATTGGCCAAGGACCTCTTGAGTAGTGATTCCTACAAGTGACCGTGAGATATACACCCCTACTATTAGGAGTGGTGAATCATTTATTGATCCTCTCAACTACTTTCGCTTATTTCACATTGTACCCAATATCCATCCCGTAGATGGTCTTGTCAAGACTCTAGAAATTGGAATCAAAGTACAATGCTTAGCAAAATAAAGTACTTTAAAGATCTCAAGTCTAAAGATACTTGCACATTTGCTATGATGAGATTATATCACTGGCACTAAATAGTTATCTATGTGATTATCTCATACCTAGGTCATCCAATATACTTATTCTAGTAATAAACATCTATGTATTAATTTTGAGTATCACAATACTCATGGATATGAAAACCACCACCTGATCAAATCAGGAAGTATAACACGTGCTAGTCTTTACGCATTAATGATGTCATATCTCATTAATACTATGACTAGGGATTATTTAAGTACGAACACTATATAGTGTAGTAGGAACCTCACATCATGATCTCTATCATAATTTTCTTAACACAGTGTTGCACTTAGAACTTTATTTAATTGTTATTTTACGCGAAAGTATAAATAAAACAAATTGAAGGATAAAAAATGCCTTGTTTTATTCAATAAATATATAATATATAGAATGCATGTGATTGCCTCTAAGGCATAACACTAACAAAATCCCACTTGTACTAAAGCCAAACATTCATGTATATAATACTGAATTACTCAACATATCTATTATGTTTATTTTGGGATAGTGCCTTAGTAAGTGGGTTAGCTATTTTCTCTTCAATGGGAACCCTCTCTATCTTTACATCTTGTCTATCTATAATTTCCCTAATCAAATGAAAACATCTGAGTACATGCTTGGATCATTGATGAGACCTTGGCTGGAGACCACTCCAAGCTTCATCACGAACTTCTTGAGATATTACAATATGGAGATATTAGTTCAGCAACGCTGGGAACCACTCCAAGCTTCATCATGAACTTCTTAATCTAAACAACTTCCTTAGCGGCTTCAAAAGCAGCTATATACTCAACTTCAGTTGTAGAGTTGGTAATTGTATTTTATTTGGAACTTTTCCAACTTATTGCCCCTTCACACAATGTAAATACGTAACCAGACTATGATTTGAAATCATCTTTATCAAATTAAAAATTGGCATCAGTATACCCGTTTATTTTTAAATCACCTCCTCTATATACAAAGAATACATCCTTCGCAAGTACTTCACAAGGTCAGATTAGTATCTTCTTGTCAAACTAAGAACATAGGATACATTGGACCTAGTACATATCATAGCATACATGATGGATCTAATTGTCAAGGCATATGGAATCCTACTCATGTGATCATTTTCAACTAATATCTTTAGGGGCATCAACTTTAAAAGGCTTATTCCATGAGACATGGGTAAGAATCCCCCTTCTGGATTGATCCATGCTAAACTTGTTTAACACTTTATCTATGTATTTAGACTATGAAAGACCTAGCAACCTTTTTAATCTATCTCTATAGATCCTAATTCCAAGAATATATGTTACTTCTTCAAGGTCTTTTATGGAGAATTTCTTGGACAACTAGACTTTTACCGAGTGAAAGACAGGTACATCGTTTCCTATAAGTAATATATCATCTATACAAAGTAACAAGAAAATGACTGCACTCCTACTAACCTTCTTGTATACACAAGGTTCATCCATACTTTTAATGAAACCAAACTCTTTGATTATTTCATCAAAATGGATGTTCCAACTCTTAGAATCTTACTTAAGTCCATAAATGGACCTTTCCAACTTGCATATTTTAGTGCTATCGATAGATGTGAAACTCTCAGGTTGTGTCATATACACTTACTCAATCCAATTTCCATTTAGAAAAGCTATTTTCACATCCATTTGCCAAACCTCGTAGTCATAATAGGAGGCAAGTACTAATAGGGGCTAAAATCATCATTATTTTTCTAGATATTTAAGGCTCATTTAAGACACTTTTAATACAATAACTAGTCATAGTCCTTCCTATTTGATATTTCACTTATAAAAATATATTTTTTATAATTTTATGTAAAAATAGGTGAAATTTGGAGCTAATTGTGTAATTTTTCAGTACAGACCTAATACCAGGCCAAGAAAATGGACCTGGCACCAATCCTATAATGGAAGAATAGAGGAAAGCAGAGAAAGAAATTAAACAAAATAGAGGAACAATTGGAAATTGGTTAAAACAAAGAAAAATAAGATAATGGCTAAAAGGTGGAAGCCGCTGTTTGGGCGGCTCAATCAAAGGACAAAAGCAAAAGAGAAATTGGTGGGTCCTGGACGTTGAACAAGGGAACAAAGCTAGCAAAGAAACAAAGAAAAGAGGAAGAGGAAAAAATTTTATCATACCCGGATATGTGTAAAGCTAAGCCGCGGCTCGACTACGCCATAGCTGAGTAAGAAGACAGCAAATGGAAATTGACTCGACAGAATTGAAGGTTGGCAGCTTGGATGATCTGATGCAAATGCAAAGGACATTACTCATAGAAGAATGGCCTCTACGGCTTAGGTACAAAAGGAAGTGGCTCAATTGAAAGAAAACGGCTTACGGTTGGTAGTTGGCTCGGGTGAAGCCAATTTCCAACAAATATTAAGTTCTTCAGTGCAACAAGACAAAATCAAGTCCAATTGTTTTCCAATTCTTTTCAATGGACCTCCTTTGTTTTTATTTAGAATTTTATTAGGAAAATTACTACTCCTTTTTTGTTTTGGATTTTTAGGAAATTACTTCCTCTTTACTTAGGATTCTTTTAGACAATTTCTGTGCCTATAAATAAAGGCCAATGTACGTAAGAAAAGTGGTGTGCACAATGTAGAGACTTAGACATATTTTTTAGAGTGCATCACCAATGTTTTCTCTAAAGAAATCACTCAAAAGCATTATTTCTTGGAGAAGTTTTCATTGGAAATTGAAAATCCTGTCTATGAGTATTTATCTCTTTCATTTGTTTTCTTTTTCTTGAACAATGATGATTTTAATTCTTTAATTGTATTTAGATATTATTATTGGATTTATGATTTTGAGTTAATTTAGTTCTTTGATTCATTGATTATTTTTCTTGGTGTTTGACTACTTGATTTTATTTGATAGATTGATGGAATTGCATTTATATCTAACGAACTTGGGAAAAGAAGTTAGATTGAGTTTAATTTAATTAATTCTACATATTTGTTAAATCTTAATGGACTTGGGAAACGAAGTTAAGATTAAAGAACCTAAGTAATGAAGGATTAGTTGATTTCGCCTAGAGCATAGGGCTATTGGCTAATTTCATGTTTATAATCACCTAGAGTATAGGGATAATTTATAAGGAATCGAGTTTAATGCATCTTTTGGTTATTTTAGTGCAATTGGGCAATCTGCTAACGTAATTAAGAGATAGTAATTTCATGGATTGGGAAAGAAGTAGAGTTTATGTAAGTGGATTCATGACTTAGGAAACGATTGAATTTTACTTTATATTCCTTCATGATGCCAAGAAAATAATTGGTTGTGATAAGTGTTAAATAATTCAAGTGATGCTTTTGAGAATAATTATTTAATTATATATTTTTCTCCCCATGAGTTATATATATATATATATATATATATATATACACGTTTTTATTTTTATTTTGATTTTTTTATCACTTTATTTAGATCAGTTAAATAATGAATGAAAAATGATTAGTTTGTACTTGTTCCTTTGAGGATCGATACTCATTAATTTCCTATACTATGCTTACGATGAGTATACTTGCTCGTATGTGTATTTTAGGATTAATGGTTGAATTAAAACTTAACTAAGGGATGGATTTAAATTTGATGATTTGTATACACCCAAAATTTACGCATCAAATTTTTGGCACCATTGTCAGGGAACAATATCATGAAAGCTTGGATTTCATTGATTTAGCCATGTAAATATGTAAATAAATAGGTAGATACATGTTGATAATTACTAACTTATTTTTATATGTTTGCATATACTGTATATATAGTTATTTAATTTTACTAACCTAACGTTAATGTGAAATATGTGTACTAATTGTATTTTTAATTTGATGATTTTTACATCTAGAATTTTGAGTTAATACTAACTCTTTTCATTGTCAGGTTTGGACTTTTGCTGACATGATATTTTATTCGGACTAAATTTATTTTATTTATTTTATTATTTATTTATTTACAATTTTAAATTTTAGTTTAATATTTAATGTATGAATCCTTGTTTTAAATGTACTGTGTTCATTCACTCAATTAGGATAGTTTTCATTTTTTTTTTTAAAAAAAAGGAGAGAAAAAAATTAGGCCAGAGCTGACTTGGTGCCAGGTAAGAAAATGGCCTAGGCACTAGTCCAGCATTTCCCGATGACCAAAAAAAAAATAAAAAGATTGGGTTGGCCAGAGCTGACCTGGCGCTAAGCCAAAAAATGGCCCTAGCGCTGGGCCAGCACAGCCTAACAAAAATCTCACCCCAAAAAAAATCAATTTTCAATTTTTTTTTCCTTTTCATTTGTTTCCTTACTCTTTTTCTTTTCTTCCCAAATTCTTCCTATTTTATCTTTTCCTTCCTTTTTCCTTTTTCTTTTGCTTTTCTTGTTTTTGTCTCTTGTTTGTTCACGTGAAGCACTGACCCCCCCCCTCAAAATTCCTTTCATTGTGTTTTATTTCATTTGTTTCTTTATTTGTTTATCTTATGTCTTCGATTTCTCTTTCTTCTTTGATTTTTCTTTTCCTATTCCTCTAGAATGATACTTTCGTTTCTCTGTTTTTCACTCATTTCGTTCGTCTTCTTCTTCCTTTCTTCTTCACCCTGCTCTTCTTCTCCTATGAATTATCCCCCAAGAATTCAAAGTTGTAATGCTCACATGTTGGGGAATACGTTGGAGGAAAAACTCTCTTCATATTAAGGTAGATTTTATCCTCTTGAATTTCTTAGCATTTTGTATTTGTATTTTTGAGTAAAAATTTACTGGACATAGACATATCTTTGTTGAGTTTATTTGGTGGTAGAAACTACAAAGAATGGATTGTGAGTCTTGTGATTGCTTCTAAACGTTAGCTATGTATTTTTCTGGAATTTTAGCAAATATGGAAATCTTGGAAAGTAGAGCCTTCTTTTGATATTTTGTTGTGATGATTGAAGTTGGTTGACATTGTGTTTTTGTTATCTATGTTGGATATTCTCCTTGTTTTTTTTTTTTTTCTTAAGCTTCAAAAGTTTGGAAAAGTTCTTCACTGAAAAGAGAACCATTTGAAAAGTGTGTTTAGTTGTGACAAGAAGGACCTCGTGATCCATTTGGAGGTCGTGGTGGTCCATTTGGTAGTTCTTCTGGACAATATGGAAGCCCGTTTTGAGGCTCTACTTCGAGGGGGACTTAGTGGCCTTGCCTTTATAATTTTATTTTCCTTTGATTTCTATTGAGCTTTTATCTTGTTTTCTTCCAATTCATTTTTTGGCTTTTACTTATGTACTTGTTTTTCTTTTTGTAGGCTTATGTCGCTAGCAATAATTAAGTTAATCTGCACTTGGGGAGTATTGCTTAAACTTTCTACCCCTTTATCATATTTGGTCCTATTGGAGATACTTTCTTGTGTTTATTTTTGGCCAATGAGGATATTGTCCAGTTTAAGTGTTAGGGAGTAGTTTGGTGATATTCTTGGTCCAAATTTTTATCAATTTTCTTGGTGTTTTCTTATTGTTGAGTTACTTTGGAAAAATTTTGAAATTTGGACAACCATTTTGCCATCTTGGAGAAAATTTCTTTGAAAATTTTGAAGTTTGAAAGTTTGAACATTTGGAGCTAAATTGAGTTTATTTGTTTACAATGAAATTATGATTTTCTTTTTTACTTTTGATATGGATTTGTCATTCGTTATGATTAATTTTATTTAAAAAGATAAACTTGTGTATTAAGTTAGTTTTTGCTAAGTCTTGAGAATTTAAGTTGACCTTGGTTATATTGGGTATTTGAGTTTTATTTTATTCTTTGAAGTTTGAATATGGATGCTATGATGAAATATGGGAAGAGTTATGACTAATTCTTGTATTATAGATTTAAAGTTTGCTTGACTTTGAGTTGTGAATAAGGAATGTGAGGAAAAAAAATTTTGAGTGAAAAGAAAAAAATGTGAGATGAAAAAAATGTTGAGTTGAAAAAATATATGCTTTTATCTCTAAAAAAAAAAAGAAATAAAGAAACCTTTTGCTGAAAATAGGACCAATACGGTGAGTGGAAGAGAAGAAACAAAGAAGCATCACACTCTCTTGAGGCTATCCCAAAAGCAAGGAGGCAAGGAAAGAAAGAAGAAAGAGAAAAAAAAAGGAAAATTGCTGCAAAAATGATAAATGATGACTATAAGGGGACAATACAGTATATGAAGAGAAATCCATGCACTTGAGGCTATCAATTCCCCCAAAGTCATAGGGGGAAAAAAAAGAAGAAGAATGGAGTGTTTTCCTTGTTTCACTAACTTGAGTTTTGTAAATTTGAGTTTATAATGCTTGAATTGGTTAAATGACTTGACTTGTATGATTTATGTTATCTATGTTTTTGCTTGAGGAGTGGAATAATTTTCTTGCACTAGATATATGCTTGTTTAACTTAACTTTGATGGCCTTAGGATTATTTGATTTAATGCATGAGTTTACAAAGGTTTTTAAAGGGTGAATGAATGACAAATTTTTATCTAAGGTTGGGAAAACAATTATAGCTTTGTTATGGATGAATATGAAAAGAAATAAATTATTTTGAGTACTTTGTTTTTGTACTTTACTTGAGAACAAGTAAAGATTCAAGT
Organism: Voacanga thouarsii; assembly: GCA_026120185.1. NCBI lineage: Eukaryota > Viridiplantae > Streptophyta > Magnoliopsida > Gentianales > Apocynaceae > Voacanga > Voacanga thouarsii. The sequence continues at coordinate 2,828,247 of JANUWF010001224.1, read as the reverse complement.
ATGGGGGTATGTGACAGGGGCTAAAATCATCATTATTTTCCTAATTATTTGAGGCTAAATTGAGACTCCTTTAATACAATAACTAGTCAAATTTCTTCCTATTTGATATTTCACTTATAAAAATACTTTTTTATAATTTTATGTAAAAATAGGTGAAATTTAGAGCTAATTGTGTAATCTTCCAGTACAGACTCAGCACCAGGCCAAGAAGATGGACCTGGCACCGATCCTATACTAGAAGAACAGAGGAAAGTAGAGAAAGAAATTAAACAAAACAGAGGAACAATTGGAAATTGGATCAAAAGAGAGGAAAATGAGACAATGGCTAAAAGGTGGAAGTCGCAGCTTGGGCGGCTCAATCAAAGGACAAAAGCAAAAGAGAAATTAGTGGGTCCTGGATGTTGAACAAAGAAACAAATCCAGCAAAAAAACAACGAAAAGAGGAAGAGGACAAAATTTTATCATGCCCAGATGTGTGTAAAGCTAAGCCGGCTTGGCTATGCTGTAGTTGAGCAAGAAGACAGCAAATGGAAATCGGCTTGGCAGAATTAAAGGTTGGCGGCTCGGATGAGCCGATGCAAATTCAAAGGAGATTATGCATAGGAGAATGGCCTCTATGGCTCAAGTATAAAAGGAAGCGGCTCAATTGAAGAAAAATGGCTCAGGATTAGTAGTTGGCTCGGGTAAAGCCAATTTCTTCGAATATTAAGTTCTTCAGTGCAACAAGACAAAATCAAGTCCAATTGTTTTCCAATTCTTTTCAGTGGACCTCCTTTGTTTTTATTTAGAATTTTATTAGAAAAATTACTACTCCTTTTTGGTTTTGGATTTTTAGGAAATTATTTCTTCTTCACTTAGGATTCTTTTAGGCAATTTCTGTGCCTATAAATAAAGGCCAATGTACGTAGGAAAAGTGGTGTGCACAATGTAGAGACTAAGACATATTTTGTAGAGTGCATCACCAATATTTTCTCTAAAGAAATCACTCAAGGAGCATTGTTTCTTAGTGGAGTTTTCATTGGAAATTGAAAATCTTGTCTATGAGTATTTATCTCTTTCCTTTGTTTTTTTTTCTTGAACAATGACGATTTTAATTCTTTAATTATATTTGGATATTATTCTTGGATTTATGATTTTGAGTTAATTTAGTTCTTTAATTAATTTATTATTTTCTTTGGTGTTTGATTACTTGATTTTATTTGATAGGTTGATGGAATTACATTTATGTCTAATGGACTTGGAAAACGAAGTTAGATTGAGTTTAATTTAATTAATTCTACATATTTGTTAAATCTTAATGGACTTGGGAAACGAAGTAAAGATTAAAGAACCTAAGTAATCAAAGATTAGTTGATTTCACCTATAGCATATGGTTATTGCCTAATTTCATGTTTATTATTACCTAAACTATAGGGATAATTTATAAGAAATCAAGTTTAATGCATTTTTTGGTTATTTTAGTGCGATTGGAAAATCTGCTAATGTAATTAAGAGATAGTAATTCCATGGATTGGGAAAGAAGTGGAGCTTATGTATGTGGATTTATGACTTGGGAAACGATTGAATTTTACTTGATATTCCTTCATGATGCCAAAAAAATAATTGGTTGTGATAACTGTTAAATAATTCATGTCATACTTTTGAGAATAATTATTTAATTACATATTTTTTCTCCATGAGTTACATATATATATATATATATATATTATTTTTATTTTTATTTCTTTGTCACTTTATTTAGGTCGGTTAAATAATGAATGAAAAGTAATTAATGTGTACTTGTTCCTTTGAGGATCGATACTCATTAATTCCTTATACTATGCTTATGATGAGTATACTTGATTGTATGTGTATATTGGAATTAATAATTTAACTAAAATTTGACTAATGGATGGAATTAAATTTGATAATTTTTATACACCTAAAATTTACACATCAAGTACTAGGAGTATCCTTATGGATTTCAGCATAGCAATTGATCAGAAAGTTTCGTCATAGTCAATACCATGCTGTTGATGATAACCCTTAGCAACTAATCGTGCCTTATAGGTATCTACATTATCATCTAGGTCAGTTTTCTTCTTGAAACCCCATTTGCAACCAATAGGTTTGATTTCTTTGGATGGATCAACCAAAGTCCATACTTGGTTGTCGTACATAGAATCTTTCTCTGATCTTATTGCCTCAAGCCACTTGTTAGATTCTGAACTATTCACAACATCCTTGTAAGTAGTAGGCTCGCCTTTCTCTATGAGCAGTATGTCATTGTGGTCACTTATGAGAAATTCATATCTCTCAGGTGCCACATGTATCCTACCCGACCTACGAGTTTCTTGTGTAGTCGAAGGTTTATCTATTCTCTCAATAGATGTGGGATTAGATAGTTGATCCATGCTTGTTTGTTCTACTTGAACTTTGCTAAGTTCAATTTTACTCTCACTGTCCCCTTTGAGCATGTGCTCTTTTTCTAAGAAGACGGCATGCTACAAAACAAACACTTTGTTCTCGAAAGGGAGGTAAAAGTAATATCCAAATGATTCTTTTGGATATTATACAAATAAACACTTGTCAGACTTGCTATCAAGTTAATCTAATTGTGGCATTTTAACATTGGCAGGACAGTCCCATATTCTCAAGTGAGATAACTTTGGTCTTTTGCCAAATAATAACTCAAATGGAATTGTGTTAATTGTTTTTTTACGGAACTCTGTTTAGAATATAAACAGAAGTGTCTATTGTATATTCCCAAAACGATTTTGGTAAATCTACATAAGACTTCATAGTCTGTACCATATCTAGAAGGGTTCGATTCCTTCTTTTAGATATACTGTTATGTTGAGGTTTATATGGTAGAGTCCATTGAGATAATATCCCTTTATCTCTAAGATAACCTTAAAACTCTTGATTTCAGTATTCACATCCTGGATTAGATCTTGGAGTCTTGATAGTTTTTCCAAGTTAGTTCTCTACTTCATTCTTGAAGTGTTTGAACTTGTCAAAGGCCTCATATTTGTATTTTGTTAAATACAAATACCCTCGTGAATAATCATCGATAAAGTTTATGAAATAGTAAAAACCTCCTCTTGCTTCTATAGATATTGGGCCACATACATCAGTATATAACTCTTTACCCTTTCTTCTTTTCTAGAAAAATAAGTTTTAGCCATTTTACCAAGTAAATCAGATTCACATGTGCCATATGATTCATAATCAAATGACCTTAAGTCACCAAGGTTTTGTAAATTAGAAATACGATTCTCATTTATATGGCCTAAACGGCAATGCCATAAGTAAAATAAGTTTGAGTTATCTATCCCTGGTTTCTTATTGTTTATATTGAAAACTGGATTATCCATGTTTAGAACATATAAACCATTAACCAAAGTTGCAGAACTATAATGAATATCATTCAATGAAAAAAATAACATTTATTCTTAAAAATTAAATGGATTCCATACAAGTCTAAACAAGTAATTGAGATAATATTTTTTAATAAAACTGGTACATAACAGTTTTAGAGTTCTAAAACTAATCCTGAAGGCAAGTATAAGTCATAAATCCCCACAGCAAGTGCAGCAACCTTTGCTCCATTTGCAGCACATAGGTCCATATCACCCTTCTCAAGCTTTTTACTGTCCTTTAGTCTCTGCAAGTTATTATATAAATGAGATCCATATCCAATATCCAGTACCTTTATCTAATTTCTAAAGACAGTATTAATCCCAATCATAAATATACCAAGATTTGAAGTAGAAATGCCCGCAAGCTACTCCTTCTTTTTCTTGTCCTTGATAGTCTCCAAGTAGGCTTTGTAGTTGCACCTCCAATAGACCATCCTTCCACAGCAATGGCATAGGCCTTTGGTGGCTACGACGTTCTTCTTCACACCACCTTTGGGCTTAGTGGGAGCCTTCTTCTTCTTCTTCTTAAGAACGTTCTTCCTAGAAGAAGAAGATTCTACCATCATGACAGCTCAAGTATAGTGGACTCAATCTTGTTCATCAGGTAGTTAATTACAAATTGTGAAAAATTACTTGGCAAAGATTATAGAATTAAGTCAATATTTAATTTATAATCCATCACAAACCCAAGAGACCTAAGCTTCTCAATTAAGCCCAGCATCTTTAACCTATGAGTTGCCACAAAAGTACTCTCAGCCATTTTAGAACAGAGTAGTTGTTTTGAGATCTTATATCTCTCTATTCTGGCTTAGGCGTCGAATAGCTCTCAAAAATGTAAAATGATTCAAGTAAGCATCCATATACGCATGTTATTTTTGCAGTTCAGAAGTCATTAACACCAACATCACATAGGATGTCATGTCATTGTCCCCTTTGTGCTTTTTATGGACAGCATGCTCATCAGCATGAGCATCTTGAGATGGTGGTGGTAGAATAGGAGCATCTAGCACTTAGAGCAACTTTTCCGACTTGAGAATAATTCTCATGTTATTATACCAGTCGAGAAAGTTTGATTCAATAAGTTTGTTTATTTCCAAGATACTACGTAGGTTTAGGTTAGTCAACATGATGCATATGACCTAGATGTAAAGATAGAGAAATTAGTTAACTATACGGGTCTTTAACTAAGCGCATTATTATTTCACTATTTTACTCAAACCAATAGCCTCCACTGTTGATTTGGAAAAGCTCGTTGGAAGCTTTGTTAGTGGACTAGTATCCAAATTCCTTAAGAATGACCTTAGGTTTGTGCAACAAGCCACTCTTAAGTTCAATGGTAGGTATCAAATACCAATTACATCAAATGTAATTAAAAGATTATTGGGTGATTTACATCTTTTAATCTTAAAGCCTTTTAAGCTAACCTAACCTTGCCTCTAATTTTCTTTATGCTTAAGTTAGCCCAATCGAGATAAAGAAATTAGTTAAGCCTAATCTATTCATCAGGAATTTAATTCTATAGCTTGAATATGCTCAATATTAAGTAGGCTTGGGTTAGCCTAACAACCTAGTCTCAAAAAATGACTCTTGTTCTTGCTATATTAATAGAAGGCATTATGTTTAATATTAATTTGAGGGATTTGTAAGTTTTAGTGATTTATACATTACATTCATAATATCAACATATTGATACATTGAAAAAATAATAACGTGGTTTAGTTATGGACTTTACTATATTAATTTCCTTGAGCCACAAAGGAAATTAATCTAGTTAATTCTAAGTGTTCATGCATGATTTAGGAAGAAAGTCTCACCATCCTCCTTTTCGTCTTGATCAACTTCACATTGTCTTTTAATAAATTCTAATCCTATCTAACCTATGTAATCTAATTACATAAAATTCAAATATAGAAACCTCGAGTTGCATTCGAAGGGAGATAAATGAGAAGAGAAATTACAGAAGAAAAATAGAGAATGCAGGACACGCAAGCCCTATTTAATTCAAAACCAAAGCGATAAAATGCATGAACAATTTAATTGAGTCCATAGTCCATAACCAAACCACCATGCTAATTTTATGCTCAAAATAAAATTAAACATAGCAAAAATTCCAAAATCACTATTTTGGAAAAAAAAGAAGAAATTTTGAAATCAATATTTTAGAAAATATATTAATTGCTAAAATCATATTTTAGGAATTAAAATAATATATAATCTAAAATCAATATTTTAGAAAATATATTAATTGCAAAAATCATGTTTTATGAATTAAAATAACATATAATCTAAAATTAATATTTTAGAAAATATATTATTTTCAAAAATTAAATTTTGAAAAAATAACTCCGTTAATCCCAAAATAGAAATTTTGGGGAAAGTTTGGGTGGAAAATGAAAAAGAGAAAGACCGCAGGCCATTAGTGAAGAATCGAAAAATAAGAAAAAGGTCAATGTTTTTTTTAGAAAAAAAAAATGACATCAGCAGTCGGTATCCAACAAGCCAACCACGGCTTAGGTTGTTTTCTACCTTAAGTCGCGGCTTGGCTTTAGCAAGCCGTCCACGGCTTCAAGCCAGAAAAATATTTTTTTTATTTTTTCAATTTTTGTGCAAGTTTTTCCAATCGTCTTCTCCGGCAATTTACAGAAGATACTCCTCTGTTCAATTCCAAGAAAAATAATATCTTCAGTGTCTGTTCATTGGAAAACAGAATAAAACAAAACAATGAACAATTCTTCACCGAAGCTTATTAACAAGAACGATTTTATTCTTCACAAAACCTTTTGGAAAACAGTTTTTTTTTTTTTTTTTGGATAAACACTATAACCGTTACTGATATATAATTCCATCAATCCATGAACATCATGAAAAAATTTCAAAACCATTTTGAAAATAATTTTCATAGGCCAAAATTTTAGCGGTTTTTCAACACCCAATTAAACTGCGTATTCAAAATACACAACGAGGGTTCATGAAACAATTTCACAAAAGCAGTGACTTCAGTGAACCAATTTCATCAAAAATAGAGACAAAATACGAAACGATTTCATAAAGGTCCAAGCACAGAAACCATTTCTAAAACAAAAAGTAAAAGACTGCTGCATACGTGAAACAATTTCACAACAACTCAGGCCTATTAAAGCACATACAAGGGGCTCTAATACCATTGTAGAAATTTCCATGCAAATATAATTTACACAGCAGAAGAAAAACTGGACTTCTAGATGGAAAGGATCACTTATATACATTAAAACAGATCAAGACAAGGTAAGAAAATACCTTTCAATGCCGCCTCTCTGAAACTAAATTTTTATTCTCTGTTGAAGGTGTGATCCTGCAAACCATTTTGTTCGATTACAACCTGTCACCAACCAAAGAGAATGTCTACTCTATATGTTCTGTCAAATCACTACAACCGAAGTATAGGATTGCCACCAATATAGTCCACACAAGGACTGCACTTAAGCATCACCGAAATTCTATGCTAGCAGAATGTTTGGTGGCTAGGGTTTTGTGTGAGAACAATAAGAAGAAGAGAAAACTTTACCCTCTAAGAAAAACATTTTTCCTCTCTATTGAATCAAAAACAAAACTCAGCATGCATATCAAGATATCACCCGTTTGGTAACGAGAATCTAAAAGTAATTACCAATTACAATTATAATCTTGTTAATTATAATATGGCCCTATGAATTATAACTAATCATAATTCAACCATAGCAACTTCTTCTTTTCACAATTAACCATGTAATGTTATCAAATAACATCTTCAGTACTTAATCCTCTATTGTGTGTGACCTATTAGGTTTCTCGGTCTATTGGTAGGAAAATAAGAATTAATCCAAACATCTTTAAAATTAATAATTCTTAATAATTTAGAATTAACTTATGAATTGTAATTAGGATTGATTTAGTAATTCTCTAATTAATAAATCTATATTCAGTAGATCATGAGCGATATCTAACAATATATCTTGACCACCCAAAAGTCTAGAAAGTCAAGTGGCTTGACTTGAACCTTTTAATAGCAAATATCAGTGTAATAAACTCCTTTCACCATGCAATATCTCATTCGGATTGGAGTATGAAATCAGTGCCAACTCCCTCTAGAATATTAATTAATTATGGCCTGAATATTTTAGTACTTGTTCCCAGAATCCACTACTCATCATGTGTATCAATTGGAACTATTTTGAATATACAATTGCCATAGCTAAGGTCTTCTAGAGTAGTGATTCCTACAAGTGTCCGTGAGATATACACCCCTATTATTAGGAGTTATGAATCCTTTATTGAACCTCTTAACTACTTTCGTTTACTTCACGTTGAACCCAATATCCATCCCATAGGCGGTCTTGTTAAGACTCCAGATATTAGAATCAAAGTACAATTCTTAGTAAACAAAGTACCTTAGAGATCTCAAGTCTAAAGATATTTGCATATTTGCTATGATGAGATTCTATGACTGGCACTAAATAGTTATCCATGTGATTATCTCATAGCTAGGTCATCCAATGTACTTCTCCTAGAAACAAACATCCACGTGTTAAATTTGAGTATTACAATACTCACGGATGTGAAAACTATCACATAATCAAATCAGGAAGTATAACACGTGCTAGTCTTGACGCATTAATAATGTCATGTCTCTTTAATACTATGACTATGGATTATTTAAGTATGAATACTATATAGTGTAGTAAGAACCTCACATCAGGATCTATATCATGATTTTCTTAATATAGTATTGAAATTAGAATTTTATCTAACTGCTATTTTTCACGAAAGCATAAATAAAACAAATTGAAAGATAAAAAATTCCTTGTTTTATTCAGTAAGCGTATAATATATAGAATACATGTGATTGTCTCTAGGGCATAACACTAACAAGGTTAAGAACAAGAATGGTGAATGGAAGAATGAATTACTTGTAGAAATTGTGATTTATTATGAAGAATAGCAAGATTGTACTTGCACCAATTTGCAAACTGTGACTGATCTGGATGATTGTAGTTAAACGTCCTAGGAGTATTTTTGGCACAAGTTTGATGTCATTTGGACTTGTGAATCTAAAGTTACGGCCAAAATACCAAAGTTTGTCACATGAAGAAAAAATGCAGAATTTAAGTCATAAATACATTTATGATTTGTGCTATTTAATGAGGTGAATAATAGGTTGATGTGAGAACTCATGTAAATGACTTGTGAAAAAGATGGATAGGGAGATGAAGAAGTAAATGGATGAGGAGGATTAATTTAGCCCGGGTAGGATAAAGAATATCTTGCTTTGTAAGTGGAAATTGGAAATAAAGAGATGTTTAATTACCTTATTCTTATAATATGTTAGTTTGTGAACTTATGGTTACTAAGTGGAGTAGAAATCAATCTATGATATGGGTGTGAGTGTGACATACTTGATTTAGTGGAGTTAAGAGTCATATAGTACAAAAAATAGCAAGGACCTAAGGTGAGTCCCCATAGCTTTTTCTAAAATAATGAATACTTGTAAGTTTTTATGAAATTTATATTATACTTTGATTTCCTGAGTAAAACACGGTTTTCCTGTATAAACATGCTTTTGTATCATGTTATCGTTCAAAATGATGAATATATATGTTTTAATGCAAATGATGTTTTAAGGTCTTGATGATTGTATATTCTACAAGTATGAAAACATATGAAATAAACCTTTTGGTTTTCCTAAACAAAGTTTAGGTTTTCCTGGATTAGAAATCCTTAATTATTTTGGGATAAAGGATTTCCTACAAAAGATCATGAACCCTTTGAAACAAAAATATTTGTTATATACAAATATTTACGTGATAGCTTCCTTCTCACTTATGATATGAGAATATAATATTACATTTTTGATGTGAAAGCTCATATTTCATGAATTATGACTAAAACATATGAAATTAAGATTTCTTTCCTTTTACTAGAACAAAATATGATTTCTGAAATGATGAGGTATGATGAGTTATGAATTCTTGAATTTACTTTCTTAATTGGAACAAGAATTCTGGATTTGCTGAATAAAATCCCTTTTGGACTCGGGTACGTGTAATTTACACAAATACCCTTGAAGAATGATTTCGAACATGTGAAGGATATTTTATCCTTCAATGTTATGGTTTTGGAGATTCAATTCTTGGTATGAAATCAATCTATGAAAAATGACAATTTGGCCCCAAAAATGATTTTGGGGGGGGGGGGGATATTCCTTCAGGAATTGTGATAGCATACTAGTTTTACGAACTAATGAAGACGTTCAATACTTATCGAGGGCTTTTATCTATGTATTAGCTCATGTTAAAAAGTGATGACCCCAAGAAACCTAATTAGTTCTGGGAATTGTCAAATTCTAAGCGCAACGACAGAACATAGAAATTAATCATTCTTGGCTAGCCATTTAGATCCCCGATAATTGCCATTGGCAGATAATGCTTGCAGATATGCCCAAGTGCATATATTTTGTGGGTTGTTCACTGTTACTGAGCAGGGACACCTGGTTAGTACAATCCCTTGTCACTTCGATAGCAGATGACGTTAGGGATGGGGACCTTGGGCTTATGGTAGCAAGTAAAATACCTTGATTATTGAGATGTTGTGCTGGTATGTACTCAAGCTCTCGTAATAAATAATTGAGTGGTGTAGGCTCACTCCTTAGCACAATAGACTGTATTGGCCGAAGGCAAAGCCTTATGGCTTTGTACGTAGGCCGACTTTTAGTGAAAAGAAGTACTTGTTTTTTTAAAATTATAGGGCAAAATTGTTAGTATTATGCCCTAAAGGCAATTATTTGCATTTTGTATATGACACATGTAATTAATAATACAAGGTATTATTTATCTTTTAGTTATTTTGTGTGTATATAACTGTTAGATAAAGCCCCAAGTAAAATACTATGTTAATTGAGATTTCTACTATGCTGGATAGTGTTCGTACTTAAATTATCATTAGTTATAGTATTAATGAAAGCATCACTGATATGTTCACAAGATTCACTAATATCTCAAATGGTCTCAAAGCCTACGGGAAGGTTTATTCCCTTGGAGATTGAAAAATTTTAGATGCCTTACTAAAAAGATGGCAGCCTAAAACTCTTGTTGTAGAAGAATCCAAGGATTTAAAATCCTTATCAACTGAAGAGCTCATCAAATCTCTTCTAACTCATGAGATGAAACTTAAAAGATTTCATGAATCTAATGATCATGATAAAGGCAAAAAGGAGATAGCATTGAAAGTTGAAAATGAAGATGAAGAAACAAGCCTATCGGAAAGCAGTGAGGGCATGGAAATGGACAATGAAGATTTCGCTATGATTGCAAAAAAATTCAAGAGAATGTTCAACAAAGAAAACTACAAAAGAGGAGAGAAGTTTGTGAGAAAGAAAGGACAAACCCCAGGATTCAAACCTCAATGTTATGAATGTAAAAGTATTGATCACTTTATTGCTGACTATCCTGTTGCAAAAGGTAAGGAAGGAAGAACGTTTAAAAAGAAAAAAGATCTGAAGGCAAGGTAGGAAAAGGATTGATGGAACTTGGGACTTAAATGAAACTGAGTCCGAAGGTGGAGATTCTGAAGATGAAAATGCCAACATATGCTTTATGGCTTTAGAAAATGAGGTAAACTCTTCTACATCTAATTTCATGCCTAATTTACTTATATCTATGACTAAAAAACATGTTGATCCAAATGAGTTGTCAAGTGATATATTTCATGAATTAAAAAAATTGTCCAGAAAAAATAAAGAAATGAAGTTGAAGATTAAATGTTTGATGGAAGAAAACAAAATATTGTTAAATGAAACAAAATGTCTCTAGAGTCACATATGTGTGCTATTATTGAGAAAGATGTGATCATGACTACTTTGCAATATGCATCCCTGGAAAATAAAAATTTGTGTAATAGAATTCAAACTCTTGAAAGTATGGTTAGCATTTTTAATGAAAAATAGAGTAAATAATCTTATCACTTGTATTGAAAAATTCACAAATGATAAAAGCAATTTGGAAAAATTACTTAGAACTTAACATCAAGTTGGAAACCAAAATGGCTTAGGATATAGACATAAGGATAAGGACAAAATTTACAAGCCTAGATTTGTTAATGCTGGAAATTGAAATGGCTTAGGATATGAACATAAGGATAAGAACAAAATTTACAAGCCCAGATTTGTTTATGCTAGAAATTGAAATGGATTAGGATATGAACATGAGAATAAGAACAAAAACAACATGTCTCAATGTGTTAAAACTGTTTTATCTTACAGAATACATAAAGCTTGCACATATTGTGAAAAACTGAGACATATAGTTTCAAGATGTCTTATTAAAAGAAAAGTGGAATCCGGTGGAATAACATTCTGGAAAATCAAAGGAAATATTACTAACCTTCATGGACCCAAGAAAGTGTGGGTACCAAAAATCATTCCTCCTTCTCATGTATAGGCACAGTCTTTGAGCTTCACCAAGTGGTTCTTGGACAGCGGTTGTTCAAGACATATGATTGGAAACTCAACTTTGTTAGAGGATATATAGACCACAAATGAAGGATTTGATACATTTGGAGACAAGAAGAAATGAAAGATTCTCCGCATTGGTAATATTGGTAAAGGTTCTTTAACAATTATAAAACAAGTTTTACTTATTGATGATTTGAAATATAATTTGCTTAGCATTTACTTATTGACAATGGTTGTAAAGTCATCTTTGAAAAAGATTCTTGTTCTATAATTGACAGTGCAAATCTTGAAACAATCTTTACTGCCAAACGTATGGGAAATGTATATGTGTTTTATATAAATGATCTTATAGCTAATGGTATTAAATGTCTACCCGTACATGACAATGATATTTATCTTTGGCATAGAAGATTAGGTCATGTATCTTTTGATTGACTAAATAAATTATCTTTAAAAGAACTTATCAGGGGACTGCCAAAAATATAGTTTGATAAACACAAAATTTGTGATGCATGTCAGTTTGGAAAACAAATCAAAACCTCTTTTAAACTAAAGAAAATGATTTCTACCCCAAAACCACTCGAATTAATTCATGTGGATTTGTTTAGACCAATGAGGACTGCTAGTCTTGGAGGTAAGAAATATGCATACGTGCTTGTCGATGATTTTTCTAGATTTACTTGGACTTTATTTCTTGGACAAAAGGATGAAACCTTTTTTGAATTTTCGAAACTAATTAAACGTGTCCAAAACTCGATTGGATGCAAACTGGTTTATATTAGAAGTGATAATGGTAAAGAATTTTGCATTAGTGAATTTACTCACTTCTGTGATGAAAATGGAGTCTTTCACAATTTTTTAGTAGCAAAAACCCCTCAACAAAATGGTGTTGTTGAAAGGAAAAATCATATTTTGCAAGAAATAGCTAGATCAACGCTTTGTGAAAATGTCCTTCCAAAATATTTTTGGGCAGAAGCTGTTAATACAGCTTGTTATATAATAAACCGAGTTATGCTAAGATCGTTTTTGAGAAAAACTCCTTTTGAACTTATGTTTGACAAAACTCCAACTATCTCTTATTTTAAGGTGTTTGGATGTAAATGTTTTATCCTAAATATCCGAGATAATCTTGGAGAATTAGACAACATGTCAGATGAGGCCATATTTCTTAGTTACTCTTCCAACAAAAAGGCATATAGAGTATACAACAAAAGAACTCTTTATGTGGAAGAATCTGTGCACGTTGTGTTTGATAAATTTAACATTTATATTTCAAAAAAAGATGACAATGATGTAGGGCATTCAAAAGAAATCAAGTTAGATCAAGTCAAAGCTCCACCGTTAGATACTCATGCAAAAGAAGAAGAGATTGAAGAGCTGCAAGCTGAATAAGGAAAAGAACAAACTAAAGATTCTATGAATCAACAATTACTAAAAGACTGGAAATACAAAACAGGTCATCCCAAAGAATAAATTATTGGGAATCCAAATTATGGAGTTAAAACTACACGGTATTTCATTGACAACTTTGCTCTTCTTTCAAATATTGAACTTAGATGTATTGATATCACATTGCATGATGAATTTTGGATTATTGTTATGCAAGAAGAATTAAATCAATTCGAAAGAAATCAAGCTTGGAAACTTGTTCCTAAACCTCTTGATCGTCCTGTTATTAGTACAAAATGGGTATTCAGAAATAAACTTGATAAAAATGGGTCTATGATTAGAAATTAAGCTAGACTAGTCACCCAAGGATTCAATCACGAAGAAGGTATTGATTATGATGAGACATTCGCTCTGTTGCTAGACAAGAATCCATACGAATGCTATTTGCCTTTGCATCCTTCAAAAATTTCATACTCTACCAAATGGATGTCAAGAGTGCATTCCTAAATGGTTTTATTGAGGAGGAAGTATATGTTAAACAACCTCATGATTTTATTCATGAGTACTTTCCAAATCACATTTTCAAACTTTCTAAAGCTCTTTATGAATTAAAGCAAGCTCCAAGAGCTTGGTATGAAAAACTTAGTGGCTTCTTGATTTCAAAAGGTTTTTCTAGAGGCTTGATTGATACCATTTTGTTCATCAAATCTGATAATTCTGGTGATTTACTAATTGTTCAAATCTATGTTGATGATATCATTTTTGGTGCTACTAACAACTTTTTGTGCAAGATGTTTGCTAAGACCATGCAGCAAGAATTCGAAATGAGTATGATGGGAAAACTAAACTTCTTCCTCAGATTACAAATTAAGCAAACCAAGGATAGGATCTTCATAAATCAAGCTAAGTATACCAAGGAGTTACTTAAAAGGTTTGGAATGAATTAAGCAAAAGAAATCAGTGCACCTATGAGTACTTCTATAAACTTGATCAAGATGAAAAGGGTAAGAAAGTAGATGAACATAAGTATAGAGGTATGATTGGAAGTCTACTTTATCTTACTGCTAGCCGACCAGACATTATGTTCTCGGTATGTCTTTGTGCTCGCCTTCAATCTTGTCCAAAGGAACCACATCTATGTGCAGTAAAACGCATACTCGATATCTAATTGCCATATATGATTATAGATTATTGTATCCTCACACTAACACATTTAATCTTATAGGATACACTGATGCAAACTATGCAGGTTGTAAGTTGAAAGAAAAAGTACTAGTGGCCATTGTCAATTTATTGGACACTCTCTTGTGTCATGGCATAGTAAAAAGCAAGCGTGTGTATCCTTATCCATCACTTAGGCTGAATACATTGCAACTGGGAGTTGTTATGCTCAAATTTTGTGGATAAAGAATACATTGTTAGATTTTAATCCTAATTTCAATTGCGTACCTATATTGTGTGATAATAAAAGTGCTATCAATCTGACAAAAAATTCTGTTCAACACTCTAGGACAAAGCATATAGAAGTTAAACATCATTTCATCCGAGATCATGTGCTAAAAGGCGATGTGTGTGTTGAATATATCTCAACGGATGAACAACTTGCAGATATCTTCACTAAACCTCTAGCTGAGGAAAGATTCAACAATCTGAGAAGATGTTTGGGAATTACAAGAATCTGATAACTAACCTTTTGGCATAAGTCTTCTTTATGTAGGATCTATGAAGAGAAAGGGTTTAGAAACAATGTTTAGCATCCAAAACACACCAACATCTTATTTGGATGTAGAATTTAAATCCAAATCCCACATCCAAAATACATCTCAGGAAAACACTCTTTTGGATGATAATTTTGAATTGGGTCAAGTTCTAAAACCTTTCTTAATACTTTTTCTTATTCTAATTTTTTAATTTAAAAAAAAAATGGTTCGCGTGATTTTCTAAACTTCTGTGAAAATTTTATCTTTTCAATATACTTTATATCATATTACTCAAGAACATTCAAGGCACTTTGATTTTCTGTCAAAACCCTTGTAACTGTTTCTTCCAAAAACTATCTGTGTTCTTCTTCTTCAGTCCAAAAAGAGAAAAGCCCTTATCTTACTGATGGCAAAGACAATATCTTTTATTCTAAAACCAAAGAAGGGGCACAAAACATCTCTGAAGATGAAGAAAAAGAGTTCGGTTTCAACCAAAGCAAAAGAGAAAGAAGCATCTCCTCAACCGGACTTCTCAGCATCTCACTACGATTCCTCTGAGTCGTCTGTGGAACAAATGAGTTCTGAAAATTAGGTACCTCACTTCATTGACTCTAAATGCAAAATTGATTATAATGATTGGGTGTCAAAGAACAGGACGGTTATCTCTGGTTACCTTGCTAATCCTTCGGCTTTCCTAAATCTATCAAATGTTTTAGATATGTTTGATCACATAAGGTGGGGTAATTTACTGTCTGTTGATGAAAAAATATTCACTCCTCTTGTCTGGGAATTTTATGCTAATTTAAGAAAAGGCAAACTGAAGAAACTGATGGTGGATTCATGATTCGTTGGTCTGTGTCAAGGGTGAAAGGCACAGACTTTGAGTTTGATCATCGACTATTAAATAGAATATGTGATATGAGGGATGCTAGGATTCAGTACTTTGAGTTGAATAAATTTTCTGAAGAAATGATATTTTTGTTCTAAAAAAATTTGAGAAAAACTTCACTGGCAGGAAGAATTTTGGAAACTCTAGAAACAAAAGAACGAAGTGGCTTAATAGGGTTGGACGAATTTTGCACCATATGGTGTCTACCATGGTAGTACCAAGCTATGGACATAAGACCTCCACAAGCATTCTACAGATGGCAATCATGTTGGCCCTAGTAGAGGGTAGGTAGATAAATTTCAGGTTTTTAGCTACAAAATTGATGTTGCAATCAAGGAACACTTCAAGTAAAGCTCTGCCTTATGGAAATTTGTTGTCCAATGTGTTTAGTTATTTTCAAGTTAATTTAAATTCTTCTTCTAGTGATCCATCCAAGATAAATGTTTATAGCTTTGATTCTTTTGAAATGATGGGTTATGTGAAGGTAAATAATGAGTGCAAACTACTGAGAGATACTGCGGGAAAGGAAAGGGAAAATTTGATGAAAATCAAAGAAGAAGAAAAGTTTGTTCCTAGTGCAGGAACAAAAAGAAAATTTGATGATATTCCCTCGGCAAAATCTTCTGCAAAGGGGAAAGATCAGGATGTAGGTTTATCCAAGAGTACACTGGATGTCGTTAACTCTTTAGCTATGAAATTAGACATTCTCAGCTCTGAACTTCATAGTCTTGGAAACAGAATATCTACAGTTGAAATGTCTACTAAAACTAATGCACCAGTATCTTCCCTGACCTTATCTGCTCAAGAAAATGATGAACCTATCTTGGAGGAAGAATCTGATCTACCTGTTGCAAAAAAAGATAATGCTCCTAAACCAGCTCAGTAACCATCTCCAATCAAGGAAACAGTAGCAACTTCTGCTTCCCCTAAATCGAAATCACCTGGCAAGCAACAAAAGCTCGTTGTAGTAAAAAGAAAATCTAACAGAATTACAAGACAACACTCTAAGAATGGTGCTAGTTCAAAGGCTAAAACCATTAACAGCTCCTAGGCAGATCTGTTGGGCAAAAATGATCTTCAAATGACATCTCTCAAACAATTTACTTTCTACAAATTTGAACAATTTACTTTTCTATTTTTAGATTATGCTTTGGGATAATTGTTGTTGCTTCAAGATAATTGTTTATTTTCAACATATTCCTTATAATTTTCCTATCTATCTATGTTTTGCATATTATTTTCTGCTCTCTTCTTGATATTCTTCTTTTGGATTGATAACAAAGGGGGAGAAAAAGATTGACTGTATGAATGACTAATGATATATGGAAATAACTGGAATATGGCTTATGACTGATGCTATTGACTGTATGATATGAATGACTGATGATATTGACTATATGAATATCTGATATCTTGATATTGACTGTATGAATATCTGATATATGGAGATTGACTGTATGAATGACTGGTGTTATATGGAAATAACTAGGATATGGCTGATATATAGGTTAAGACCAACTGATATGAACTGTTATATGAGGATATGTCTAATATGAACTGTTATAAGAAGAACTGATATGATTTGATTTGAACTGCATGAATAACTTGTGATATTGGATATGATTATTGATAAACTAATGATATGTTACTATTCTGAAAGTCGGTTGATTTTCTGGATATGATTATTGAACAAATGACTAAAAATTTTCTGCTTGAATAGTTGGAATAATTTCTGACTAAACTTCTGTTTATGATATTCAGTTACGGTTACTCAATTGTTATCCAAAAAGTATTCTCTTTATAATAAAGGTATCTTTGAGACTAATCTGACAAAATGTAGTCATGGTTCTGTGATAAAATCAAAATTTTCAGTTAGATGGATTGTTTAAAACATTCTTTGAAAAGCCAGAAAATCCATTATTTTGTGCATTGTGTCAGGGGGAGTTTTTGACTCATATTTTCTTGATCCAAACAAATGTTCTTCTAAGAAGTCATATTAAATTAAGAACATACTTTTTGGACATCCAAAACCTGTATCCAAAATGTATTTTTGAAAAATACTCGTTTTATACATACTTGCAAAACTGTTTTGGACTAACAAATCTTAATTTTTGCTTTCCCCTCTTATTTTAAAATGTTCATATAAGCAAATATTAAGGGGGTGTATCTTATCATATAACTTGCTATCTCTTCTTTATCAAATCATTTTGAATATTCATATGGAGATAGGAAAGGCTTTAGACTCATTGAGTTACACTTACAAGCTAATGCTTTAAAATCATCCATCTCATAAGCTCTTTTTGAGACCTATAATGAGAGATTGCATTTCAATGAAAAATATTCTTATTTCTCTCTGTCTAACATGCTCTTATTACACATACTATTTTTTATCAAGTTTGTCATCACTCAAAAAGGAAGAGATTGTTAGCCCTAAGGGCTTTCTTCTATATTTTGACTTATAATAAACATTGATGTGAACTAACTTGTGTAATCTATATATGATAAGACATGTTTGACCTCTGTTCTTCTAAAGTATTCAAGTATGATTGATAAGCAACTCTTGAGTAATGAAATTCAAGTATGGAAGATCAAAAAGAAGTTCAAAGTATATGGGTTGCATACCAAGAAGTCCTTATAGAAGAACTTTAGAATAGGAAGTGTTATTAAGGTATTTTTATTAATTCCTATGTCTCTTTACTTTTTGATTTAATTGATTTTTACCTTGAAGCACATAAAGAAGAAGATTTCAAAGTTTTAAAAATCTCAAAATTTTGGATTGAATAGTTAGAATCTAAAAGATTCGTCCAAAATCCTTTGTGTTGAAAAATTTCTGCCTGGAAAAGTGCCATTTTGGATATACCTTTTGGATGCATCATTGTCCGAAACCTGAGTCCAAAATACAGATAAGTTTAACAAAAAAAATTATAGCCGTTGGCATTTCACTTTTTGGATCTATAAATAGACTCTAAGCAAGATTAAACACAAGATTTTTGAAACATTCTTCTAAGAAATACTATTGCTCAAAGTTTTCAAAAATCTCCTTTTATCAAAAAGCTTCAAAGTGAATTCATATTGTGTCAATGGTAAAAGTATTTGTGCTTTGTATCTTAGTGAACATCTGCTCAAATAAGTGAGCTCTTTACTATTCTATTGATATTCAATCTCTATTGTAATACAAGGTTGTGGTGTAAAACCCAGTTGGGGTGAACCTTGTTGTGATTGTTTGTTTGAGAGGTTTTTGAAAAACCTAGTATGGTGATCCTCTCTTGTATATGGTATTGTTTGTTTGAGAGGTTTTTGGAAAACCTAGTGTAGTGATCCTCTCTTATATGTGATATTGTTTGATTTCATTAAGTGGTGTAAATGAAATCTAGTTGAAAATCCTTAAGTGTGTGCTTAAAGTAGTGGACGTAGATCTTGGGAGATCGAACAATTAGACATACCGTGTCTCATCTCTTTTCTTACTGAATTGCATTTTCATTTCTAGTCTGAATCTGAATATATATATATATATATATATATATATATATATATTAAATAGTTCTTGGATAGCTTTCTTTGTAACCATAAAGTCGACCCAAGAATCTTGATGATCATTGGTATTCTGCATATCAAACGATTTGGGAACAATTTTTAGTTTGCCAAAAACCTTATTCACCCCCTCCCCCCCCCCCCCCCTCCGGCCTCTAAGGTTTTTCTAATTCCTAACATATGATTTAGCAATTAATATATTTTCTAAAATATTAATTTTAGATTAATCCGAAAATATGATTTTAGCAATTGATATATTTTCTAAAATATTGATTTTAGATTATATATTATTTTAAATCCTATAATATGATTTTAGCAATTAATATATTTTCTAAAATATTGATTTTAGATTATATATTATTTTAATTCCTAAAATATGATTTTTGCAATTAATATATTTTCTAAAATATTGATTTTAAAAATGATTTGAAAGGGAGAATCTCATTGAATGAGGGATGGAAAATTAATATATTTTCTAAAATCTTGATTTTAGATTTTATTTTGAAAATAGTGATTTTAGAATTGTACGCTATGTTTTATTTTGCTTAATGTGTTTTGGGCATAATATTAGCATGGTGGATGGTTATGGACTTAGACCAAATATATCTATTCATGCATTATTTACATCTTGGTTTTAATGAAATAGGGCCTGTGTGTCCTACCTTCCCTATTATTCTTGTGTATTTTCTCTACTCATCTAAACTCTCCTCGAATGTAACTCGAGGTTTCTTTACTTAGGAAATTTATGTAACTAGAATACATAGGTTAGATAGAGTTTGAAAAATTACTTACAAGATAATGGAGATGGCGACCAAAATGAGACGAGAGGGTACGACCTTCTACTTATATCATGCATGAACACATAGGGTTGACCATATTAATTTTCTTCGTGGCTCGAGAAAATTAATTTAGGAAAAGTCCATTACTATACCATATAATTATATTTTATGCCATGTATATATGATAAAATTATGCATGCTATGTATAAGACCACCAATATAAACAAATCCCTCAAACAACATTAAATCTAAAGCCTTCCGTTAATAAGCAACAACAAGAGTTCTTTTTTGAGATTAGGTTATTGGGCATACCCAAGCTTACTCGACATTAAGCATGTCCAAGTTATGGAATGTGATTCCGGATTAATGGGTTGGATTTAACTAATATCTTTATCTTGGTTAGGTTAGAGACTAAGTTAGGAGAGCACTAAATGCTTTAAGATTAAAAGATGTTAATCACCTAATGATCCGGTAGTTATATTTGATGTAATTGGTATTGTATACCTACCATATTAAGAGTGATTTGTTGGGCATACCTAAGGTTATTCTTAAGGAGTTTGGATATTGGTCCACTAGAAAAGCTTCCAATAGGCTTTTCCTAGTCAATAGTAAGGGCTATTGGTTTGAGTAAACTATTGTAATAAAAATGCTCTTAATTAAAGACCTAATTATCTGCATTACATGTGCATATACATTACACTAATTTTCCTATCTTTATATCTAGGTTATCTGCATCATGACAACAAACTTGAACTTATGTAGCATTTTGGAAACAAACAAACTTACCGAGTCAAATTTTCTAGACTAGTATAAAACTTGAGAATCGTTCTTAAGTCAGAAAAGTTACCCTATGTGCTAGAGCTCCTATTCTACCACCACCAACTCAAGATGCTCATATTGATGAGCATGCTATCCACAAAAAACATAAATAGGACAGTGAAACGGCATCCTTTGTAATGTTCGCTTCAATGACCACTACGGGCAAAATAGGCTTTAGTGACAAGAAATATTAGTGACAACAAAATTATTGTCACTAAATAGTAGAATTAGTCACAACATTAAAAGTTTTCAGTAACGGTCAAACTTTTAGTGACAACAAAAAAAGTTGTCACTAAATGATAAGTTTTAGTGACACGAGAAAATGTTGTCACTATTTTTTGTCACTAAAGGCTTTCCCACCAATCTCATTTGAAAGCAGAAAATCTTTTTAGTGACAACACCAAAATTGATATCACTAAATAGTGCACATATAGTGACAACAACTTTCTTGTCACTAAATAGTATACTTATAGTGACAACATTTTTCTTGTCACTATTAATGTGAATTTAGAGATGAAAAATGTTCTCACTATTATGTATGTGTGCATTTTTTTTTCTTAGAAATAATATTATGTTCATTTTAATTCATATAATTTTACTTATATGGAGAGCAGATGGGTGATATAAATAAATGTAGACACGTATATATATAGGGGAGAGAGAGAGAGAGAAATAAAAAGAAAGAAAAAGAGATATATATATATATAGATAGAGAAAGAGTACTAAAAAAAGGGAAAGAGAGATAAAAGGAGGAAAAGAAAAAGAGAAAGAGGGCGAATGAGAAAAAAGAAGAAAGAGAGATCGAGAGGGTGAGAAAGGAAAAAGAAAATGGGTGACAGAATAGAAGAGAGGGGGAGAAGGGTAGAAGATATATATATATATATATATATATTATATAAAGAGAATGAGAAAAGAGAGAGGGGTGAGAGAGAGAGAGAGGGAGAAAGAGAAAGAAATGGGTGAGAGAGAAAAATGGGGAGAGAGAGATAGAGTCTATAAGAGATGGAGAGAGAGAAAAAGAAAGAGAGATATATGAAGAGAAAGAGAACTAAAACAAAGGAGGGAAAAGATAAAAGGAGGCAAAGAAAAAGAGAAAGAGGAAGAATGAGAAAAATGGAGAAAGAGAGATCGAGAGGGTGAGAAAGGGAGGAGAAAATAGGTGAGAGAATGGGAGAGATGGGGAGAAGGGTAGAAGAGAAAGAGATATATATATATATATAGAGAGAGAGAGAGAGAGAGAAAATGGGAAGGGGGAGAGAGAGATAGAGAGAAAAAGAGAAATATATGGAGAGAAAGAATACTAAAACAAAGAGGAAGAGAGATAAAAGGAGGAAAAGAAAAAGATGAACAGGAAGAATGAAAAAAGAGAGAAAGAGAGACTAAAGGTGAGAAATGGAGGAGAAAATGGGGAGAGAAGGGGGAAAGGATAGAAGAGAATGAGAGAGAGAGAGAGAGAGAGTTGTCTATTAACAAATAAATATATTTATATATATATGGTATACAGATACATGTATCGATATATATATATCTATATATATATTTGTTGTGTGTATGAACATATATATATATGTATACATATATATATATATACATATATATATATTGTGTATATATATATATATGTATATATATGTGTGTGTGTGTGTGTATATGTAGATACATATATATACAGATATATACATGCATATGCGTATATATATATATGTGTGTGTGTGTGTGTGTGTGTGTGTGCACGCGCGCGTGTGTGTGTGTGTGTGTGTGTGATATTTAAAAATAGATATATATATATATATGTATACCTATATATCTGTGTATATGTATGTACGTATGTATATATATATACATATATCTATATACAGATATATACATGCATATACAAATATATACATGCATATATATAAATATATATTTATGTAGAATATATACACATAGTATATGGTGTGTGTGTGTGTATGTATATCTATATATGTGTGTGTGTGTGTGTGTGTGTGTGTATTCGATCTGTACATATGTATGTATATATGTGGTGTATATGTATATATGTATCTATATATGTTTATACATCTATGTATATATATATATATATATATATAGTTATGTAATAAGTATATAAATAGTATATGGTATGTATGTATATATTTATATCTATATATATGTATTTATATATAAATGTATATATCTATTTATATATATATATATATATGTGGTGTATATATATGCGTGTGTCATATATTGTGACACATATGTGTATGATATATAAGTATATATATAGGTATATATATATATATATATATATATATATACACAAACATATATGTGTTTATATATAGACATATATTTATGTAGTATGTATATCCATAGTATGTGGTATGTATGTGTGTGTGTGTGTGTATTTATATGTATATATATGGTGTATATATGTGTGTGGTCATATATATATATATATATATATATATATATGTTTGTGTATATATATATTTATATATATGTTTGTATCGGATATATATATGTATAAGTTTTTTTAATAAATCTATATGTTTAAAATTATTTAATAAAAATAATACTTTAATTAACAGTACCTAAATTTTTAAATTCATTTAAATATAAAAAAGTTTTATATTAAATTACGTTGTTTCATAAAAAAAATTAATATAATTATTGTATTTTTATATTATATTATTGTTTTAAAAATTTAAAAGTTATTACGAATAGTTTAAATAATAAAAAAAAAAAAGATTATAGCACACAAAGTGGCTTGGCCAGCAACTGAGACACAAGGTCTCTATGCGCAATCTTCGTTGCCTCACTTAACTCTCAATTTCAAGTTAATTTGGAGTTGCGATCCGGTGCAGTGGGTTCATGTGAACCATGCTAAATTATAAATTTAAAAAAAAAAAAATTGGCTAGAAAATAAATTAGTGACAAGAAATTTAGTTGTCACTAATATATGTGGATGTTGTCACTAATGAATGATCATTAGTGACAAGATATAGGTAACAGTGACAACATTTGTAATAAATTAGTGATGAGAAAAGTTGTCACTATTAGTTGATTACATTAGTGACAATGGAATTTTGTTACTAAAAGTCAAGCTTCAGTGACAAGAATAAGTTATTGTCACTCCATACCTTTAGCGACATAGATTTAGTGACATTTAAGTGACAACAATTTTTTCATCATTAAAGGTCTAAACTCTCCTTTAAGAGAGTTTTGGAATTGTTTCCAATGAACAAATGAAATGTTTTCCGCCACTAGAGTTTTATGTGTTCTGTCTCTTTACTAAAGCACTAGTACACACGGGACTTGTTGAGTATTTTTACCCACACATTGTTATTTTCTTTGAAAAAAATTCAGGATCAGAGGCGTAGCGAAAGCGTGGTGGACTCCCAGAGTCTCATGCTACATCTTGGACCTATTGTACTCATGAGTATATGTATCAAAAGCCAAGTTCTTGTACTCTTCCATATTGAGAAAAAAATTTTCCGCTGCCTTTTGAGTAAAGGTTGTTATAAAGACCCCTTGTCTGAGCAACCAAACAGGGCGACATCCCAAAGTTATAGCCCACTACGTTATGGGAATATGAGGTGGTACAATCCCAAAGGTAAAAATGTAAGAAAGAGCAAAGAAAGAAAGAAAGAATTATTTCGAGAAAAAATGATGAGTGATGACTATAAGGGGGCCAATACGGTGTATGAAGAGAAATCCATATACTTAGACTATTAATTCCCTAAATTATTGAAAAAACATTGAAAAGAAAATTGGAGTGCTTTCCTTACATCATGACTTGAGTTGTGCAAATTTTAAATTTATAATGCTTGAGTTGGTACATGGCTTAACCTATGTGATTCATATTATCTATATTTTTACTTGAAGGGTGAAATAATTTTCTTAGACTAAGGTATACACTTGATTAATTTGACCTCAAGAGTTTTGTGGTATCTTGTCAAATGCTTCAAAGTTTAAATTGTTTTCAAAAGGTATGAATGACAAGAGTTTTAACAAAAGGTTGAAGAGAAGTTATAATCCTTGCTATGTAAACAAAATTTTTGAATAAAGAAGGAACTTATGTTTTCTTGATAATTTTCTTGGCATTAAAGTATTTTGCTTGAGAACAAACAAAGTTCAAGTGTGGGGGTATTTGATATGGGCTAAAACCACCATTTTTTTTTTTTTAGTTATTTGCTATTTTTTCTAGATACATTTGTTGTAATAACAAGGCATATTCCTTCCTATTTAACATTTTGCTTGCAGAAAGTGCTTGTGACGAATTTGTACAAATTTGAGTGAAATTCGAGTAAAATTTGAGAAATTCTAGAATGCACCTAGTGCTAGGCCCAGCCAATGGGCCAAGCACCGGGTCCATTCTAGTCAAGTAGAGAAAACAAAGAAAATTTTAGGAAGAAAATAGAACAGCTTCAGAAAGAAAAACAGAACAGACCTAGCCCCAGGTAGGTCGACTTGACTCAGTGCCAGGTCCACTCTAGAAGGCGAGAATTCTATGCACAAATTTAGGAATTTTTCAATGATTTTGGAATTTTCTAAATCCTACTCAGCCAAGACTTCCCAAACTACGAATTTAGCATCCAAGAGGCCTATAAAATCAAAAGAAAACACAAAAAATTAGAGGTGGATCCAAAAGCTAAAATTCCAAACACTCATTGAAGGAGGAACTCACTAATTCAAGGAAGATTGTTCAAGAGAGTCTTCAAGTAAGAAGAAAGAGGCTTATCTATGAGTGCTTTCTTTTATCTTTATTTTCTTTTCCATAAACAATGATGTATTCAATATTTTTATTGTAATTTAACATTATTTTGAATTCATGATTTTGTGTTAATTTAGTTATTTGATCAATTTGTTACTATCTTTGGTATTTGATTACTTGTTATCATTGGTTATTGATGCGAGTTCTTCTAATTGACTTAGACAAAACGATGTTAGGAGTTTATTGCATTGATTTTGTATTTGTCAAATCTTAATGGACTTAAATGATGAAGTTATGATTTTAGGACTAAAGTAATCAAAGATTAGTTAATTTCACCTCAAACAAAGGGTTATTAGCTAATTTCATGCTTATAAGGAATTGAGCTTAATGCATGTTTTTGTTATATTAGCTTGATTGACAAATCTGTTAATATGAATCAAAATATAATGATTCCATGGATTGACAAATGAAGTGGAATTTATCTAAGTAAATTCATGACTTGGGAAACGATTTAATTTTACTTTATATTCCTTCATGATACCAAGATGATAATTAATTAAGAAAATTACTAGTTGGTTCATTATCATGTTTTCTAGGATAATTGTCTAAATTGCGTATTCCTACATCCTTGAGTTGTATATATTTCTTTATTTTTTTCTCTTTATTATTTTCTCACTTTATTTGAGTTGGTTAAACAATAAATGAAAAGTGATTAGTGTGTACTTATTCCTTTGAGGATCGATACTCATTAATTCCCTATACTATGCTTACGATGAGTATACTTTCTTGTATGTGTATTTCGGGATTAATGTTTTAATTAAAACTTGAGTAAATGATGGATTTAAATTTTATAATTTTTATACACCCAAAATTTACGCATCATTCATAACGTTAAATGAAGTTTTAGTAATTTTGGTCAAATATTTATTATTTGACCAAAGCACAATTGTTTGCTATTTAACTTTGCTAGCATAATTTTTGGGGACTTGTATCATTATTGTTCTCTATCTGTGAATGAGTACTGGTTAAAAAAAAGTTGATATCATCTCTGTTGTTTCTCTTGATACTTATATATGCTACAAATTTTGCATTTATGGTTTTTATTTAAAGGCATAACTTATTTTTAGGTATATTGTTGGTTGTGATCCTTTTAGAACTCATAGGCTTTAGCATCCTATTTCCTTTGGTTGCAGCAATGTAAATATTTGCTAGAAACTAATTCTACTATGAATTTTCCTCAAGATTCTGTTCTGTTTGATTAAATAAGAATTTGTGTTGCTCTCTATTTATTCTAGTATGAATGTTTAGAAATAAAATATAGGTTAAATTTTTACTAGGGTTGTTTTGCTAGCATGCATAAGTTTTGCTACTGGTATTGGTTATTATTTATACTATAGTATTTTCATTGTCACAATCTAGGTACCAAGAGGAATTGAAAAAAGAAAGTAGTTAATAGCAAATCAAACACATGAACGCGAGCATCCTGAACCAGTTAACAAGGATCATTGGTTGGAACTCTAGCTCTACTCTGCCTGTGTGTTATTATTTTGAAATTAAGTTAACTTTAGCTATACCAAATTCTCAATTGGCAAGAAAAATATTCTAGGATAAGATGGACAATGGTAGGTTTAGGTAGTGTTTCAAATATGTAAATTACAAACATAGATGCACGTCTTTTGATATGGATGTATTTTTAATATTATACAGGATTGCTTCATCAAATATGTGAATTATGCATTATATAGTGATAATGTAATTTTAGTTAGCAATAAAAAATCTGTTGGTAATTTTAATGGTCAACATAAATCTGTTGGTACTTACCAACAGAAATTTGTTGTTCCTTACCAACAATTGATATAGCATTTTTGTGCTATGACATAGCATTTTCACTATGGAATATATGATGTCTTTTGAGTTTGTTACTGAGAACGGTGGTATTTGTGGGAAGTAGATGCCATCTATGACGTATACTACTATTGTAGATGTAGCCACACAAATACAGAATGAAGATATAGAGATGATGACCTTGAGAACAACTCAAATAGTGAAAAACCTCCCTGCTACGATGTTAACTAGGCAACATGCATAGCGTTCTCAAACCCACACAGGTTAGTATAGGTGCAAACTCCCTTTGAGAACTCAAGAAAACACAGCACAAAGTCACATGAATAGATCAACACAATACCTTTTTAAAAAATAGTTCAATACTTTTTCAAAATATTTTGCAAACATTTCCAAAATATTTATTACACAAAAAAACTCCCAAGAATAATAATATACTCCGTAGATTCAAAAATTACCTCAAATAGTTATTCGTTCCACGTTCTCAAAATCACTTCAAAAGATTTTATCCGATCCATGATTTCAATATCATTTTAAAAGAGTTTATCCAACACAAGGCTTCCCAAACGTTCTAAGATTTCATAAATATCCCAAATTTTCATAAATATTCAAAGGTTTCATGAATACGTAGCTCACATATACCATACGGCTATTCAAAATATGCAATGTATTTTGCAATTCATTTATGTATGAGAATTTGAAATTCTAAATGCTCAATAGATTTTAATAAAAGCTTTTATATCCAATATATCATGAATATGCAATTTCCCAAAATAAGACATAATTAAATATTGTGTAAATAATAATTCACCATTTGTTTCACAATAGAGCAACATGCTCTTAATATGGCAATTGCCCAAAACAAGGATCATATCCTAACATTTAACAAAATATCACTTACATAAATAAATCATTTTATAAATCAAGATTTATTGAATAAATAAATATTTTATTTCAAAAATAATAATTGCAAATAAATATTTATGTAATTAAAATATTTATCAAGATAAAATATTTCATATGCACTCTAATATGTAGGAAATCATGAAATGTGGTGACTTACCTTAAGTTTAAGCAAAAGAAACACATTTCCAAATCATATGAAATTAAGACATACATACACTTAACAAATTCTCATTAACATAAAATATATACAATTTCTCAAAGTGTCATTACAATAGCTACACAGAAAATATAGTCTAGTTAATAAGTGAAAACTTAATATATTGACTCAATCAAATAACATATAATTTTCACAAATTATGTTCAAATAGTAAGTAATTAGGGCTCAAACATACTCAGAAAATTCACTTGTATATACATATCATTCAATCATATAAAGCGTGATCACATTATATAAACACAATACATAGAATAGCTAATATATAATAGCTTAATATAATCATACAATCACATAAGCATGAAAGTACTGAACTGATTAGTCTATAAAGTTCCTAAGTAAATAGAGTAACAATTTAAGTCAATACAAGGATAATTGAATAGCTAAAACGTGGTTTTTATCTTCAAAATACCAAATCGGCGTTTTAATTATACACAGGGCAGAACATAGGACTTCTTTGTGCACGAAGCAATACAACTTAAAATACTATGAAACTTCATAGGATACAATTTCCATATGTAGGTGAGTTACTATTAAAATTTGATAAAAATCCAAGATGTTAACTAAATTAATTGCTCAAAGTTGAGATAGCCGCATAGTAACTATAATACTCTGTTTTGACAATAATTTTGTAAAAATTATTGAAAGAGTTCTAAACCAAATTGAGTGATTATAGGGGGGAAATACTCTTTGAACATTGTAGTTTATAGTATAAAAATACTGGTTTCAAATTCAAAAGGGAAAGAGTTAAATTGGAGGTTAAAACACATAGACAAATCAACCTCGATGAAAACTGAATAGAGTAATTTGAAAAATAATATAAAATCAACCAAATAAGAAATTAACATGATTCTAAAGGGAAATTACTCCTGAGATATAGTAGAATCAAATAAAAATAGAGCATGGCATCTTATTTAACAAAAGAATTTAATACTACAAGTGAAAGTTCACAGAATATGAATTTCTAACAAGCAAAATCAACTTCTAATTACAAATCCACCATTAATCCTCCATCAATTCAATCCCAATCACCTCAAATCCACATTCACAGCATTAATCCAGTACAATAATATCAAAATTACTCTATCTTCTCGTAACACCCCTCATAAATATCATACCGAAAATGAGTAATCAGTTTGGGTACCGCCTAATTTGGTTTCCCCAAACCAAGGGTCTTTATAACATTCAAAGCCAAAATGGAAAGATAAACAAGTAACAAATCCCTCAGAGTTGGCCAAACTTAAGTCGTAGTACACATTCATAAGAAAAGATAACTCTTTGTATCATTGCTTACTCCTTACAAGTCATGAGAGTGGCTTACACAGATCTATCAAGTTCACAAGCCCAAAAGAATAGGATTATCTTGATGGTCTCTGGTGCTCAGTCCCAAATCCTAGAAAAACAAAGCAAAACACAAGTATGAGTGATTTACACTCAGTGAGTCTTGTAGATGCTAGTGTCTTTCTCTGAAAAGTAGAGAAAAATGATTTATCATGTATTTTCCATTGAAAGTAAATAGTAGAAGTTTGTTGTATTTTTCTACTAAAAAAAATTCTACAACTTAAGTAGTATAAAAATTCATCGAGGGTTGCTCAAAATTTCTTGCACGTTTGGAAAACTAAGTTTCATCAACATTGTTGCCCACATTTTGGGCATATTTGGAAAATAGAGTTTTATCAACATCATTGCCGCATATTTTCAGAAAATCAAGCATTCTTCTCAATAGAAGGTTGGCCTGCATGCAAACCCCCACAAAGCCTTGCTTTTGGCCTCACGGTCTTATTGTGCTAAGACCTAAGCCTTCAGCACTCAACTAGATCGTGCCAGAATGATAGAATTATCATCACAATCTATCTCGAGTCATATCAATTCTTTTAACTTGCAGTAGTATGGGATACCCACACCCGCACTCCTCTCACAATGAGATTGGTAAGGGTTGATCACAGATTGGGTATCCCACCTAAGACCAACTAATTAGCGCCTAAGGACATCCAAGTGTCTTTCATAATCCAATCAGTTGTTTACTCATTAGGACAATGCTAGCTGAGAAAATGATTAATTCCAATGTCTTGTCACTCTATTTGGAGTAAGATAATCCCTAGAACTAGCTAGGTTAGTTGGGGTCATTAATCTCTAACGTGAACTAGTCAAAGGGTATATCCCTTGCAAAGTATTCAATGTCTTCATTGGTTCACAAGACCAATCCAATATCATGTTTCTCAAGAAAACTCCAAGAAAATATTTTTCGGGGCCAAAACATCATTTTTACCAAATATTGATTCTATACCAAGAAATTTTTTTCTAAATTCCTTGCATAGAAGGATAAAAAGTCCTTCCCATGTTATATAAAATATTCCTTAAGGGTATTTTTGTAAATTATGTATTTTATGCATACCTGAGTCTAAAAGGAATTTCATTTCAGCCAATCCAAAAAGAGAAATAAATACAAGGATTTCATATTTCATCGTGCCTGATAGCTTTAAAAGTAGTTCATCGTTCCATTAAACAAGAAAAACATAACTTGCATGATTTATCATTAAACATGGAACGAAACACATTCATGCAGTAAATTACTCATTTGTCACATAGCATATGAAAAAGATTATTTTAATGGATACTTGCACTTAGAAAATATTCATAACACAAAGAATTCATAATCCTTTGTAGAAATATTCCATTTCTTGATATTCAATCATTTTCCAGTTCAAAGAAACCAAAACATTGTTAAGGAAAACAAAAAGGTTTATTATTCATATCTTCATGCTTTAGGGAAAATAATCACCATTAAATGATTTCCATAATCATAAGAGTTCATTTTCCCTTTTAAATCATAACATGAAATAAGATTTCACTTACTCATGAAAAATCATATTTTTAGTCAGGAAAACCAAAAGAGTTCACAACTTTCATAGCACAATGACCAGAACGTATTTTGGGAAAACCACTAGCACAAGACAATATTTATAAAACAAGTGGGAGTCATATTATTCAAGAGTCGAAATTACTCTCGCTTCCAAGATTAATATTTCCTTTGAGCTGGTTCTCCTTCATTAATAGAGTATTCCTGTGAACCATTGCTCAATATCCTCACATTAGGATACACAATATTCTTAAGAGCAAAATGATATATTATTTCTTTTCTTATTCTCAAAGGAGATGACATTTCCAGCCTTACCGCATTTGGCATTTTATTCATAACTTTCACTGTATAACTCCAAATGGGGTCAAACTTATCTCAAAATGTCCCTAAGAAATTCCTCTACCAATTCCAATTATGAAACATCAATTCCCTTTCCCATTTTGAACAGTTTATTCAGCAAAGTCACTGCATTTCCAGTGAGCAAAACAGCCTTTATTGTGCTCAACCTTTCTTAATTCTTTTGCATGCTTTCCTCAACACAACCTACCACTTCTAATCTTTCTAATACCTCACTTAGTGTCTTAGAAACAAGATTTCAGCTGGTTTTCAAGCCCATCACTTCTCCATTTATCCATTAATGCTAATGCAAACAATACATGAATGCATTGTCTATAATAAATCCTTGCATTTTTCACTTCATGACAAGACTTAGTATTTTTTGCATAACTTTTTATTCCCAGGTCCAAATGATCTAAAATTTGTGTCAAAATACTCCTAAGACATTTATCTACAAGGCCACAATCCCAACACAGCCATATCTGAAAGTGCTACTGAACTATTGCAAGGAAAGTCTTGCTGTTTTTCCAAGAAATAATTCCTTTTTTCCAACAAAATATATTATTTATGCATTCTTCTCTTAATTTAGCACTTAATCATCATTTAATTCACTTCCTTTCTCATCTAAACATCACATAATCACTTTATTTTCAGTCATAAACAAATCTGGTAAGGTGGCAAAAATCACAGTTTGCACAACAAAATCAAATCTTTCATTCCCAACAATTATATTATATTTTCTTCATTTCTTTCTTCCTTATTTCTTCACATATATGTACAGCCATCTTCCATCTCTCATTACTCATTCACAACACATTAAAATACCATATAAATCACAACATATATCATCCTTTAGCAACTGGCACATAGCTTTGCTAAAACAATATAACAATAATTATTCTTCACATAAATGTTTCCATAATTCTTGCTATTTCTCTCACAAATTAGCATCAAAATAGTCTCTATAACTTCTAGAATAACTTTAATTCTTGAAGTAAGCTATTTTACCTTGCGTAGGATGAAATCTAAGCTTCAAAACAACTAAGCTTTCTTCCTTCTTTTTTTCTTTCTTTTTTTCTCTCTCGCATGAAATTCTCTCTTTTTTTCCTTCCTTTTTCTTTCTTTTCTTTCTTTATTTCTTTTATCTCCCTTTTTTCTTCTTTGTTCTGGCTGCCAAAATGAAGCCCATTGTCCTCTTTTCCCTTTTATAGCCAACATTCATCATGTGCCTTAATTAAGCGGCATCATGACTAAGCATGGCTTAATTAATGTTGGAGCCTTGTCGAACCTTATGGATTCTTGTGGAAACTCACGGAAAATTATAGACTTTGGTGGAATTCTTTAGAAATCCAGGTCCCCTATACAACCAATCGCATTGTAGCACTTGTTTTGAGAATGAAAGTATTGGTGGTAGTTTTGGTTGTTGTTTTACTGTATATATGTATTAGATTCTGAAATTTAATTATAGTAGTGGTGAATAAGTTGAGTTGATTGGTATGTATAGTTGATATTATATTTTTGCAAACTATTGATTTTTGTTTGGGAATTTTGTTCAAGTCTTGTAATCTTTTTTATAGTACTGATTTTAGTATTGAGGTTAATTGTTGATTACTTGGGAAACCTTTGTGTATTATTTGGAGGTAGTAGTACTAATTGATTGGTGGATGTTATAGTAGTAATCTTTTGTTTTGTGTAAGAACTCTTAGTATAAATAATACTTTTAGTACTACATGTACTTGTGTTTTGTTGTGTATATGGGTTAGGTTTTGATGAAAGTTTGTGTGTGTGTGTGTGTGTGTGTGTGTGTGTGTGTGTATTAATTGTTATTAGTATTGGTACTAATAACAACTCATTGTATCCTTTTTTATTTATATTCGCTTTTAAATTATATTCGTTGTCTATTATTTTAGTTTTCTTTTTTTTTTGTCACTATCTTTTTAGTCGTAGTATATTGTTGTTGTTTTCTTTATTTTTGCAAGATTGAAGATTTTCTTTTTTTGGACAATCATCCTTTTCCCCTCCCTTCAATAACATATTGATCTTGAAGATGCTTGGGGGAGTATTTATTTACCTTCTTGTCCCTTTTATTTCTTTTAGTCCTATTGATAATGCTTCTATTATTTGATTTTTAGCCAATGAAGACATTGTCCAATTTAAATGTGGGGAACTTAAATAATATTTTCTTTACAATTTTGTATTATTTATTTTGGCAATTTTTCTTATTTTTTGGGCTGAAATTTTTATTTTTGCATTTGGGCCAAAAATTTTTTTGAATTTTTTCTTATCGTTAGGTTAGTTCTCAAGGCTTGTTGGTATGTGTGTTGATATATGTTAGTTTGGTGAAGGTATTATTTATTTTTTTGCTTGAGAATTCTACTTAAGACTTTTCTAGGAAAGCTAATTTTATGTATACTTATATATTGGGCATGACATAGACTAAGTTTAGAAAAGTAAGTTAATCTTATTTATGCATATGACAATGTTATGAAGGTTAATTCTTTAAGAATAGATGAGAACTTTGCGATGAAATATGAAGTGTGGATTGTTAGTTTATCTCTAGGTTCGAAGCAATTCCCATTCATTTATTCATTTAATTGTTTGTATGTTGTATTATAGAAAATTTCAATTATTTTTTATATTTTGCAATAAAAAGGTAAATAGAAGTAAGAGGTATGTTGCTTAATGTAACTACCGAAGTAAGGAGAAAAAAGACTCTGGGAATACAAAATGCATATCCTATGATGAAGAATAATGTGTGATGAAAAAGAAAAGAAAAATAAAAAAAATGCAAGAGTTGCAAAATAGCATTTAAGTTAAAATCACAATAAAAGCATTCCTTTTGTAGAAAGAAAAATGAGAGACTCTTATTTTGCCAATTCAAATTGAAATGTATTGTTGTATTGTTGTATCAAAATGTAAGGTCTTATTGTATTGTAATGTGTTGTATTATTTTTAATGCATGTACTTAGGGTAAGCTACAAGACTTGAATGAGTCATTTGATCCTATCTCATATGAATCACTTTGTTTGAATTTTTTTATTGGAGAAGTAGAGTGAATCACATTGAATTGGCATAAACTTATTTAATTTAACTTTGAAATTCTTGGTTGTGTCGAACTTAATATAAGAGTATACATAAGATTAACTTGGATATATTTGTGTTGAGATGAATGCTAAGGTAGAGAAAGAAACAATCTCTTTACTATTTTGACCCTTATTGCATATATGCTAAGTTGTTATTGTAAATTCACCTGGAATGCTATGTAGAAAATTTTTTATTGTACTTGTAAATTAGTCATTCTTTGTCCATATGAATAAATGTATTTTACTTGATTTGTATACTAGTTAAGTTGTGAATAAATGAATGATGCTTGAATTGTACATTAGCTAAGTTTTTTGTTTGTGAATAAGTGTAGTTTGCTTGAGGATAAGCAAAGATTTAAGTATAGGGGTATGTGATGAAGGCTCATCATATATATATTTTCTAGTATTTTTATGCTTTAATTGCGATAAATTCTTATTTAAATCACTACTCACTACATCCCTTTCATCCTCTTTTTGTAGGAAATAAAGAAAATACCAATTTGAGAAGAAAGTGATAAAATGAAGGAAAAAGAAGCAAAAATGGAAGAATTGCACCAGAGAAAAGGCCGCCTGGAGAAGTAGTCCTAGGCCGCCTAGAGTTCAAAAGGGGGCCCAAGGAAAAGAATAAAGGCGGCCAAGGGAAATCAAAGTTCCCTAGGCCACCTAAAAGAAACAAGAATGCTAGGGAAAGAAAATTTGGTAGCCCAAGGAGGTAGAACCTCTGTGGGCTGCCTAGGAGAACAAGGAGGCGGCCAAGAGAACAAAGCTGGCGGCTAAGAAATGTTCTACTTCCCTAGGCCGCCTAGCACATTTTCTTGAAGAAAAAAATAGTAGCCCATGGAAGTATAACTTCCATATGCAACCTAGAACAACTCAAAATTATGTCTAAGAAAAAACCTGATGGCCCAGGAAGTTAAACTTTCATAGACTGCCTAGTTACTAGAAAACCTGGGGGCACAGGGAAGTTCAATTTCCCAGGGCTACCTGCTTACTTCATAAATAGGTAGATCCACATTTTACTATGATTTTTGTAATATCTTCTCATTGTATACTATATATACCCTATTATAAACCCTAAATAAGGGTGCTCAAAAGAAACACAAAGAAAGGGAGGATCTTGGGGAATCACGGAGAACAAAAAGAGGTTATTCAAGAAAATCCAAGGAAGAAAAAGTTCAAGATCTTGTCTATGAGTGAAGTTCTTCACTTTTCTTTGTATTACACTTTAACAATGTTAATGTTTATATGATTTTAGTTGTATTTGAGGGATAAACCATAATCTATATTCTTGTGTTGAGTTATTATTATGATATATTTAATTTCAAATCTTGTATTTGATTAGTTGGGTATTATTATGTTAGATTGATTGTTTAGGCTTAATTGATTTATTCAATTGATTAGTTCACTCTTAATGAATTCAAGAGCTAGGATTAGAAGTTAAACACCAAATTAATTTCTCCAATATTTGTTTTCCTTTAATTAACTTAAGAGAGAGATTGAAGGATTAGAACTTGGTAGTCGATGGATTTTCAATATTTCCTAGAGATAGGGATATTGGAGCTTTCGAGTACCTATTAGATGATGAGTGAGTGTAATGCTTCTTTGGGTTAAATTGATTAGGTAGAGATATCAATTAATTGAGCCATAAGAAAAAAAATCTCATAACTAGAGAGAGTGTGTGATTTATTCTTAAAAACTCATATCGGTACTCGAATTGGGATTTGATAAACATAGTGGTATACTCTTTACTATACATGTTTTTTGGGGGATTCTTCTTGTATATGGACTTTACCATATTCTTACTCCTTGACGATCCTTATGACTTTTCTCGTGTGGGTCCGATGTGAAGGTCAAAAATGACAAAAATGATCAAACAGAAAACATGCTTACAAAACGAAAAAAAAAAAATTTACCTCTTTGTTTGAATAACCTTATTGGCACTAAAGAAGATGTTTGTACAAGGATGCTTGAAGTTATTGGATCACTTCCTTGTAAACGTCGACTTCGTCTCATTCACGCGAAGCTTTTGAGCTTCCGAAATGGTGCCCTTTCTTCTGCTGATGAAACTTACAGAAAGTTAGGTTTGCAATATTTTCTTAGCCTGAGAAAGCTTCTCTATGTTTGCTTCATAGACTTCCTCAGCTTCATTTGATCTTGATTTCTTTTTCTTTTTCATCAATTCACCGAGAGAGAAAGACCAAGAGAGTCAAACAAAAAGCCCCATGCTTTTTGTTATCTCCCATGCAAAATAACACGGGATTCATCCCCGTGTTGTTTTTTTTTTAATTTATTTAATTAATTTAATAATTTTTTTTTTACCCTTGGTCTTATTCATTGGGTCAGATAAAATTATTTACTCATGATTTGAACACCCATAAATAATAAGTCTCAATTATTTATTTTCTGGGTTTCATTAAATAGCCCAATAAATAATTAACAACCTCAAATAGATCAATATAAAATAACAGGCCTTTTATCTAGTTTAAATCTAGATTAATTTTCTAATTATTCAATCTAGGCATTGGACCCTGAATAATTAATTAACCAATTAAACTAGATAAAATATATACTCTCTCTCGAGCCTTTTATTTTATTCTAGTCCAATAATAAATTAGACTACTTAAAAAAAATAAAATAAAACCTATAATTATCAAGACCAATTCCTTAACCCAAATCTGATAGGACTTAAGGGCTATTCCGGAGACCAAAAGACATATCGTCTTGGCTACTAGAATGATCAAAATATCACTACTATATAAATAGCTATATTTTATATTTTTTAATATCACCATAAGAAAATATTGACCCCAAAGATATTGTTACGTTAGCAAAGTCTTCGACCTAAAAGTATAATGACTATGATACCCCTCTATACATCGCCGTGCATTTAAAGAGGATGAGTGTACTAACACCTCTCTAATAAACATCCACTATCCGTAGACCTCTAGTCCAATGATCTACAACTCCTGGAATGTTTTCACTTTCCAAGTGAGCTACCCTAAAGTAAACATCCAAGTTTTATTCCCCAGGACCCTAGATATTTAGATCATTTGAACAGTCATAAGGTGTGATATAGCACAGAAGCTATCTTGTATAAGTCTGTCTTAACTAACTAGTTAAATATACCCAACATACAAGTATATCGGCTCTACAAAACAACCTCAACTATAGCATATCAAAGTACATGCTTTCAGCTTCATTAGACAACCAACTCATACTCAAATAGTAGAGTATTAATCTACGCTCAAGAAGTAATAGTCCAGGTTTCTTTTAAATAGTATTTTTAGAAACCACTATTACAGGTCATACTATGAAGTGAGTGGACTACTCACTGGCTAAAGGTAAGTCATTTCCTATTTGAAATTCATAACACAATAACCTATACATGATGAGATTCTCATTCTCATCAATTGGTTAAGAACAAATATTTATGTGTTAAGAAACCCGTGATCCATACCTTACTGTGAAAGACCACCATTTATATGGATCACTTACTTAAACACAATGAGTCCTTTCCAAATGTAAATCGTGCACAAATAAAATGTAAATTCACAAATAAATTTTGAGAATAATTTTTTTTATTAATAAATTCGATAATTACATCAGAAAACTAGTCTCGAGGGCATATATTAAAACAATCTCCCACTTGCATTCTAAGACTAAGAATGTCTGTAGGTGCCCACCCCTATAGCGTCTAAGTGTCTCTAAAAGACTCTCTCAGCCAAATGCTTGGTGAAGGGATCTGCTAGATTGTTCTCCAAGACTATCTGTTCCACCACGATTTTCTGTCTCTAAATGAAATTCCTGTTAGTGTTGTGTCCTAGAGGAAATTACTTGTACATTGTATATGACACATTTTATTTTCATAAAAGGCATTATTTATCTTACAGTTTATTTTATTTACTTTTAAGTAATATAACTGTTCGATAAAGTCCCTAGTACAACACTGTGTTAAGGAAATCATGATAGAGATCATGATATGAGATTCTTACTATACTATATAGTGTTAGTACTTAAATTGTCCCTAGTCGTAGTATTAATGAGACAGGACATCATTAATGCGTTACAACTAGCATGTGTTAGACTTCCTTATTTGATCAAGCGGTGGTTCTCATATCTGTGAGTATTGAGATACTTAAAGTTAACACAAGGATGCTTATCAATGGAACAAGTTCATCGGATAACCTAACTTTGAGATAATCACATGGATAACTATTTAGTACCAGTGATATAATCTCAATATAGCAAACGTGCAAGTATCCTTAGACATGAGGTACTTTGTTTGTTGAGCATTGTACTTTGATTTCAATCTCCAAAGCTCGATCGAGGGCCACCTATGGGGTGGATATTGGGTACATTGTGAGGTAAATGAAAGTAGTTGAGAAGGTCAATAAAGGATGCACCACTCCTAATAGTAGGGAAGAATATCTCACGGCCACTTGTAGGAATTACTACTCGAGAAGTCCTTGGCCAAGGCGATTGTGTATTGAAAATAGTTTCAATTGATACACATCTAGAGTAGTGGGTTCCTGGAACAAGTATTATTGTATTCGGGCCAAAATTAATTCTGGAGGGAGTTGGCACTAATTCCATACTCCAAACCGAATGAGATATTGTATAGTGAAATGAGTTAATTGCACTGTAGTTTGTTATTGAAGGGTTCATGTCAAGCCACTTGACTTGCTGGACTCTTGGGTGGTCATGATGTGCTGCTAGATACCGCTCATAATCTGGGAATATGGGTTTGTTAATTGATGGATTAATAAACCAATCCTGATTAGAATTAATATGATTAATTCTAATTAATTATGAATTATTAATCTCAAAAATGTTTGGATTAATTCATGTTCTCTACCAATTGACTAGGAAACCTAATAGGTCACACACAATAGAGGAGTATATACTCAAGATATTATTTGATAACATAGTGGGGTTGATTGAGAGAAAGAGAAGTTATTGTAGACAAATTATAATTAGTTTTAATTTGTGGTCCAAGTTGTAATTGTGAGAACTTGATGTTTCCAATTACAATTAGAAAATTCTAATTGTTTTAGAATTTCATATTTTCAGTAGATTTTCGTAACATATATTGGATATGCACGAAACCCTAATTAAAGGGGTGATTCACACGAAAATTACAGCCACAAAAATCCTCTCTTCTTCCTCTCTCTCTCTCGATTGTTCTTGAGAAGCCCTAGCCGCCATCCTTTTCTGCTAGCATAGAAATATTTTGGTGCTTGAGTATTCCTCTGTGTGGATTACTGTTAGAGATAATCACACACTATGATTATAGTGGTTAGACGTCCAACTCTCATGGAGTTTGCACAAGAGGATTGCTGGATTGCGCCTCGACTTGAAGAAGAAATTTTGTTCATTGGACGATCAAACAAAGGTAAAAAGTTGTTACCTTTATTATCTTTATGTCTTGTTTTCCACACATATACAGGTCCTGGGATGGTATCTCGTTTTATCCTTCTACTGCGTTGTATACGATACGAGCCTAAGATACCCAACAGTGGTATCAGAGCCCTGCTATGTGTGGTCTACGACATTGTTTTTTGCATGAAAAATTATTTTCATCTATTCGTGTTTATCTTTGTTTGTTGTGAAAATCATTTTCACTCGAGTCGAAATCGTTTCGAGAGTTATAGGTTGGGTACATAGCAAAATATGATTGTGTAAAAGTCAGAGCGTATTTCGAAAGATGCTTTCTTTAGGTGCTGAGAATTTTCTGCAGAAAAACGTTTTCTTGCAACATGGTTGATGCCTTCCATTTCATCTTAATTTTCTATTTTGGTTTTGTTTAAACTAACAAATTGGTTATTTTTTTTAGCTTTAAAACAGAAAATACTGTTGAGAATCATTCTCACTGAAAATTTGCAGAAGAAGAAAGCACTAGAAATTGTTTCTGGAAATTTTCGAAAATCGCCGCCATTGTTCCAGACCACAACCGCTGCCAGTTTTGTTCTGTTTGCGATGTTCAGAAATCATTTTTGGAAGAGAATTTTTTTTTTTAAACCAGAAAAAAGTCGGTGCCGGTTCTGCTCTGTATTGCACGATTCAGCTATTTAAAAAAAATTCCTAGAATAGAATTTTGAAAGGGAAAATCTCATTTGATAAGAGGTGGTAAAATAAAAATATTTCCACGGGGGCGTTGACCCCCTGAACCCCGCTCGCTAACCGGCCAGCGGATGCTGCCAGAGACGTAACCCAAAAGCATTTTTCTCAAAATTAGTTTCGAGATAAACAATTTTGTTTTTCAAAATAATGATTTTGAAAATCTAAAATTAGTATTTTTTTCTAAAATGGTAATTTTAGAACTTTTTTTTTTTTCCAAAATAGTGATTTTGGAATAATAAAAGTATATGTTTATTTTGTTTAAGGATAGTTAATGGCATGGTGGATGGTTATGGACTAAAATCAATTATATCTATTCATACATTTTACAGTTTTGATTTTTTTGAAATAGGGTCTGCATGTCCTGCTTTCTCTAAAATTCTTGTGTAATTCTCTTCTTATCTAACTCCCCTCGAATGTAACTCCAGATTTTCTCTCTTTATGAAATTATGTAATTAGTTTACATATGTTAGATAGGAGTAGAATTATTTCAATTTTGGAGATGGCAACCAAAACAAGGCGAGAAGGTAATACCTTCTACTTAAATCATGTATGAACACATAGGATTAACTATGTTAATTTCTTTTATGGCTCAAAGAAATTAATTTAGGGTAAAGTCCATAACCATATCAAATAATCGCTTTATTTCCATGATTATCAATTATGTGATTTATTGATTTTTATGCATGTCATTCAACGAAATCATTAAAAGGAATAAATCTCTCAATTAATATTAAACATAATTCCTTCCGTTAATATAGTAAGAACAAGAGTCTTTTTTTTAGACCAGGTTGTTTGGTAAACCCAAGCCTACGTGACATTGGGCATGTTCAAGCTATGGAATTAAATTCCTGATTAATGGGTCGGGTTTAACTAAATTCTTTATCCCAGTTGGGTAAACTCAAGCATAAAGAAATTTAGAGAAAAAGTTAGGGTAACCCAAGAGGCTTTAAGATTAAAAGCTGTTAATCACCCAATGACCCGGTAATTACATACAATGTAATTTGTATTGGATACTTACCAATGAACTTAAGGGTGGTTTGTTGGACAAACCCAAGGTTATTCTTGAGGAATTTAGATACTGGTCTACTAGGAAAGCTTCCAACGGGCGTTCTCGAATCAGTAGTGGGGGCTATTAGTTTGAGTAAAATAGTGGAGTAAAAATGCGTTTAATTAAAGTCCTAATTATTTGCATATTGTGTGCATATGCAAGTAGCTAATGCTCTCTATCTTTACATCTAGGTCATTTGCATCATGTCAACAAACTTAAACTTACGTAGCATCTTGGAAACCAACAAGTTAACCGAATCAAACTATCTCGACTGGTATAGAAATTTGAGAATCGTTCTCAAATCGAAAAAGTTGCTTTACGTGCTAGATGCTCCTATTCCACCACTACCAGCCCAAGATATTCATGCTTATGAGCATGCTGTCCACAAGAGGCATAAGGAGGATAGTGATACAGCATTATGTATTATGCTAGCATCCATGACTCCCGAGTTGCAAAAACAACACGAGCATATGGATACTCAATCGATCATACTACATCTTCGAGAGCTGTTTGATGTTCAAACCAAAACTGAGATATATGAGATCTCGAAGCAACTATTCCGTTGCAAAATGGCAGAGGGTTTTTCTGTGGCCACTCATGGGCTGAAGATGCTGGGCTTGATAGAGAAGCTTGGATCTCTCGGGTTTGCAATGAATCATGACTTAAGTGTTGACTTAATTCTACAATCTTTACCTAATAGTTTCTCACAATTTGTGATTAACTATCAGATGAACAAGATTGAGTCCACCATTCCTGAGTTGATCAATCTTCTCAAAACTGTGGAGTCCTCCACGAAGAAGGTTTCCAATGCAGTTTTAATGATAGAATTGTCTTCTAAGAAGAAAGTTCAAAAGAAGAAGAAGGCTCCCATGAAGCCCAAAGGTGGTGTAAAGAAAGAAGCAGCTACCAAGGGTCCAGGCCATCATTGTGGTAAGATGGGCCATTAGAAGCACAACTGCAAAGCCTACTTGGAGATCGTTAAGGACAAGAAGCAGAAGGAGAAGCTTACAAGCACTTCTACTTCTACTCCAGGTATGTTTATGATTGAGATAAATACTATCTTCAAAAATGAGATATGGGTATTAGATATCGGATGTGATCTCATTTGTGCAATAACTTGCAGTGATTAAAGAGCAGTAGAAGGCTAGAGAAAAACGATGTGGACTTATGTACTACAAATGGGGCAAAAGTTGCTGCACTTGCTGTGGGGACATACGAGCTGAACCTGCCATCGGGATTAATTCTAGAGTTGCAAAACTGTTATTATGTACCAGTTTTAATGAAAAACATTATCTCAGTTGCGTGTTTAGACTTATGTGGATTTTATTTAATATTTAAAAATAAATATTGTTCTTTTTCTTTGAATTATATTCACTATGGTTCAGCAATTTTGGTTAATGGTTTATATGTTCTAGACTTAGATAATCTAATTCTTAATATAAATAATAAGAAATCTAAAATAGATAACTCTAACACCTCTTACTTATGGCATTGTCGTTTGGGTCATGTAAACAAAAATCATGTTTCTAAGTTACACAAGCTTAGTGACTTAGGATCATTTGATTATAAATCATATGGCACATGTGAGTCTTGTTTACTAGGCTAAATGACTAAAACTCCTTTTCCAGGAAAAGGAAAACGGGCCAATGAGTTATTAGAACTCATACATTTTGATATATGTGGCCCAATATCAATACAAGAAAGATGACGTAATAACTATTTCATAACATTTATCGATGATTTTTCATGATACGAGTATTTGTATTTAATGAAATATAAATCTGAGGCCTTTGAAAGGTTCAAAGACTTCAAGAATGAAATAGAGAAACAACTTGGCAAAAAGTATTAACACTTTAAGATCTGATCGAGGAAGAGAATACTTGAGCCAAAAGTTTCTGAGTTATCTTAGAGATAATGGGATATTATCTCAATGGACTCCACCACATACACCTCAATATAACGGTGTATCTAAGAGAAGGAATCGAACCCTTCTGGACATGGTACGGACCATAATAGCTTCTGCAGACCTACCAAAATCATTTTGGGGTCATACACTAGAAACTTCTGTTTATATTCTAAACAGAGTTCCGACAAAAATGGTTGATTCTACCCCATTTGAGATATTCTTTGGTAAGAAACCAAAGTTATCTCACTTGCGAGTACGTGGTTGTCCTGCCTTTGTCAAAAGGCCACAGTCAAACAAACTTGATAGTAAGTCTGACAAGTGTTTGTTTGTGGGATATCCGAAAGAATCTTTCGGATAATACTTCTACTTCCCTTCTGAAAATAAATTGTTTGTTTCGAAGTATGCCGGCTTCTTAGA
Source organism: Voacanga thouarsii (assembly GCA_026120185.1). Lineage (NCBI taxonomy): Eukaryota > Viridiplantae > Streptophyta > Magnoliopsida > Gentianales > Apocynaceae > Voacanga > Voacanga thouarsii. The sequence goes on along the minus strand of JANUWF010001224.1, from coordinate 2,783,841 downwards.
GAAGGAGCACATGCTCAAAGGGGACAGTGGGAGTAAAATTGAACGTAGTAAAGTTCAAGAAGATCAAACAAACAAGGATCAACCGTATGATTCCACTTCTATTGAGAGAATAGATGAACCTTCTACTACACAAGATCCTTGTAGATATAGTAGGATACGTGTGGCACTTGAGAGATATGGATTTTTCATTAGTGACCACAATGATGTATTGCTCATAAATGAATATGAGCCTACTACCTACAAGGATGTTCTGAACAGTTCAGAATCTGACAAATGGCTTGAGGCCATGAAGTCAGAGATGGATTCCATGTTAAAATCCATCAGGATACTCCTAACCATTGCTGCTCAGTATGATTATGAGATTTGGCAAATAGATGTGAAAATAGTTTTCCTAAATGCAAATCTGACTGAGGAAGTGTATATGACACAACCTGAGGGTTTCATATCCAATGATAGCACAAAGGTGTGCAAGCTGAAAATGTCCATTTATGGACTTAAGCAAGCTTCTAGGAGTTGGAACATCCGTTTTGATGAAACAATCAAAGAGTTTGGTTTCATTCAAAACATGGATGAGCCTTGTGTATACAAGAAGGTTAGTAGGAGTGCAATCGTTTTCCTATTGCTTTATGTAGATGACATATTGCTAATGGAAAATGATATACCTGTGTTGCAAACGGTTAAAGTTTGGTTGTCCAAACAATTCTCCATGAAAGACCTTGGAGAAGCAACCTATATTCTCGGAATAAGGATCTATAGAGATAGATCTAAAAAGGTTGCTAGGTCTTTCACAGTCTACATACATAGATAAAGTTCTAAAGAGGTTTAGCATAGATCAATCCAAAAAGGGATTCTTACCCATGTCACATGGTGTAAGCCTTTCAAAGTCAATGTCTCCCACGACAGAAGCTGAGTATCCAGCCGCTTCTGAAGCAGCTAAGGAAATAAAGATAGAAAGAGTTCCCACGGATGAGAACATAGCTAACCCGCTTACAAAAGCACTATCCCAAAAGAAACACGATTGTCATGTTGAGTCATTCGATATTAGATACATAAATGATTGGCTTTAATGCAAGTGGGAGTTTATTAGTGTTGTGCCCTAGAGACAATCACTTGTACATTGTATATGACACATTTTATTTTAATAAAAGGCATTATTTATCTTACAGTTTCTTTTATTTACTTTTAAGTAATATAACTGTTCGATAAAGTCCCTAGTACAATATTGTGTTAAGGAGATCATGATATGAGATTCCTACTATACTTTATAGTGTAAATACTTAAATAGTCCATAGTCATAGTATTAATGAGACAGGACATCATTAATGCGTTAAGACTAGTATGTGTTAGACTTCCTGATTTAATCGACGGTGGTTCTCATATATGTGAATATTGAGATACTCAAAGTTAACACATGGATACTTGTTAATTGAATAAGTTCATTGGATGACCTAGCTTTGAGATAATCACATGGATAACTATTTAGTACCAGTGATATAATCTCAATATAGCAAACATGCAAGTATCCCTAGACTTGAGATCTCCAAGGTACTTTATTTGCTGAGCATTGTACTTTGATTCCATTCTCCGAAGCTCGATCGAGGGCCGCCTATGGGATGGATATTGGGTACATTGTGAGGTAAACAAAAGTAGTTGAGAGGGTCAATAAAGGATTCTCCACTCCTAATAGTAGGGGCGAATATCTCACGGCCACGTGTAGGAATTACTACTCGAGAAGTCCTTGGCTAAGGCGATTGTGTATTGAAAATAGTTTCAATTGATACACATCTAGAGTAATGGGTTCCTGGTACAAGTACTATTGTATTCGGCCCAAAATTAATTCTGGAGGGAGTTGGCACTAATTCTGTACTCCAAATCGAATGAGATATTGTATAGTGAAAGGAGTTAATTGCACTGTAATTTGTTATTGAAGGGTTCATGTCAAACCACTTGACTTCCTGGACTCTTGGGTGGTCATAATATGTTGCTAGATACCGCTCATAATCTGGGAATATGGGTTTGTTAATTGATGAATTAATTAACCAATCCTAATTAGAATTAATATGATTAATTCTAATTAATTATGAATTATTAATCTCAAAGACGTGTAGATTAATTCATATTCTCTACCAATTAACTGGGAAACCTAATAGGTCACACGCAATAGAGGATTATATTCTCAATATGTTATTTGATAACATAGTGGAGTTGATTGAGAGAAAGAGAAGTTATTGTGGACAAATTATAATTAGTTATAATTTATGGTCCAAGTTGTAATTGTGAGAACTTGATGTTTTCAATTACAATTAGGAAATTCTAATTATTTTAGAATTTCAGATTTTCAGTGAATTTTTGTAACATATATTGGATATGCACGAAACCCTAATTAAAGAGGTGATTCACATGAAAATTACAGCCACAAAAATCCTCTCTTCTTCCTCTCTTTCTCTCTCGATTGTTCTTGAGAAGCCCTAGCCGCCATCCTTTTCTGCTAGCACAGAAATATTTTGGTGCTTGAGTATTCCTCTATGTGGATTACTGTTAGAGATAATCACACACTGTGATTATAGTGGTTAGACGTCCAACTCTCATGGCGTTTGCACAAATGGATTGCTGGATCATGCCTTGACTTGAAGAAGAAATTTTGTTCTTCGAACGTTCAAACAAAGGTAAAAAGTTGTTACCTTTATTATCTTTATATCTTGTTTTCCACACATATATGGGTCCTGGGATGGTATCTCGTTTTATTCTTCCGCTGCGCCGAATACGATACGAGCCTAAAATACCCAACAATCCCAAATCAAGTGGTACTTCCTCTGGATTTGCTTCCTCATCTTATGGTTCCTGGGTTCTTTGTATTGCGAGACTACTGCAAAGTTGTCACAATACACCACAATCGATTTGTCCTTGTATGGCACAACTCTAAGTTCTGAAAGGAACTTCCAGAGTTAAACTACTTCCTTGGATGCTTTCGATGCTGCACATACTCAACTTCTATGGTTGAGTCAATAATTCAAAATTACTTGATACTCCTCCATGAAACAGCTCCTCCAGACAAGGTGAAGACATATCCATTAGTGGATTTTCTCTCATCTTTATCTGCTTAGAAATCTGAGCATGTGTATCCAGTAGGAACCAAGTCGTTAGCCGTGTAAACAAGCATATAATCTTTCATGCCATTGAGGTACTTGAGAATATACTTTACAGCTTGCCAATGAACCTCCCCAAGGTTTGACTGATATCTGCTAACTAAGGCTACGGCAAAATAGATATCTGGCCTAGTGCACAATATGGCGTGCATGAGACTTTCCACAGTTGAAGTGTAGGGAATTCTACTCATCCTGTCTTTTTCCTCTTGAGACTTAAGATAGTCCTTAGAACAAAAAGACAACCTATGTCTACAAGGGATTAGAACTCCCTTGCATGAGTTCATGCCAAACTTGACTAGCATCTTGTCAATGTATGTCATTTGGGAAAATCTTAGCATTCTTTACTTCGTATTTCTAATAAGATTAATCCCGAGAATGTAACTAGCTTCTTCCAAGTCCTTCATACCAAATTAACTAGACAGCCAAACCTTAGTAGATGACAATGTTCATATATCATTCCCAATGGGTAGAATGTCATCCACATATAGGACAAGAAAAAACACGTTTATGCCTTCCAATTTCTTGTACATGCATAGTTTATCCTCGTTTTAAATAAAACTATAAGACTTTACAATCTCGTCAAAATGAATGTTTCATGTTTTAGATGCCTACTTAAGTCTATAAATGGACTTCTTAAGCTTACAAACCATATGTTCCATTACTTTAGCAATAAAACTTTCCGGTTGGAACATGTAGATATCTTCGTTGAAATGGCCATTAAGAAATACCGTCTTGACATCCATTTGCCATATCTCATAGTCGAAATGTTATGTAATGGCAAGGAGGATACGGATGGACTTAAGCATGGCTACCAGGGAAAAGGTTTCATCATAATCGATTCCCTCTTTCTGAGTATACCCTTTCACCACAAGCCTAACTGTGAAGGTTTCCACCTTCCCATCCACTCCCTTCTTCCTCTTGTATAGCTACTTACACCCAATGAGTTTTATCCCTTCAAGTGAAGCTACAAGATTCCAAACCTGATTGAAGTACATAGACTCAATCTTATCTTTCATTGCTTCATGTCATAGATTTGCATCAGCATCAGCAATTGTCTCCTTGTATCTAGTGGAATCTTATTTCTGATGGTCAAAGACCAGCTCAAAAGCCTCTCATGTCCATCTTTCTGGAACTATAGATACCCTCCTACTATGACGAAACTTCATTTGTACAGGTTTTTAAGGCTGTGCCACTTCTTATTCCATAATCGGGTCTGAAAAAGTTGATTCCGAAGATAACTTCTCATCGCGTTCCAACCTTGTTGAACTTTTAGTGGAAGTACTTTGATCATCCTCTAAGTATCTAGTATTAGTATTTACCAGTACTTTCTGTTCCTTGAGATGATAAAAGTAACCTCCTTTTGTCCCTTTTGGATACCCAACAAAGTAGCATAATTCTGATTTTAGTTCTAACTTATCTCCCTTAATCAGTACATAAGCTGGACAGTCTCATATCTGAAAATGATTTAAACTTGGCTTACGCCCAGTCCACATCTCATAGGGCATCCTAAGTACTGACTTAGAAGGCACCAAGTTCAAAATATATGCCGTTATTTCCAAGGCATATCCCCAAAAAGAGACTAGAAGAGTAGTATGAGACATCATGCTTCGGACCATTTTTATTAATATCCTGTTCCTTCTCTCAGCTACTCCATTTTGCTGGGGTATACCCAGCGCAGATTGCTGGGATACTATCATATGATGTACTATGTAACCCTTGAACTCACCGAGGAGGTACTCTCCACCACGATCTGATTGTAAGGTTTTGATCAGTTTACCTGTCCGACACTCCATTTCAGCCTTAAACTCTTTGAACATGTCAAAAGAGTCAGACTTGTGCCTTATCAAATAGACATAACCAAACCTTGTACAATCATCCGTGAAAGTGATGAAGTACTCAAAATCCCCTCTAGCTTGTAAAGACAAAGGACTACGCACATCAATATGAACAAGGTCCAATATCTCATTTACTCTATCAGCCTTTTGGATGAATGACCTTTTGGTCATTTTTCCCATAAGGCAGGATTCATACTGAGGCAAAATTTTCAATCTTAATTAGCCCAATGCTTCATCATGGATTAACCTCTGAATCCTAGTTAAGTTAATATGACCTAACCTTAGATGCCAAAAATATGAGTCATTGGTATTGGTCTTTCTCTTCTTACTTTAAGATTCAAATTGAGCATTATTTATTTGATTTTTGTAGGATTTAAAAAGAATAAGTTTCTATACATGTGCCCTGTACATAAAACTTCTCCATTTCTACTGATAGTAATACTAGAATGGAAAGAAACAGAATATCCATGATTTATTAGTTTTGCAACTGAAATCAAATTCTGTCTAAAATTGGTTACATATAAAATATCTTTTAAATTAACTAATTTATTACAATAAAAAATAAGATCCAGCTTTCCCACTGAAAGGGCTCATACTTGTACTCCATTTTCTACTCGTAGTCCATGCTCGCCCTTCTGGAGTCTTCTTATCTTCCTAAACCCTTCAAAGAGTTACAGATATGATTAGTGGCACCAGAATCAACAATCTAAGTGAAAGTTGATCCAACCATTAAAATTGACTCTAAATAGAGAACAATACTTGTAGGGTTTTTATTGGCCTAAAGTTCTAGACACTCCTTTTTCCAATATCCCTTCTGCCCGCATTTTGAATCATTTGCCTTTAGGCTTGTTGGGCTGGTTCTTGGGCTAGGCCAGTGCATTTCCCTTCTTCTTCTTAAACTTCCTAGGCTTGGGCCCAGTTCTGGAGGAAAAAGTCCTAGCAATCATAGCCTTGGACTATGGCTTCATGACATTATCTGCCACCTGGAGTACTTTCATTAACTCAGTTAAACTCATGTTTAACTTGTTCATGTTATAATTTAACTTGAACTGAGTAAAAGAGCCCAAAAGAGATTCAAGAACCATGTCTACTTGGTTCTCGGGGTCAATTACATCTTATAAGACTTCTGCTTCCTCAAAAGCAGCAATCATCTTGAGCATATGTTCTCTGACTGATGCTCCCTAAGCCATCTTAGTGTTGATGATCGTCTTAAGAGCCTCGTGTCTTGCGGGCCGACTCTTATCTGCAAATATCGTGACTAGTGATTGGCTAATATCATACGTAGTGGCCATGTACTCGTGTTTAGACTGGGGCACATTAGACATGGAGGCCAACATATAGCATCTAGTCATTTTGTTGGCCTTCTTCCATGCTTTCTCAGCCTCTCGCTCCTCAGCGGTGGAACCCTCCCCAATAACAGGGCAAGTGTCAAAGAGGACATACTTACACTCCTCAGCAGTGAGTATTATGTCCAAGTTCCTTTTCCAGTTCAAATAATATAGACTCGTTGGCTTATTCTCACGGAGAATAACGGCCAAAGGACTAAAAGAACCTCCTCCAACCATTTCTGAAAAATCGAATATAAAAGAAAATTCAGTTTGTGAAAAACAAAGTAATTTGGAACTTTATCCTCAAATTAAAATTGATAATAGTTAACCCTATCACTATTATCTTTAATATGATTAATTTAGCTCTTACAAAAACTGACATAGTTTCTTGGGAAGATTAACAGTTTCCTAAGCTAAGTGTATTAACCACCACAAATTAATTTCCCTTCTAGGTAAAGATCTAGAAGATAACTCCATCGTGGGATGGCCGTTTCATCTCATTTTCTATGGACATTCCTCATGCTATAACCTCCAACGTGGGCTGGCCGATCATAGCACATGTCCCGGGTTATTAATTACATCCATCTATTAGTTCTAAATCCTTGTGGTATCCCCATCCTATACGGATTCCTTCTCAGGGTGACGCGAGGAGACCCACGATCTCTAATGAGGATCGTGATGGAAGCCATGGGGCCGTTGGAACCCCTCTCTCACTTAGTATTTTAAAATAAGAGTTTTCTTGGAAAATATCTTTTGAAAATTTCAATTAAGTTTTCTTCTAACTCAAAAATAAAATATCTAAACTCATAAAAATTTCTATGTCAAGGTTTATACCCTTTGAGAAATTTTTTTTCATTGATTAATTTTATTTAAGTTAATAAACTTAATAATTTCAAAATTTTCCAATAAAACTTTCGAGAGATTTTGATCTCAAGTTTAATTTGACAAAAATAATTTTTCTTGTTAAAATTCAATCAAAATGGTTTTTTATTTTAATTCATAAAAATATCTAAATCCAAAATATTTTTTATGTCAAGGATAAAATCATTTGAGAAAATAACTAAGAATTAATTTTTTGTTCGAATTAAAATTAACCATTTGATTTAAGAAAAATATTTTTCTTTGTCAAAAATTCCCAAAGACTTTGGTCTTTGAGAAAACATGCACAGAGGGTACAAAAAGAAATAAGCATGCTAGAAAACAATAAACGTTTTCTTACTTTTCTATTCTTTTAACCTAAGTGTCCAAATAATAGAATTAAATACATTAATTAATTAATGGTCTTGTTTAATTCTAAATTCTCTTTACTATTATTTTTCATGCAAAATATTCAAAGAATATTAACTATTGCAATAAAATAACTTTGCCTGGTATGGGACCAAAAACAAAAAAAAATATTAATTTCGGGTCCAATGCACCCGCCACGCTGCATCATGGCCCATGGAAAAACCCATAGGCCGCGATCAGGGCGGGTGCCCGCGACTCGCCCCACTACCATGGCAAAATCGCTGACTGCGGCAATTGCAATTTGCAAATTGCAATTGCTTCCTCACGCAAGCACGACGCGTCGCGAGAAAGCTTTCCTCGCCAGGGGTCGTGGTGCAGCTCGACTCGACTCCTCTCACATGCACGGCTTAGCTTGGCTGCTACAATGTCCTTCTTCTCCAAGTTACTCTGTGAATTGCATACGTCTCTAGACTCGATTTTTTCCTCCGATTTCGACCAAAACTCATCCAAACAACCGCCTATGCCCTTAAAAATACTAGGCTTACATGATATCTATGAAAGCAATCAAAATATAGTGTTCCTATGCTTCCACTAGCGAAGTTTATAGTTAAACTACCCATACTAGAAAACACGAAAGATCATAGAAACACATCTAAAACAAATATTTTCTTATTTTAGTTAAGCCTAGCATTCTTCCTACATTTGCCAAACCATGGCTTTAATACCAATTGAAGGTTGAAAATGGCAAAAATGATCAAACCGAAAGCATGCTTACAGAACGAAAAAAAAAAATTTACCTATTTGTTTGAATGCCCTTATTGGCACTGAAGAAGATGTCTGTACAAGGATGCTTGAAGCTATTGGATCACATCCTTGTAAATATCGACTTCATCTCATTCACGCGAAACTTTTGAACTTCCAAAATGATGCCCTTTCCTCTGCCGATGAAGCTTACAAAAAGTTGGGTTTGCAATATTTTCTTAGCCTGAGAAAGCTTCTCTATATTTACTTCATAGACTTCCTCAGCTTCATTTGATCTTGATTCCTTTTTCTTTTTCATCAATTCACCGAGAGAGAGTGACCAAGAGAGTCAAACAAAAAGCCCCATGCTTTTTGTTATCTCTCACGCCAAATTACACGGGATTAATCCCGTGTTGTTTTTTTTTGTATTTAATTAATTAATTTAATAAAAAAAATTTTACCCTTGGTCTTATTCATTGGGTCAAATAAAATTATTTTCTCGTGGGTTTGAATACTCATAAATAATAAGTCTCAATTATTTATTTTCTAGGCTTCATTAAACAGCCTAATAAATAATTAACAAGCCCAAATAGATCAATATAAAATAATAGGTCTTTTATCTAGTTTATATCTAGATTAATTTTCTAATTATTCAACTGGGCCTTGAGCCCTGAATAATTAATTAACTAATTAAACTAGATAAAATATATACTCTCTCTCAAGCCTTTTATTTTATTCTAATCCAATAATAAATTCGACTACTTAAATAAAATAAAATAAAATTTATAATTATCAATACCAATTTCTTAACCCAAATCTGACAAGACTTAAGGGCTATTCTAGGAATCAAAAGACACATCGCCTTGGCTACAAAAATGACTAAAATATTCCTACTATATAAATAGCTATATTTTACATATTAAATATTTCCTAATATCACCATAAGAAAATATTGACCTCAAGGATAATGCTGCGTTAGCAAAGTCTTCGACCTACAACTGTAATGACTAAAATACCCCTCTACGCATCCCTGTGCATTTAGAGATGAGGAGTGTACTAACATCTCTCTAATAGACATCTACCATCCTTAGACCTCTAATCCAATATCCACGACTCCTGGAATGTTTTCACTTTCCAAGGGAGCTATCCTAAAGTAAACATCAAAGTCATGTTCCCCAGGGCCCTGGATATTTAGATCATTTGAACAGTCACAAAGGGCAATATAGTGCAGAAGCTATGTTGTACAAGTCTATTTTAATTTATTAGTCATATATACCCAATATACAAGTATATCGGCTCTATAAAAGAACCTCAACTACAGCATATCAAAATCTATGTTTCCAGCTTCATCAGACCACCAATTTATACTCAAGTGGTGGAGTATTAGTCCACGCTGTACAGTAATAGTTTGAATTTTTTTTCTAAATAGTATTTTTAGAAACTACTATTACAGGTCTTGTTCTATATATTCAAAATATGCTCATGCTATGAAGTGAGTGGACTACTACTGGCTAAAGATAAGCAATTCCCCATTTAGAATTCATAACACAATAACCTAAATATGATGAGATTTTCATTCTCATCAATCAATTAAGAACAAACATTTATGTATTAAGTAACCCGTGATCCATACCTTACTATGAAAGACCATCATTCACATAGATCACTTATTTAAACACAATGGGTCCTTTCCAAAAGTAAATCGTGTATAAATAAAATGTAAATTCACAAACAAATTTGGCGAATAAATTTTGTTATTAATAGATTCGATAATTACATCAGAAAACTAGTCTAAATGACATATATTCCAACAGGATGTACTCTTTATTGAGGTAGTTTAGGTTAGTTAGTTTTATTTACTTTATCTCTGTATGCATTTTGGCTAGACAATAAAATGAGAGCGAAGTAGTAGTAATTGCTAAGTTCCTATAGATTCGATACTTGCTATTCCCTATACTATGTGATGGGCATACTTACCCATATGTGTGGTTTTAGTACTTAGCTTTTTAATTTAAAATTTGATTTTTGCGGATTGTTTATACTATGTTCAATGCAAGTAAAATACGCATCAACTAAACTTGAGCTTAGAAAGTAACTTTGAATACTTAGTCCACATCAATATATCTTCTTGAGTATTGAATTTGTTGTGCTATTATTGTCTCAAGTAAGTCAATTGAGCATCAAAATTATATCCTTGGGGTTTTGGTAGCATTTTACCAATTAAAAATACTTCATTTGAGTAGTTACCTACCAAGTATTTGATGAAATGCATGAGTGAATATACAATGCCTTGTATGTGTTTTTCACTTCTAATAGTCTTCATTGTTATATCTCTTATTGTTAGCGGGTTTGAATATCTAAATTCTAAGCTCCTTTAGATATTTTGAATTGGTTTGAACTTGTTTATCTTTGAATCCTAGTATTACTTGCTTAGTGAATATGATCATAAATTATTCTTGAAATCTTTGAGATTGCGTAGCTTATATGATGATCTTTGTTCATTTGTTCACGTTCTTTTAGGTATCGTGATTTGAATTCTTGTCTCACTTGTGTGTTCTTTACATCCTTGAAGCCATCTACTTGTTATCTAGTGAACAATTTATAGCCATCTTTGTATATCTTATCTTACTAGCTACTCTAGATTGTTTTTTTTTTTTCTTTTCTTTTCTTGTCTATCATTAACGTTTCGTTGCTATACTTGCTTCCCAACAAGCTTTATTCTTGAAAATTAAAGTTGTTGAGCTTTTATTTCCTAAAACTCTCGCTTGAACTTGCCTTGTTCTTAGGAGCATTAGGTACTCGATTGAATTCCCCTAAGATACCTAGTTGTTTGTATTAGAGAATTAAATTCACTTATCTAATGTTCCTAAGTAATTAGGGAGGTTGTTTTGGAAAAAAATCATTAAAGAATTGAGAGTTTAAAAAAGATAAAAAGGTGAGTTCATTTTAACAAAAACAAAGAAGACTGCATACACGAGCAAAGAGTGACCATCAAAATTGAGTGAAGGAGTGACGTGAGGAACTTTTCTTATGTTCTCTATTCAAATTTTGCAAGAAATTCTCTTGAAAAGAACTAACAATGTCTAGTGGTAGTGAAAGTGAAGAGTGGGTTCGACTATTATGAGGATTCTTGTTCGAGTGGAAGCAATTATGGAAAGTATGATGAGTATAAAACAGAAAATAAATAGAAAATAGTGAGTTGTTAGGATGACTATAAATAAGGGCCAAGCACAAATAGTGAGAAGGAATGAAAACATGAAGATGATCATGAGAACTTGCATGATGGTGAAATTTAATCTCATGAGAATAGCTATGATAAAGGACCAAGCACAAATGGAGGAGGATATGGAGGGTTTGATGGAAAAAGAAATTGGAGATATGAAGAGGAAGAATATGAGGGAATTTATGTGGGAGGACCTCAAAAATTCTCAAAGAGTAGAGTGCAAAACAAATTGAAGGAGAATATATGCAAAATATGTGATAGTTATGACCACTTAACCTATGATTCTCCAAGTAGATCTAAGTATAGTGAGGGAAATACATTGCAAAATTTTTTTAAAAGTGGAATGAGGAGAAAACAAGGTTATGTGAGCTCCACTTGTTGGAAAAATGGCTATAGCTCATGTGTCTGCCTAAAAGTAAATGAACAAAGAAGAAAGGATAGTTTACAAAAGAGTGGTGCAATTCCTTGTGAACATTGTGGTGGCTATAGATACATTCCATTTGATATTCTTTGGAAATCTTTTAAATTGCAATGTATCCAATTGAACAAAATACTTGAGTTAGGTAAGAAGCAATATGAGGCAAAACAAAGAGTTAAGGTTAAAAACAAGAAAAGTGTTGTAGATGTTGAGAAGACAAGGAGGGTAAGAAATAAAGAAAAGGTTAAAAAGAATGAGCAAAATAAGTTTCATGAATTTGAGAAATAGGAGAAGTTAGAAAACAAAGCTAAATGACAAGAATTGTCAAATCAAAAGGATGAAGAAAAGCATGAAGAAGTTGAGAAAAATATTAATGAGAATAATGAGAATAATAGTGATGAGGGAGATGATGATGTTGAATAATTGAATTCAACAAATGAGGTGAATAAGAAGTTTTACAACATACTATTCTTTCTAGAGGACAAGTCAGTATTGGAGAAGAATGAGCAAGAAGATATGGACCAAAATGGTGTAGAATTTGTTAAAGAGAAAATAAGCCTAAACAATAAAATGGAGAAGGAAGCTCCAAAATAAAATGAGAAAAAAAAAAAAAAGAGACGGCTAGAGGTGGCGGAAGAACAAATGAAAAGAATTGAGAATAGTGAAAATAAGCCATCCAATTCAACAATGCAAAGAAACACCAAATCTAGTGGAGAAATTTGGGTGGATAGAAAAGATGGAGTTACACTTGAGAAACTATATTCATTGAATGATGTCGTGAAGGAGGGTGTGGATTATTGTGTGGTTAAAAAAAAAGGGGATTTACAAAGGGAAAACATTTTCTATTTAATATGTCAAATTAAACAAAGTCCATGTAACTTGATTATTGATTGAGGGAGTTATAAAAATATTATTAATGCTACATTGGTAGAGGAATTGGGAATAAAGACCTTGAAACATCCTAACCTTTATAAGTTTAAATGGTTGAATAATTATGGTGAGGTAAAGGTAAACAAACAAGTCATTATTGCATTTGTCATGGGAGCATATAAAGATGAAGTTGTATGTGAGGTATTCCCCATGAATATTAGGCATATATTGTTGGAAAAGCCTTAGTTTTATGATAGAGAGGTGATTTACTATAAAAAGAAATACACTTACACTTTGCACAAGGATAGAAAGAAATTTACTTTATGTCCTATGTCTCCTAGTGAGGACTTGAAAGATTAAAATATCTTGAGGGAAGAACATAGAAAGAAAAAAGAGCAAAATGAGAGAAAAAAAAGAAAAGAAAAGAGAGCAAGAGAGAAAAGACAATGAGAGGAGAGCAAAAGAGGAAGCAAAGAAAATCAAGCCCTAATATAGCCTAAATGTACCAATATTTTCCTAACTATTTGAGGTAATTTGTGATATTTTTAATGCAATAGCTAATAAATTCCCTTACAATATGATATTTTTCCTATACAAACGTTTTTTTTTATTTTATGCAAAAATTAAAGAATTTAGACCTTAATTGTGTGATTCCAAAACTGACCGGGTGCCGACCCAAGGACACCGAACTAGCCCTAGCTTAATTCTAGAAAAATGGGGCAAAACAAATCAATTTCTGTGTCGGAACAGGGGTAACCTGGTGCCGACTCACCTACTCCAGTCGGCGCTGAAGAATCCTTTTTGTATTAGAATTTAGAAGTTGCGATGTAGATCTTTTAACAACTGATTTAAACGAATTATGACTCTTGTATACACTTTTTGGCAATCTAAACTCCTATAAATACAAGAGAATAACAATCCCTAAACCAATTTTTTACCTTTGGGATTTGCATACTCATAGAAAACTCCTAGAGAAACACGAAGATTTAAAAAGACCAAGGAGACTTTTGGAGAAGGAAAGGAGATTGATCAAGAAGATTTCAAAAGAAGAAGAAGAAGAAGAAGAAAGCTTACTTGTTTATTAGTGTTTTCTACTTCTCTTCTTGTAATTTATTGGCAATTTGAGAGTTAATTGTTTTAATTGTATTTGGAAGATGTTTTTACATTTATAATTTTGTATTAATTTTGGATATTTGACTAATTGATTGTTATTCTTTTAGTTACTTGATTTATTTGGTGAATTGATTGATTGTTTATTCATTTGAACTAACTTGGGAAAGAATATTAGAAAATGTCCATTTTAATTGCTTCTATATTTATTTTCTTAACTAACTTGGGAAAGGAGGTTAAGAATTGAATTTTAGTGATCAAAGGTTAATTGACATCACCTAGAGCATAGAAATATTGATTGATTTCATACTTTAATATCACCAAGGGATGGGGATATTTTCTAAGGAATTGTTCTTTATATAGCTTTTTAGTTGTTTTAGTGAGATTTCGAAATCTACTAAATTGGCTAGAAAGACAATGAATCCAGGACTTAGAAAGAAGTGGAATGTATTTTATTCCTTAAAAATGTCAAGATGATAATTAATTGTGATAATTACTAATCAATCATTGTCATGCCTTCAAGGATTTTTATCTATTTACATGTCTTTTCTCCTTTCTCACTCCTTGATTATCCTTGTGACTTTTCTTATGTGAACTTGTTTTATTCTCTAGTATATTAGGTTAATAGATCATTTACTTCTATTTCCTTATTTTATGAGCTAAACAATAAATATTTGGGTAAAGAAAGGTAGGAGCCTAAGTTCCTGTGAATTTAATACTTGCTATTTCCTAAACTACATGATGGGTATACTTGCGTATATGTGTGATTGAGTGTTTAATATTTTAATTAAAATTTGAATAACTGTGTAATTTGTTGGCAATATCTATTATCCTCAAAAACACACATCAAGGTTTTAGCACTGCTGTCGGAGATGGACGCTATTAAAAACACTTAAATCTTGTTGATTTAGCTTTTGTTGTATTTGTACAGATTAGTAATTTTTGTTTTTAGGTAATTTATGAATATTTAGGCCTTTGTATTAGTATATCCTTTTGTTTTTTATTTGTTTGAATTTTTACTATTTTTATTTTTGTTCGATTTGATTTTTATTTTTCTTTAAGTGCGAAGTTGACATCAATATGGACAATTATTCTTAGAGAAGTATGTGACATTGGGCACAAAAATTATAGGGGCTACAATGATAATAGATTGGCAAGAATACAATCTCCTATTGATATTTTTAGTGAGACATCACTTGAAAAAATAGTGAATTCTTTTATTGCCAGTACAAATTTATCTATTAAGTAGCATGAAGAAATTTTCCAATGATTGAACATCAAAGGACACAACTTGCAAAGCTAGTTGAGGAGATTCAAGGGGGAAGTTATGCCAATGCATTGGATATTGAAGTGGAGACCCCTATAGCACCTATACAAAATCAGTTAGAAAATAAAATTTTTTCAAAAAAAATGGGGGATCGCATACAAAGGTGAACCGACACCAACTGTATTGGAGGAGGCAGCACCAGCTTCTCAATGAACAACACAACCAATGATTGAAAACTGTGCACAGTTTGACAAAGAAGAGAGAGGCCATGAGAAATAATTGAAAAATGTAGTGAGAGAAAAGTTTGATTCTATTTTATATTCTAATTCTAATTTCTCTTTTGTAGGTACCTCTCGATTCATAGAGCCTAATGATGCCATTGATGGTATGTTGAATTTATCATGACTCAATGAGTTAGATTTTTTAATGATACATCATAAGAAGTCCTTGAAGGATGTTAATAGATTTTACCATTCACCCCATCATGGGAAGTAACTTAATTTTTGTTACCATACGTTGTAAAGTAAGGATTTCTTGATCCTATCATTAAGTTTTACATTACTAGTTTTAAAGGGGATGCTTTATTGTGACAATTCATTTGAAGGATTGATTAATGATTTTTATGTTGGTGTAGTTTTTAGACATTATTTACATTCATCTGTGGCAAAATTGATTAATGCATCTCAAGAGTTTAAAGGGAATAGAGTTCCACAACGAGAAAATGATACATTGGCGACAAATTTTTTTCTACCTAAAGTTTTGTTGCTAAAAGTAACCTTTAGTAAGGAAAATTTTTCTTTAGTGACAAAAACTTTTTGTTGCTATTGATTAAGACCATCAGCAACAAAATTTTTATTTCCTAGTTAAATGTGATGGCTTTAGCTAGGAAATAAGTATATTAGCGAGGAAATTTAAAATTTTCTCATTCATAATCATCATAAGTGACGAAAATTCATTTCATAGCTAAATTTTTCTGGCAAAAAATGCATCATTAACAACAAAAATTTATTTTCTAACTAAAAATATTAACTTTTATCGCTATTAACTATACTTTTAATGACAAAATTTATATTTCCTAACTAATACCTATCTTTAAATTTTTAAATGTTTACAATATGGTCCTAAAAATTTTGTAAATTGGTCTTTAAATTTTGTATAATTACAAAATAACCTAAAAAATTTGTAAATTGATCCCTAAATTTTATAATATTTATAATATGACTCTAAAAAATTTATAAATTGGTCCCTAGATTTTTAAATATATAAAATATCACCCCAAATTTTACAAATTACTCCTTAAATTTTGTAAAATTATAAAATGATAACTAAAAATTTATAAAAGTAGTCATTAAATTTTAGAATATCTAAAATATAATCCCACAAATTTTACAAATTAGTCCCTAAATTTTTAAATAATTATAAATGTATTATATTTTGGGATGATTTATAGAAATTAAGCAAGATTATGTAGAAAAACATGTCCGATTACATTCAAATTTGGTCATAATACATTTTTTAGCAAATTCAATAAATCTACGGTTGGATTGATAATTTGATATGGCTATCCTTATAAATATGTTAGGTTTGGGTATTTTTATAATGATTATGCAAGATTATGAGGTAAAATATATCTGATTACCTTCAAATTTGGTTATAATTGTTTTTAGTAATTTTAACAAATTTAACGACCAAATCATTAATTTGATATGTCAATCTTTGTAAATAGGTAAAGTTTCAAGCATTTTTATAAAGATTATGCTAGATTATGTGACAAAACATATCTAATAACCTTTAAATTTTGTCCTAATTATTTTTTAGTAATTTAATAAAATCTAACAGTTGGATCGTTAATTTGATATGTATATCTTTCTAAATGTATTAAATTTTCTATATTTTTATAGAGATTATTCTAGATATATGCCAAAACATATTCAATTACCTTAAAATTTGGTCATAAAATATTTTTTAGTGATGTTATAAAATTTAACGATTAGATCATTTATTTGATATGCCTATCTTTATAAATGGGTTAAGATTCGAGTATTTTTATAGAGATTACCCTAGATTAAGTGGCAAAATATATATGATTACCTTTAAATTTAGTCCTAATACTTTCTTTAGTGATTTTATTAAATTAACGGTTGGATCGTTAATTTGATTTGTATGTCTTTGTAAATGTGTTAGGTTTTTTGTATTTTTATAAAGAATCTATACCAAAACATATTTGATTATCTTAAAATTTGGTCGTAAAATATTTTTTAATAATTTTATTAAATATAACGGTTAGATCGTTAATTTAATGTGTCTATCTTTGTAAATGAGTTAGCTTTCGGGCATTTTTATAGAGATTATACTAGATTAAGTGGCAAAACATATCCGATTACTTTTAAATTTGGTCCTAATACTTTTTCTAGTGATTTTATCAAATCTAATGGTTGGATCAATAATTTGATATGCCTATCTTTCTAAATGTATTAGGTTTTCTGTATTTTTATAAAGATTATGCTAGATTTTGTGCCAAAACATATTCAATTACCTTAAAATTTGATCATAAAATTTTTTTTAACGATTTTATCAAATCTAACGATTGGATCTTTAGTTTGATATGTCTATCTTTGTAAATGGGTTGGGTTTCGAGTATTTTTATAGAGATTATGCTAGATTAAGTCGCAAAACATATTCGATTACCTTTAAATTTTGCCCTAATATGTTTTTTTAGTGATTTTATCATATTTAACGATTCGATTGTTAATTTGATATGCCTATCTTTGCAAATATGTTAGGTTTTCTGTATTTTTATAAAGGTTATGCTAGATTCTATGTCAAAATATATTCGATTACCTTAAAAATTGGTCATAAAATGTTTTTAGCTATTTTATCAAATCTACGATTGGATCGTTAATTTGATATGCCTATCTTTGTAAAAAGGTTAGGTATCGAGCATTTTTATATAGATTATACTATATTAAGTGGCAAAACATATCCAATTACTTTTAAATTTTGTGTTAAGATTGTTTTTAGTGATTTTATCAAATCTAACGGCTGGATTGTTAATTTGATATGCCTATCTTTTTAAATGTGTTAGGCTTCTATATTTTTATAAAAATTATACTAGATCTTGTGCTAAAACACATTCGATTACTTTAAAATTTGGTCATTAAATATTTTTTAGCAATTTTATCAAATCTAACGATTAGATTGTTAATTTGATATGCCTATCTTCGTAAATAGGTTACATTTTGAACATTTTGTCATATATATACATATATGTTATTTTGTGTGTGTGTGTGTGTGTGTGTGTGTATAAAAGTTTTTTTCTAATTAATTTATACATGTTTTATCATTTAATTAAAATAATGATATAATTAACATTATATACATTTATAACATTTTATGAATGTACAAAATAATTTATTTTACGGAATAATGTTGTTTCATAGAAAATTTAATATAATTATTATATATATTTATAATATTAATGTTTTAAATTTTAAAAACAAATATAATTTTTTTTAGTAATTTTATCAAATCTAATGGTTAAATCTTTAATTGGATATGCCTATCTTTCTAAATATGTTAGTTTTTCAGTATTTTTACAAAGATTGGGCTAGATTCTATGGCAAAACATATCTTATTACCTTTAAATTTTATCATAATATTTTTTTTAGTAATTTTATCAAATCTAACGTTTGAATCGTTAATTTGATATACATATATTACTACATATATTAGGTTTTCAATATTTTTATAGAGATTAAGTCAGATTCTATGGCAAAACATATCTGGTTACCTTTAAATTTTGTCATAATTCTTTTTTTAGTGATTTTATAAAATCAACGGTTGGATTGTTAATTTAATATGCACATCTTTCTAAATGTGTTAGGTTTCGAGCATTTTTATTGAGATAATGCTAGAATCTATGGTAAAACATGCCCGATTATCTTTAAATTTGGTCACAATACTTTTTTAGTAATTTTATCAAATCTAACAGTTGGATCATTAATTTGATTTTTTTATATTTCTAAATGTGTTTAGTTTTCAACATTTTTACAGAGATTAAGCTAGATTATGTGGTAAAACATATCGATTACCTCTACATTTTGTCATAATACTTTTTAAAATGATTTTATCAAATCTAACAGTTGGATTGTTAATTTGATATGGATATATTCCTAAATATGTTAGGGTTTCAACATTTTTATATAGATTAAGTTAGAATATATCGGAAAACATATCTGATTACCTTTAAATTTTGTCATAATACTTTTTTTAGTGATTTTATAAAATCTAACGGTTGGATCGTTAATTTGATATGCCTATCTTTCTAAATGTGTTAGGTTTCGAGCATTTTTATTGAGATTATGCTAGACTCTGTAGTAAAACATGTCTGATCATCTTTAAATTTAGTCACAAAACTTTTTATAGTAATTTTATCAAATCTAACGGTTCGATCATTAATTTGATATGCCTATATTTCTAAATGTATTAGGTTTTCTGCAATTTTACAAAGATTATGCTAGATTCTGCTGCAAAACATATCCGATTACCATTAATTTTTTTTTTTTGTGTATGTGTGTGTTTATATGTATATAAATTAATATAGTGTGTGTGTGTGTGTGTGTGTAAATATATATATATATATATGTAAATATTTATATATATTAATATATTAATATATATATATAGACACATACAAAAACATAAATAAATATGTATATTTGTATGATACACACACACATGTGTGTGTGTGTATGTGTGTAAATATTAATATGTAAATATATATATATATATATATATATATATATGAATATTGTAACACCCCACTACCTAGGCCCAACAGGGCCGGGGATGTCGCCCCATCCAATGGACAAGGGGTCTTTATAACTAGGTCACATATAATAAAATAAAATAAAATACTTTAAAATTAAACTTATTACAACCCAAAAGATAAATACAGGAACAAATCCAAAATAAATTGTTTGCTACAATCTCTCAAAACATCCATAAAGAAAATAACATAAAGTCTTCAAAACATAGGCAACAAGTCTAGCTATTGACCTCCACAGCCGAATCAACCTGAAAACATGGTATAAAAGGTGATGAGATAAAAATCTCAGTAAGCCCGTGTGTTCTTTGAGTGTTTCAGGTAAAATAATTCATGTATGCAAGTTGTAAAAGTTTATAAGAGAAAGTGCTGGCAAGCGTTAAATAAGTGTTGAAAATAAAGAGTGGTGTTTTGCTTTTCAAACCATACATGTGCACAATAAATACAACCACTCAAATGGGTAGCCATGGGTTACCACACGTTGGGCCCCATGACTAAGCAACGGTCAGAATACCACACTTTGTGCAAACTAACAAAAGGTAGGTGTACGGCCTATCGGGTGAGATACTCCTCCATCTCTACACCCAAACTTACCGGTTGTCCACACCGGAAACACACAGTCCACACGACTGAAACTTGCTAGCTCGGACCGGCATGACCTACTGGACTGGCATCCTATCCAGGAAGAACTCACCCCTCAGAGGTGGCCACCTACTGAGAGACTTACCCTAACCCTTCAAAGACTAGTCCTGGTAGTCTACCCTTATTGAGTACTCAACGTTGATTGTCCCACTTGGGAGAAAATGGATCATACATTGTTTTATTTGGAAATAGCAATCAAGGGTTCTAAAATTCTTGTCAAAGTTGGGTTTTAGAAAAATTTTAGCATTTTGTGTAAAACTGCTTGTTTGATTTTCAAATGATTTGCTTGACTGAAATAAATATGAAAAATAGTCCTTAATTGCCTTTACAACATGAATTTCCATACACATCGCGTTTAGCTTGCCACAGTAATTTTTTGTCTTCACAAAATTCCATGCAGGAGCTTACCTGATTCTTTGCTTGCTCAAATTCAAAAGTCTTCTAAGGCTGACCTAACCCCGCCTGGGGTAAACACAAAACACAAGGTTACACTCAAGCTAAATTCACTTACACAAATAATCCTAGTTCAACTTTTTACAATCATGACTCTAATGTCTTAAGCTTTACGGCTAGCTAGTAAAGAATTTTATAAAATAAGTCTAGTTTGATACGTTAAAATAACTAAGGGTTCTAAAATAATTGCTAATAAATTATAGACTTAAATAATAATTCTTGAGTGTTATTATTAATAAATAAACTAAGGTTTGAATATTGAATAATACCAAGCCCTAAATAATATTAATAAATGGTAATTTAAAAATAGCTTTATTATAAATAAATAATAAATTACAAATAATTTTTAATAGATAATAAATAATTAGTAATAAATAAAATTAATAATAAATGAATTATATTAAATTTTTGTTTAATAAATAACAAATAAATTTTAATATAAATAATATTTATGAATTTAGGCAAAAGTTTGAACTATGGTCTACAAGGTCATTATTATTATTTATATAAAAGATCTTATTTAATATTATGCCTATGCATATATTATTTTTAAGGAAAAATATCATTTATTTGACTAGTAAAATGTAAAATGTCAATATTTCATGTAACCCCCTATTTCCAAAACTTCCTAGCAATTTCGAAATCCTTAGAGAAAAATATAGTAATAATTTTAATTATGGTAATAAAATTTACTAATTAAAATAGCCTAGGATCAACAAGAACATAATCATGATTTTCCTATTGCTAACAAGAATCATGAACATATTCCTCAACATCAAACAACAAACTAATCCATTTATGAACATATGCTTAAATCAACACTTGCTATCACATGGCCAAACAATCATGATCATGGCTTCAATGGAGATAAGAACATAAAAATCCTATTCACCAAAGGTGACATAACATCTAGCATGCTTAAACATTCATAATTCTCTTAGGCCATGATGAACATACATCGATTCTTAAGGAAATCCATATAACTTAAACATGATCAATCATTCTCATGTCTTAATCCCAACCCCTTTATTCACATGCATATACTCAATCCCCCATTCATATTTTATTCTTCCTATCAATATCTAAGAGACATGAATGCTGAATTAAAAAGAAGGTTTAAGGAGAAATACTTTATTGATGAACACTTCGATGAAGATTTAAGAAGGTCCACGGTTGAGAGTCTTGAATTGTCTAAGAGAGAAGGAGAGAAAATAGCCATGGTTGTCATAACCATTTCGGCCGAGAGAGAGAGAGAGAGAGAGTATTAGCATGATATGTTAAAAATTGAAGGGAAGAATATGAACAAAAGAATTGTTCTTGGTTACCTTGATGATGTTCTTGAGACTTCAAGGGAAAAACTGGTTTTGATCCGAATGCTAATTTTTGTTTTCGAGATTTAATGTTATAAATTCCAGAAATGAACTCTAGGATGTATGTAGGAGTGTTCTGGAGTTTTTGAGAGGGATTGGAGGTGTTTAGAGTAGTCTTTGGCTTGAATAAAGGTAGTGTGTGTTCTTAGTATTCTTGATGAAAATGGAGAGAGTTAGGGGAAAATGCTGGACAAATTGCTGGCCGAATGGTCTATGGAATTCAGGGATTTTGGTTTTTAGCTTAGAGAGAGAGAGAGAAAAATCTGATTGTTTGAAATTCAAATGGAGTGATTTGAGGAGTGGTTTGAGGTATAGGATATGTCAATGGTGTTTGATTGAGAGAGGTTTTCTTGCTCTTCAATGGTGCCGGCTAGACTGCTTGGTTTTGTTGAAATGAATGAAGGTTAATATAGCTCTAAGGCTGGCCGAAATTCAGTTTACAATGGAGAGAAAATTCTGGTTTGCTAGCTTGATACAAGAGTGATTTAATGAAGCAAGAATTCTGGAATTTTTGAAGTTCAAATGAGTTTTGGATAGAGTGATCTTAGGAGGTTTTTGAGGTATGATTATGGAGTCCAAGTACTCAAGGTAAGTGTGGAGGTTAATGGTGTTCAATCCATAGCTGAACAAGGTCCAATTTGCAGAGGTTTGAAGGTGTTTTTCGGTCTAGGCCTAGGGAGACAAAACTGGAATTTTTTTCTGGTTTCAACTTGTTCAAGGTTTCAAATGGAAAAGCTTTTTAATGCAGAATTTTCTGCATTTCTTCAGCCCGATTTGTAGCTGGTTTTCTTGGAGTGTTTTAGGGTCTTTTAAGGGTGGTCTTCCAACTTCCTTTATGGAGGAAAATCAGAGAAGTTTGTTGGCTTGAAGGTGGAATAAAACATCTTCATTTTCTGGTTGAGAGTTGTGAAACTGCCCAGAATTTTTTTTCCTGGTTTGTGCAGTTTGTGCAGTCCGAATTTTGCACAGAATTTTCAGTCTTCAAGCCACATGAAATGACCATTTTTCTGGCAGCAAATGGTTAGGATTACTGGCTGAATTTTTTTGAAAGCTGGACTGTCAAGAATGCTGAAATTTTTTCAGATTTCTCTTCATTAAAACCATGAACAACATGAAGGTATGATTGAAGGTTCTACCATAGTGATTTATTTCTCTCCTAACTTCTCTCCTATTTTCGGCCAATCCTTTATCCTTCAAGACTGATTTTCGAAATTCAAGGCTGAAGAATTATCATAGAATTTTTTTGGAATTTAAAAGAAGAGATTTAATGGATTTTGGTTTATTTAAATTATGAAGAAGTTAGGACAAAGCTAGAGGTAATAAAAATGACAAGAATTCCTCTAGAATTCTTTTTAGGACATGTTTATATGATCAAGACATTCTCTTCATGTCTCCCCTAAGACAACATTCCTATTTTTATGGAATGCAAGAAAACAAAATTCAAACTTAATCATGATAAAAACTTAGATGATGGGATTTGAACTCATGACCTTAGAGATTAATTCCAAAGCTCTAACCACTTAACCACAACACTCTTGTTCTTATCTTCTCACCCACATATTCCTCCTATTTAATGCTCAAGCTATCTTCCTATTTTGACCTCAAGCAAAATTACCATTTTACCCTTCCTACTCAATAAGCATAACTAAGCCTTTTAACCTATAAACCACAATTCTAAAGCACATAAAATCATTCAAAAATATATATATTCATGCAAAATAATATGATATGCATCTCGACCCCCTTACTCTAGGGTTGGCTTTAGGTGGGGTTTCACAAATATGTATATATATTTATATATCTATTTATATATATATATATATATATATATACATGCATATATATATATATATATATTAATATATAAATATTTGAATATATTTTGGTCCCTAAATTTTTTAATATTTATAAACTAACCTCCAAAAATTTTACGAATTAGTCCATAAGTTTTGAATATTTATAGTACGACCACAAAAAAATTTTAGATTGGTCATTAAATTTTTAAACATTTACAATATGTCCCTCAAAACTTTTTTGCAATTATTCCATATGTGTAAATGTATAAGTATATATGCATATATACATACATATATATATACATGTAATAAATTAATTAATTACCATTTAAATTTATCCAAATGTACATAGATGTCTAAATTATTGCATATTATTGAATAATATGTATTGATAGTAAATTTATATAATTATTTATATTTTATTCTATATATATATGCCACAAAGCTCTTGGCGAGGAAAATTCCACCTCTTTAGCAAGGAAAAAGCATGACTTTTGGTTAGGAAACTTTCCTTGCCAAAGAGTGAAAGTTTTCTCGCCAAGAGCTTTTTGGGGATGAATTTTTTTTCCTTGCCAATGACAAAAAAAAATTGTCGCCATTGATAGTTATTTGTGACAAAGTTTTCCTCCAAAAAGTTTATAAAAATATTTTTACAAATTTGTGAAATAAAATTGGCCCTTTAGTGACGTACCAAAAATTTTTTGTCACGAAAACATAATCATCAGCAACAAAATGATAGTTTTGGAGATAAAAATTTTATGGTTTTTGTGACAAAATTTTTCCTAACTAAAAGTTGGAGCTTTTAGCGAGGAAAACGCTCACATTGGCGACAGCGCTTCAGCGACAAACAGTAGGGCTTCAGCGAGGAAAAAATAGACTTTTAGCTATGAAAATATTTTGTCACCAAAGATTATTTCTTTTGTAGTGTTTGTGCATCTACTTTTATTGAGCACATTAATTTTCATGTCCCTTACCCTTTTGTAAAACCTCTTTTCTTTCTATATTCATCGTGCTTTTTTTTCCCCTATGAGCATTAATATTTTTTACAAATATTCGATGAGGAAGCATGATAAGTGGAAAAAAAAATTATGTTGACTATGAATAATTTAAGTACAAACACAATTCAGTGTAGTAAAAATTCTACATCATGAACTCTATCATGATTCCCTTAATACAGTGTTGCACTTGGAACTTTATGTAATAGTTACATACACATGAAATATAAATGAAACAAACTGATAAGATAAAAAAAAAATGTCTTTATTAAATAAATATGCCATATACAATGTACAAGTGATTGCCTCTAAGGTATAACACTTACATTTTTAGCAATCTAAACTCCTATAAATACAAGAAAACAATAATCCCTAAACTAGTTTTTTACCTTTGGGACTTGCAAACCCATAGGAAACTCCTAGAGAAGTACCAAGATTAAGGAGACTTTTGGAGAAAGAAAGGAGATTGATCAAGAAGGTTTCAAGGAAGAAGGAGAAGGCTTAACTGTCTATGAGTAGTTTCTTCTTCTCTTCTTTGTAATTTATTGACAATTTGAGATTTAATTGTTTTAATTGTATTTGGAAGATGTTTTTGGGTTCATAATTTTGTATTGATTTTGGCTATTTGATCACTTGATTATTATTCTTGGTATTTAGTTACTTGATTTATTTAGTGAATTGATTGATTGTTTATTCCTTCTAATTAATTTGGGAAAAAAGATTGGAAGATGTTCAATTTAATTATTTCTATATTTGTTTTCTTGACTAACTTAGGAAAGGAGGTTAAGAATTGAACTTGAATGATCAATGGTTGATTGATGTCACCTAGAGTATAGTGATATTAATAAATTTTATGTTTTAATATCACTTAGGCATAGGGATATTTTCTAACGAATTGTTCTTTTGGCATCTTTTTGGTTCTTTTAGTAAGATTGAGAAATTTAATAAATTGGCTAGAAAGATAGTGAATCCATGACTTGGGAAAGAAGAATAATCTATTTTATTCATTCATGATGCCAAGATATAATTAATTGTAATAATTACTAATCAATCATTGTCATGTTTTCAAGAATTTCTATTTATTTACATGTCTTTTCTTCTTATTCTCACTCCTTGATTATCCATGTAGTTTTTTTGTGTGAGCTTGTTTTATTCTTTCGTATATTAGGTTAGTATATTATTTACTTCCATTTCTTTATTTTGTGAGCTAAATAATAAAAATTTGGGTAAAGAAAGATAGAAGCTCAAGTTCTTGTTGATTTGATACTTATTATTCCCTATACTACATAATGAGTATACTTACAATATGTGTGGTTGAGTGTTTAGAATTTTAATTAAATTTGAGCAATTGTATAATTTGTTGGTAATATTTCTTGCATTCAAAAACATGCATCAAGCTCTAAAGACAATCAAAAGAGAAGAGAGAACCAAAGAGGAAGCAGGGGGATGAAAGGAGAGTGACCTTTTCAATTTTGAGAGAAAAAGAAAAGGGAGTGAAACAAGAAGGGGAGAAAAGAAAAGAAAGTGGAGGAAAAGTGTGGTTGTGGAGAGAGAAAACAAGGAAGTTGGTGAGGTGCAAAAGCCAAAAGTTTTACCTCCACACCAAAATTCTTTTTTGAATTGTAATGTATAGAAATCCACTCAAGCATTTTAGCACGTTAATTCGAGGACGAATCAACCTAAAGAAGGGAGATTTGATAGAAATCATCTCGAGTATAATGGCCAATTCAAAGAAGGGGAAAAAAAGATAAGGAAACAACTCATGGCTCCTTAAATGAGATCAATTTGCAAGAAGTTTGAAGGGAATTTTCAAGGCAACAAATTCAACAAATCAAGAATAAAAAAGATTGTGAAGAGATGGATGGTAAAGAAAGGGCCAAAAGATGACACAAAATAGGCAACAATCCATGTAGAGGATCAAGCCAATATTTAAACAAGGATTGAAGGTTAGAGGAGTATCAAAATGAGTTCAAAATGACCAACATTTCATTTGGAAAATCGAAGATGTGAAACCCCAATTGAACCCAACCTTAGAGTGAGGGGGTTGGGATGCATATCATAATTTATTGCATGCATAAATATATTTTTTATATGATTTTATGTGCTTTGGATTTGTGGTTTGTGGCCCAAATGGCTTATTTGTGCTTGTTGAGTAAGAAGGGCAAAATGGTAATTTTTGCTTGAGGTGAAAATAGGGATATAGCTTGAGGATTCAATAGGAAAAATATTTGGGAGAGAAAATAAGAACAAGAGTTGTGGTGGTTTAGTGGTTAGAGCTTTGGAATTAATTCTTGAGGTCTTGGGTTCAAATTCTATCATTGGAGTTTTAGCATGATTAAATTTTATTTTGTGTAGGAAGGCTATATTTCGGCCTTGCATGACTTAGTGAAGAGTAGGAGTGTTGTCCTATGGGAGACATGATAGGAATGTCCTAATCCTACTCTTGTGCCCTACAAAAATTTCTAATGGAATTCATACCCTTCTTGATCCTTAGTTTTTCTTATTTCTCAATTCATTAGGTTGTTCAATTCAGCTAAGCCAATTCTATTTCAGAAAATTCCAGCAAAGTTCTGTGGTTTTAAAGGTTCAAAAATGTCTAAGTGTAAGACATCTTCTGGGCCGAAAATGGGGAGGGGTTGTGGAAGGTTCCCAAGAGAATTAATTTTCATGGTTGAACCTTCAAACTCTAACCTAAGTGTATTCATCTTGTTTCGTGTTGTAAACTGAATTTTTTTTTTTTTTCCAATTTCTTGTTCAGTCCAAGTGTCGAAATTTTTAGCCATCATTCCCTCTCAAATGCTGCCAGAAAAATAGCCCTCTTGACCAACTTGAAGTCTGAAATTATAAGGCCAAAACTGGACTGCACAAATGCTGTGCAAACCAAAAAATTTTCTGGACACTTTTGCAGCTTTGGTGAACCTAAACTAAGCTGTTTCTTCTAGTTTTTCACCCAGCATCTTAACCTCATTTTTCCTCCATGAAGAAGGCTGGAAACCAGCCTTGAAAGACCTCTGAATACCCTTTCAAATATTCTACAAACTCACTAGAAAATGGTAGCAAAATCTGCCCAGAAAAATTCCAGCAACTTGTGAAATCTGCCCAGGAATTTTTCCAGCTTTGTTCCTTCTTCAGTCTTGTCCGAAACCTCCACAATTTTTCTGTACAAACTTCCCTTGAACAGCCATGAATTGAGCTCCATCATCTTCTCCAGCATTCTGCTTGAAACCAGTCCCATGGCTGCTCCTAAAATATCTCCATCAATTCCTCCAATCAAGCCATTGATTGGAGACCAAAATTCCAGCAATCATATTTAGTAAACTACCAAAATTCATTTCTCAAACAACCAGAAATCCCTCCACCATTGTACTCCATATTTTCGGCCACCATTAAGCTCCTTCAACCATCGTTCATCTCAACAAAACTCACAAACAAACAGCCGGCCATTGGAGCTTCCAAAATCTCTCATCCATTAAAGATCTTCTTACCATATTTTGTTTTCAAAATTGATTTCCTAAAATATTCTTTTAGGATTTCAAACAACCAGCTTTCCTTTTCCTCTCAAAACAGAAATTCAACTTCCTAAACCCTCCAAATCAATTCAGTCACCCTAATCCCTCAGAATTTCGGCCAGCTTCAACCAAAACTCTCTCATTTCTCTCAAAACCAAGAACACCTACTAAACATCCTCACACCTAAGATCACTCCAAACTTCTCCAATCTCCTCCAAAAACTCCAAATCATACCTACGCAACCCCTTGAAACCACTTCTGCAAATTTTTAACATCAAATACCAGAATCCAACTCTCTCTTTTAGATCAAAAAACCAGTATTTTTGTGAAGGCTCAAGAACACCTTCAAGGTAAGCATAATCAATCACCCCACCTTCTCTCATCTTCAACTTCTAATGAATATATGTATATATAAACATACTAATGGACTCTCTTTTCCTCTTTTCTCTCTCTCTCTCTCTCTCTCTCTCTCTCTCTCTTGGCCGAATGGTGACTTCAACCATGGCCATATTTTCTTCATCTCTCTTGAACGAATCAAGTTCCTAAGAGTTAGGATCCATTCGAAACTACTCCAAGGTAGACATCAATCAAGTAAGTCTCTTCAACCCTCTCTTTAAATTCTAGATTCATGTCTCTAGAATGATATTGGAAGGAGATGGATTATGATTAGGATTTAAGCATGTGTTGTTGTGAAGGAGTTGAGATTTGAGCATGAATAAATGTGTGTATATGATGGAGATGGGATTGATGCATGAATTGATTGTCTTGGTTGATTGTATGGCATTTTTAGGGTTTTGTTGCATGCTCTCCATGTCGTGAGTGGTATATGTGATCAAGCATGTTAGAGATTATATCACCTTTAGTAAATAGGGTTTATGTTTATGTATGATTGTTAAAGCCATGAATATGTTTATGTTAGTAGAGTTTGGATCATGTCTTGGTAAATTTAGATCAATGCATTTATTCATGATTTGGATGATTTGATGAATTGGAGTGAAGTGTATGTTCATGATTATAGTTAGCAAGAGAAATATGATGGTGACCTTGTTGTCCCTAAGCTAATTTTATTCCATCAATAAAATGATTATTACTATAATTTCTTCTAGTAAATTTTGAAAACCCTAGGAAAATGTGGATTTGGTCTCTTATATAAAATAGTGATATTTTAGTCAAATAAATTATAGCTTTTATTAAAGAAATTAAATATATAGGTATTATATAAAATAAGAATATCAAATAAAACCTTTTCCATAAATAATCATAATAAGTAAAATATTAATTTGGTAAGTCTTATATTCATAAATACTATTAAAATTTATTTATTATCTTTTAATCAAAACCTATTAAAAATCACTTACAACTAATTTTAGTTGCCAATTATTTTCTAACAAATAATTATCAATAGATTATTATTTTACATAATACCACCTAGGACCCTTCATCAAATAAACTCTAATTTATTTTTGGCAAGGTTTAAACCTTCAACTTATTAGTACCTATTTCCCAAAACCCTAATTATTTTAATATCAAACTAGACTTAGCTTATAAACCCTTTTTATTTATTATCTGGCCTCAAAGCTTGGAACACTAGGATCGTGGTTACAGTAAGTTGAGCTAGAATTATTTGTGAAAGTGAATTTTGGTTTGAATTTAATTATGGCTTATATTTACCCCAGGTGTGATTAGGTCAGCTGTTGAAGACTTTTATTTTATCTCAAGTTAAAGATCAGGTAAGCTCCTACATAAAACCTGATTGATGCAAAATGGTTCTATGACAAGCCAATTGTGAAGTGCGTGGTCACTCATTTCTGTAAAGGCAATTGAGGATTGTCTTCTTTCTCATTGTAGTCAAACAAATTATTTGAAAATCAATAAGCAGATTTACTCAAACTCTAAAACTCTTTCTAAAACCAGTTTTGCCCCAAACTTTGAAAATCCTTAATTTCCATTTTCAAGTGGAACTATATTTTATTCATTTTCCAAAGTGGGATATATATATATATATATATATATTACGTTGAGTACTCAATAAGAGTGGACTGCTAGGACTATACTTTGAAGGGTTAGGGTAAGTCCCTCAATAGGTGGCCACCTTTGAGGGGTGAGTCCTTCCTGGATAAGATGTCAGTCCAGTAGGTCGTGCCGGTCTGAGCTAGCAGTTTTCAGTCAAGTGGACTGTGTATTACCGGAATGGACAACCAGTTTTGTTTGGGTATAAAGAAGGAGGAGTATTTTGTCTGGTAGGCCGATCACCTATTTTTTGTCAGTCTGCACAAAGTGTGGCATTCTGACCGTTGTATGGTTATGGGGCCTAACGTGTGGTAACCCATGGCTGTCCTTTTGAGTGGTTGATTTTAATGAACATGTATGGATGGAAAAGCCAAAACGCCACTCTTGGTTTTAAACATTGTTTATTGCTTGCCAATATTTCTCTTATGAAGATTTTACACTTTGCATTCATGAACTATTTTCACTGGACACTCAAAGCACACACGGACTTATTGAGATTTTTATCTCATCACCCTTTTTACCATGATTTCAGGTCGATCCTGCTGTGGGGATGAGTAGTTAGTGTTGTCTGCCTTGGAAGAGATTTTGTTATCTGTTTTTATGTAATGCTTTGGGGAAGTTGAGAGTGAATAATTTTTATTATGGATTTGTTTTGAATTCTTGGATTGTAATAAGTTTTAAGTTTAAAGCATTATTTTATTCTATTATTTTGATTGTGTGACCTAGTTATAAAGACTCCTTATCTTTTGGATAGGGCGATATCCCCGGCCCTGTCAGGCCTAGGTAGTGGGGTGTTACATAGGAAACATATGAAAATGGAATGGAGGTCAAAGGAGCAGGTTTTGAAATGCAACAAAATAGGTGACAGTGACAAGAAGGAAGTCGGCACCAACCCTAAGTCCCAAATCGACGCCAACCTAATGCTACTGTCGAGAGTTAGAATAGAGCCGGTGTCGTCCCTAGTACTTAAACCAACACAGACCCATGTCGAGACACTCCTAAATGTTGCTAATTTTCTGGTTTTTAGTTTGATTGTATTCCTTTTGAATTGTCACAATTTTTATTAAGTTTGTACTTATTCAAAGGCATGTAATGGGGACCATCTAATCCTATGCTTAACTAATTAATTAGTTAGGGAAATTTGGGGTGCATATAAATATAAATATATATATATATATATATATATATATATATATCATTATAACTCTTTTATGGCAGATTTTGAACATTGGACATTTTTTCTTGAAATTTAAGAGTCTCTCTTGAGAGTTGAGAGATGATTCCTCTTGGAGTTTCCCCAAATCAATCAAGATTTTTCTTAGGAATTAGTCCATCCTAAGAATCTAGTTTCTAATTTTCCTAGAAAAATTCAATTAGCTCTCTAGAATTAGGTCTTAATTGATTTTTCATCTAAGGTTCTTTCTAGGTTCCAAATTGGATGCCTAGATCTTCCCATCTCACTTATTCTTGATCCTTCTTGGGTTAGGGGGTATTTAAGTGTTGATATAGTTAGCTTAGTTCAATAGATTTTAGGTTTTAGGTGACTTAGATTACCTAAAGCCTAACATTTGAATTTGATTCTTAAGGTTTTGAGCATCAATTCAAGAGGTGCTTCAGTATTCGCACTAGGATGTGCATACACTAGAAAAATCTATCTGGTTAACGTTCTTCAATAATGCAAAAACTTTTATGACTGATATAAAGAATTGATCGACAAATCTTGTTTGTAGAACAGTAACGAGAGATTAAAGAAAAACAAATTTACCAATTTAAAGAAAGAAAATTTCTTGTAGGCTCAAGAGTAAATTCCATGGGAATGAAACTTGCCTTGAGAAATGGTGACATCGTAACATCATACAAAGATAATGTGGAATTCACCAGGGGAGGCTGAGTTACTCAGTCCATCACTGACTATTTAACTAATTGCCAATTCCCAACATCATTTGAATCTACAAAAGATAGAGCCAGGATTAAATTTACAGGCACTAATTCACAACTTTGAACGGAATTCTAAGTGAATTTGGATTGCAATTTCTCATTTCTATCTCAATTCAAAATTTTACTTTAATTTAAAAATAATAATAATTTAAATCATTTTCATTTCTCAAAAAATATCATACACTCACAATCAAGGTTCTGAAAATCGAACCGGTCATCGAACCAGTGAAGCAATAGGTTCAATGTTTCACAGGTCCAATTGTGATTGAACCGTGGTTGAATTGAAATGTAATAAAATATTTTTTATATTATTTATATATAAAAATATTATTCAGTATTATATATATCAATAAAAATAAAAATAAATAAATAAATATAAAAAGGTTTCTCTTAAAACTAATAGATTTTAAATAAGAATAAATTAGTTATTTGTCAAAAGATCTAAGATATAAGTTCAAAACACAATATAACAAGACGATTCTATTTTCTCTTTTTTTTTTTTTAAAGATCCAAAACGAAGTAATTTTAATCAAATCAATAAACTGCAAAATCTTAACCAAATTTACCGATTCGATCAATTTTTGTGCTACCTGGCTCATAAGGCACACTCGGACCGAACAAGTGATCGATTTTCAATTTGACCGGTTGAACCGACTAGTCTAATCTGATATTCAGCTCACAACTCATCATCTCCTCTTTCTTTAACTCTAAATATTTAATAATTTTTTATTACTTTTAATAAAATTTATTTCAATCCAATTCAATAAAATTTCAATTACTTAAAAGAAAATAGAACAAATCATGAACATCAATCAAACTCTGGAATTGATTTGAGGACCCACTGAAACTGAAATTAGAAAACTACAATTACTTTCCATATTATTGTCGCTGAAGGTCCAGCTCAAACTCCCAACTCAAAATAGCCCAACAAGCCTAAAGAACCAATTTTCCACCAATGAAACTAAATTCCCAAGTCAACAAGACTGTTGACCAAGGCAATACGAGCAGCCGCAAAGACTGACCCCAAATTTGTCCCATATTCACCCTACTCTCAGTACCGAAAAAAAAAAGAAGCACAGAATTAGCCCCTCAAAACCTACTCTAAGAGAGAGCCCACTGAAAGGAAACCGAAGATGAATTCGATTAGACGGGATTTTTAGTGGTGGAAATGAAATCACCGTGCACGTGGCAAGAATTTCGAGTTTCAGCGGCAGGAAAAGAAAGGAAGCTTCGGCAGCAGGGTGGGGAAACAAGAAAAATGAGATGGCACTAAAATATTGAGTTTTTGACCAGAATGGATCAAAACCTATTTTTCACGCATTAATGGGGGCGGATTTCGTGGGCGCGGCACAGAGGGGATACCTCGGGATTCCAAACGCGAGGTTGCCCTTTGCCAGCGGCCACATGACAACCGCTGACAACCGGGCTAAAAAAACTGAAGACCTCGCGTTTCCGAAACACGAGGTCTTCAGCTTTTTAGCCCGGTTGTCAGCGACCGATCAGCGTTTGTTGACCAAAATTTTACAGCTTTTAGCACGTGAATTTGCGATCGTTTCTTTCTCAATTTTTGACCGAAATTCACATGCACACAGAACCTCCAATCTTTCGCCTATATATATACATATACACAAAGCCGCATATCCATTCTTCTTCATCTGTTCTTCTAATTCCTCTCTATTCTCTGTTTCTATTTTTTCCATTTCGTTGGCACCGGTGAAAATTTTGCTGCGGGCGGGTGTGAAGAAATTTTGCTGAAGATTTTGTTGCGGGTGTGAAGAAATTTTGCATGAGAGGAAGCCTAAAAAAGTATTTGCGGGAGCACGTATACATTGACATATATTATTTTATAGGTTTTTCTTCTTTAAATATTATAATAAAGATATTATTTGTTAAATTCTTGTGTGACTTATTTTTTTATGATGATGTGATATATGTTGAATTATGTATTTATAATTAAATTGTATAGCTGAATTAGCTATTTAATTTAATTGTTTAAAACGTGTACAGACTGTATATTTTAATTATACTTTGTAAATATTTACATAGATTGTAGACTGTGTATAGACTGTGTAAATATTTAAAACGTCTATAAACTATGTATTATTTACATATTTTTTTAGCATGAAAATTTACATATCATTTGAATAGTCTATTTAATATTTTTTTAAAAAAATATATTCGTATAGTATGGAAATTATTATTTACATCTTTTTTTAGCATGAAAATTTACATAGTTTTTTTAGCATAAAAATTTACATATCATTTGAATGGTCTATTTTATATTGTTTTAAATACATTCGTATAGCATGAAAAATATTATATACATATTTTTTAGCATGAAAATTTACATATCATTTGAATTGTGTATTTAATATTTTATTTAAATATATTCGTATAGCATGAAAATTATTATTTACATATTTTTTTTAGCATGAAAATTTATATATTTTTTTAGCATAAAAATTTACATATCATTTGAATAGTCTATTTAATATTTTTTTTTAAAATACATTCGTATAGCATGAAAATTATTATTTACATTTTTTTTAGCATGAAAATTTATATATATATTTTTAGCGTAAAATTTTACATATCATTTGAATAGTCTATTTAATATTTTTTAAAAAAATACATTCGTATAGCATGAAAATTATTATTTACATTTTTTTTAGCATGAAAATTTACACATCATTTGAATATCTTTTTATGTATTTTTTTTAAAATACATTCGAATAGCATACAAATTATTATTTACATATTTTTTTAGCTTGAAAATTTACATATTTTTTTTAGCATAAAAGTTACATATCATTTGAATAGTCTATTTAATATTTTTTTGATAATACATTCATATAGCGTGAAAAATATTATTTACATTTTTTTAGCATGATAATTTACATATCATTTGAATAGCATGAAAAGATTTTCCAGAATAAGAAAACCTTGAGCTTTGGGGATTTTGGGATTTTAAATTAAATATATGTTAACTTCTTGAATAATTAATCTTAATTTTCTTAATAAGTTTTATAATATGTAATAATTAGTGTGGAATATATTAAATACTCATTTTTGCATATATCAAATATTTTAGTTATTTGAGATAGATTTGTACTGATTATAATATATTGCTTCATATATTAATTCAAAGTTGTAACATGTTCTATCTTTTGAATAGAAAAATCCTACATCATTTATTTAGACACAATGTCATTAGAAGAACCTGTAAGACTACGGTTATATTGGGATTGTGAAATTATGCGCACTCCACATGGCAATTTTTTTAATGGTCCATATCGCAAGGCATTGATTGTTCGAAATCGAGTTAGTTTTGGAGGTTTAGTCAACAAAATATGTGCTATTCGAGGATTGAACATGTCTACTGTGAAGTTGCAAATCACAATGAGGGAGGACACTGTTACTAGTACTGGGACGAGGTCTACAACCGCTGCTATAACAGATGATGATGATGATGATATGGAAAATATGTGATACTATGCATCTACCGTGAGGGGACAACCTATTGATCTGCATGTTCACCATGAGATCCTTCAGATTCCGAATGCAATAGCAACAACTCTTCCTGAGCATAATATCCCAACTCCTATCACTGAATCGTTCACTGCATTACTGAACTCAACTGTTTCTGTCAGCATGCCTAACTTCGATTTAAATTTTCCAAGCAAGCGTAGCCAACGATCCTCCATGATTGGAAATGAGACTTTCCAACCACTTTTCGATACATCAATTTTGGATACCCCGGTCATTGGACCAAGCAATCAATACTTCATGTCGACTTCTCTCGGGTTTGGTATGCCTCAACTTCATGACAGGATTCAATCCGTTCAAGTACATACGAGCCATCAATTATTTTCAACAGCTGAAATTGGTATTCTATTGGATGTAACTCCAGTTGATGATTGGGTAGCTCGAGAGCGTAATTGGGTAGGTACTCCGGAGGCGATTGTGGACGGGTTAGGATCTACGTCAGACATTGATGGGCCTACCGCGGATGATTCACCCGATAAGGACGAGGGGGATGGCAATCCCGAAAAAGATATTCCCAGTCCTTCTGTATTGCAACAACCTGCAAATAGATCATCTGAACCGGTCTGTTTGTACGATCCACCATATTCAATCTATCTTGACCGGTTAGATACAACACAAGAAATGGAAAACGAAGCTGATGGCATGGATCCAGGTCGGGGGATGGATTTATGGTCAGAATCCAATAATGACTTAAGGATTGGCATGTGGTTCAGGGATAAGAATGAGTTGCTATGGGCTGTTCGGTCGTGGTCTATTAGGCTCGGTCGTGAGTTTATGGTGGTAGAAAGCAAGAGTTCATACTGGGTTGCCGAGTGTAAAAATTCAACTCCACAGCATCCATATTATTGGCGAATCCGTGCACGGAAAAAGAAAGGTTGTGGCTTGTGGCAAATTACTCGATGGCATGGAGAGCACATTTGTTTAGTGCGGACAGTCGACGGGAACCATCAAAACATGAGTGCGAAATTCATGGCGAAACACATCATGTCAATGATTCATGATAATCCGAAGATAAAAGTCAGCGAAATAAATAGTCATGTTCATAACACATTGCACTTTACCCCATCATACAGGAAATGATGGAATGCACGCAGGCACGCTATTGAGATGATCTATGGGGATTGGCCTTCTTCGTTCCCACAGCTACCGCGATATATGCTAGCCTTATAAGATGTGAATCCTGATACCTTCGTGGCGTGGCACTTCTTACCTATGGACAGCAATGGAGCCAAGACTTTTAGATATGTTTTCTGGGCGTTCGGACCCTGTATTGATGCATTTGTTCATATGAAACCGGTGGTCAGCGTTGACGGCACATTCTTGAGGGGTATATACAGGGGAAAACTTTTAATAGCAGTTGGTCAAGATACCAATAACCATATATTGCCCCTAACATTTGCAGTCGTTGACGAAGAAACGAATGACAGTTGGGGATGGTTTTTGTCCTTACTAAGAGAACATGTGTTAAAGGACCGAAAAGTTTGTTTAATATCTGACAGACACATTGGGATTGTAAATGCAGTTCATCAACTACCCCTCTGGCAGGAGCCAATAGCAGTGCATAGATTTTGTCTTAGACATGTTCGGAGTAACTTCAATAGCAAGTTCAAAATGCATGAGTTAAAGAAGTTGATGTACGCAGTTGGGGATCAAAGCAAAAAGCGTAAATTTTTTAAGATTATGGAAGAAATTAATTTGTTAAGTCCCCAAGCGAAGGCATGGTTGGATTTGATTCCGAAAGAGCAATGGACTCTTGCTTGCGACGGTGGACATCGGTGTGGCAACATGACAACTAATTTGGCAGAATCTTTCAACATTGTCGTTAAAGGGATACGTGCCCTACCCATCAAGGTGATTGTAGAGTCTTCGTTCAAAAAAACAGTCAAATACTTCAACGACCATAGGCAGGAGGCTAATCATGGGCGATATCACTTTCCTTCTAGGATATGGGCCAAATTTGTGAAGAATGAGACGAAGGAAAGAACACACCATGTATTGGCTTTTAATAGGGATCGCGGTATTTTCAATATTGTGTCACCACATCGTGAGCATGGAAAGGGAAATAATTCATATGAGGTGGATATTGGGGCCAGGAAGTGCAGCTGTTGCAAATGGGAAATATATGGAATACCTTGTTCGCACGCGTTTGCATCATGTCAGCAATTAGGTTTGAATCCTGGGGATTTAGTGTCATCAGAAAACACGACACTATCCTATAGAGTCACTTATGCAGCACAGTTCAGACCTATTCCGCATGAAGATTATTAGCGTAATCCTGGCTTCAGCGTGGCACCATTTGCTCGCCGATTCAAGAACCATCAGAGGGGCAGATTGCGGACGGCACGTATTCGGAATGAGATGGACGAACGCAATCCTGATTCACTACCTCGTTGTGGTTTATGTCATCGCAGTGGACACAATAGGAGAAATTGCACTCACGGTACTGTAGAATGAAAAAACCACTGATTAATTATGTATCATGTTGGCTAAATTCATTTAGATACAATGTTTATCTATTACCTAAATTCATTTAGATAATAATGTTTATTTGTCATTTGAATTATTTATCTTTAATTTTGTGTTTAAATTTTTTTTCTGCATTTAATTGGTATGTTGATTATATATCATTAAATTATTTTTAACTTCTATATATCGGTTCTATTAATTAAGACAAAATGTATGAGCCTACTTCTCACGGAGTGGATCCAGGTCCTATTATACCGGACATATTGAGATTGCAGCACAAACACAGGTCATCACATATTTGGGCAGGACAGCTATACAATGATGCTATTACTGTGAAGAGGAATGATAGTATATTTTAGGAAGTTCGACCATTCGATCACCGTATTGAGCAGCTCATGGACATGGCCGGTTTTGACGGACTGCGCCGTTTATGTTATATGAGGATTGATCATCCATTGATTACAGCATTAGTGGAAAGATGGCGCCAGGAAACGCATACATTTCACTTTACAGTTGGAGAGGCTGCTATCACCCTACAGGACATAGAGGTTCTCTTTGGATTACGTGTAGATGGTGATCCAATACGCAACGATCGGTTCGTACATACACCTTTAGAGTTGATTGACACTGTGTGACGAGTTATTAAGATTTCGGCCAGACTCAGACGAGCTAGATGGATATAGATTGAAGATCATTTCACTCGAAAGAGCCTTGAGCCGGCCACTACTGCGGGTGCGACGCCAGAAATGATAGGCCGGCATACACGTTGTCGTATTATGCGGCTCATTGGTGGCTTTACGTTCTCGGACAAATACGGCAGCGAGTACATCTACGCTTCTTAAAATACATTCGTGATTTGGAGGTATCCGGCACCCTTAGTTGGGGAAGTGCGGCATTAGCTCATACGTATCGTTGTTTGTGCAATGCTACATCCTACGGAGCACACACTATCGGTGGCCCGTTATTGTTGGTTCGGGTATGAAACGCATATTTTTTAAAAGGAAAATATTATTAGTATTTTAAAAATATAATAGATATTTTTCCCTAAGCATTGGTTATTAATGTTGAAATAGTTGTGGGCTTGGGAGCGTATCCCTACTATCGGACCTTCTAGAGTTCGTGCGGTTGAGGATGTTGACCCACGAGCCCCGAGAGGATCAGTATGGGAGGGACCATTAGAGCTTTCCCGCACTCCAACACATGTGCTTCTTACTTATAGGGATCAGTTGGATAGGATGCAACATGATCATGTAAGTATTACTCCAAACACTTTGCTTTCAACACTAATTACAAGTTCGTTATTTATTATTAATACTGACAGTTTACGTTCATGCAGTTTATCTGGCAGCCTTATGATGAGCACATGTTGGCTACCTTACCACCATATTGTACTCATAGACGACGCATTTGAGCATCTATCACATCCCTAATTTGTTGGGAAACAATAGAAGTGCATCGCCTAGATAGAGTCATGCGACAGTTTGGATTGGTGTAGATAATACCTGTTGCAGTTGACACTGGTGATAATTTGCATGCCGTGATATGAGAACTGCGGGTGCGGGGTGGTACGAGATTGATTCAATACATTATGCAAAGTGGGTTGATAGACATTCAACAGTAATGGTTGGACAATTCAGCTACAATCAGAATATAGTTTCGCTTGACTATGCAGCATGGTATTGGACTCACACTAGGCGACTGATTGGTAATCCGATTATAACGCAACCTAATCATTCGGGCTACCAATCGAGCAGTGGAGCAACAGAAATATTGGTATGTAATTTTTTTTATACATATTATTAAAAAATATAAAATTTACACTCAAATAATTTATTGACATTTCGAAATATATATAGGCTGATTCGATGCATCGGATATTGTATCTTGGTAATGAGGGATATCAAAATGCGGATGCTGTGAGTAGACGAGTGTTTGCATCAATAACGGATCTCGCTACTCGTTCGCTGACTGCCGCAGGCGAGGCAAGTCGTTTAAACCACCCACCCTACGACCCAGCCAGACGAAGCTACACTACTGATTCGATACATCCAATCCCGCAAGAAGTCAATCGCGAAGTACCACCGGTGTGGAGAGGGGGTAGACGGGCACGCAGACGTGCTGTACCTGATATTCCTGTATAGGATCACTACTCACCAGTGCACGGCGAAGAATACAATTATGAATATGGTGATCCTGCAACAGTTGAAGATAGGCAAGCTGATTTTATTACTCCACAGCACCTAATCTTCGATACTAGATACCTATCTTCAGTCGATGAATTTGCTGCCGGCCCATCTACTGGACGGTCTCAGATACCGCACAGGCATTCTATAGATATTCCTGGTCCATCCCACCGTTATGAGGAACAAGATGTAGTACAACCAGAAGAACCACCCGAAGAACAACAACAAGAACAGCCTCGGAGACGAGTTCAACCTCCAAGGAACCGTCGAGGATTTCATTGCGGGACTAGTTTTCATCCTTTTTTTTAGATTATTTCATGTGTAATAAAGTTTATTATTTATTGTTTGTATTGCATTTTAAAGTTCATGTCTTCCCAATCATGCATGATAACCTATTAATATAATAAAATCACAAAAGATTTGGGGACAATGTTAAAAACTCAACTCAACCGATATTAAAATATATATACAATAAATTAGCAAATACCAAATAGCTCAAGTAAGATAATTAAATGTGAATGAAATTATGAATTACATTTCATTAACAGTCATATTTACATTCAAATTTAAAGTCAAAGTAGCATTAATAAAATGCCGTTATCCAATTTTCTATATAATCTATATTTAAAAATTATAGAGAAAACAATAAGTTCGATTTAGTTAAATATTTAAAATATTGTCAACTCATAAAAAATATTAATTGTGTTATTTAAAAAATATTAATTCCTTTTAATAAAAATTTGTAACTTCATAAAAAATGAGAAGAAAAAGTCGCAAAATAATAAAATGCATAATACAAGAAAAAAGAAATTTAAAAAAAAAAAAGAGACCTCGTGAAAAGCTAGTGCACATGTGCTATATAATTTATATTTAAAAATTATAGAGAGAACAATAAGTTCGATTTATTTTGACCATTTAATAAAAATAATAAAAAAATTTTAAAGACAAATATAATATAATTTTTTTAAAATTGTAAAATTTCACACATTATTCGAGTTCAATTAAATTATAAATTATTTGAATTATGAAATGTAAGTGGATTATAAAATTTATATAGTTTAGATTTAAATTTAAATACTATTTAAATAGTTAACACTATAATTTTAGTGTATTTAGATAGTTGAGAATTTATATTTTTATAATTTTCTTCAACAATTAAATATTATAAATTCATTATTTAAATTTATTTAGTATTTAAATTAGCTAAATATTTAATGATATTTAATAGAAATATTAAAATTAAAAATATCAAAATTAAAATATTTATATTAAAATTGAACTAACTATAAATTAATTCAATTTAAATTAAAAATAAAAATTTATTTTAAATTTTAATATAAATAAAATTAACCGTAAAAAATAATTATTTTTCAACTTCATTATAAATAAAATTAATTATGATAAAAATACGTATATTATTATGGTCAAATATAAATTATAATTGTGTATTATTTAAATTTATATATAATTTTGTATTATTTAAAAAATATGAATTTC
The DNA here is from genome assembly GCA_026120185.1 of Voacanga thouarsii. Taxonomy (NCBI): domain Eukaryota; kingdom Viridiplantae; phylum Streptophyta; class Magnoliopsida; order Gentianales; family Apocynaceae; genus Voacanga; species Voacanga thouarsii. The sequence continues at coordinate 2,741,446 of JANUWF010001224.1, read as the reverse complement.
TTTTAATAAAAATTTGTAATTTCATAAAAAAATAAAACAAAAACTCACAAAATAAAAGAAATTAAAAAAAAAAGGTACACCTCGTGTTTAGAAAACACGAGGTGATATTTTCGGCCGCAAATTCTGCGGCTCATTCAAAACCTGTCAGGAGGCAACCTCGCATTTCCGAAACGCGAGGAATTGGTGTACCTCACGTTTCGAAAACGCGAGGTACCCCCTCTACGCCGCGCCCACGAAATCCGCCCCTATTAATGCGTGGAAAATGGGTTTTGACCCATTCTGGTCAAAAACCCCTAAAATATTACTAAAATCATAACAATTACTTAAAAAAATCCTAAAATTTTGAATGAGATGACTGTAAGTGTTTTATTATTTAACATGATCAAGCAAAACTTTTTCAAAAAAAAGTGTCAAAAATATTTTATATTTTGATATAATTTTTTGTGTTATTGTTGAGAATATATAAAATATGTTGACTCTTTTATTTTATATCAAAAAAATTTTAATTAGTCAACATTTTATATTAAATATAGAACATATCTATATCATAGAGATACTTTTAATTAATATCGGTCAAAAATTATTTTTAAATCAAGACAATTAATTTTAAAGTATCCATATAATTTTGAATAAAACGACATTTATATTAAAAAATATTTTTGTTATTTAATATTATTTAATTAAACATTATTTTTTTAAAAAGTGTTGGAAATATTTATAATATTACAACATATTTTTATAAACGTTGAAAAAAAAATATAATATGTTGACCTTTAATTAAAAAATGATATGATATTTTTTATTTATCGACGTTTTATTTTATTTTAAATGCCAGGAATAACTTTATTATATGAACACTTTTAATTAATGATATTAAAATAATATAACTATAATAAATTTTTATTGTAGTGTTTTATTAGTTTCTAATTCGTTTTTACGAGAATCGTTATTTTATTAAGTCTACTGCAAATAGGATAAGATGTAAGTTAAAGGAAACGTTTTCCCTTTTTTTTTTTTTTTGGTTTGGGGGGGGGGGGGTGGATACTACTCATTTTTAAAAAAAAAATTATATTCGGAACCAAACCTCTGATGGAAATACTTTAGTCTCTTGATATTTTATAGTGTTTTGGGCATACGAAAAGAAATTTTCAAACATAAAATAAGAATTTAAAGCTTTAGAATTGGTAAAAAAAAAAAAAAGAACAACAAAGGCACACCCTGGTACCTAAACACTAAAAGTTGCTTTTTCACCGTTCGAACTTGTGATCTATAAGTAATAATTAAAAAAAAAAAAAACACTTCCAAAGGGAAAATAAGCTTTTAAATTAGCAAGTGAAGGGATATAGAAAAGTGGTTAATGTTGTGGAATATTAACAACAAAAGGGAAAGTACTTCCAAACAATCAAAGTTTTCCTGGAGTCGAGCAAGTAGTGCCGTAATTTGACAATCTAAATTGAAAATAAATAAAATTAGATGTGTATAAATGTTTTATAGGTGCCAATACTTTTTTAAAAATAATATTAGTTTGTTAAACAAAATTTTGTTTATTAATTAATATCTCATGTATATAAAATTATACTATCTTATACGCATAAATTGTTCACAAAACTAAAACTTAGGTCCAATTTTCAGACAGTACAAGCCATCAGAATTTGACAAAAGAGTCAAAGAAATTCAAGCATGTCATTCAAGTAAAACTCCACCCTCCTGCGCAATAATTTGTAAATTAATTGAGAGGAGTAAATTATACTATATACATTTTGTATAAGGTGTTTATATTTTATAAAAGATTTGAATACAAAATTATATAGAATAATTCAATAGTTATCATTGAGATTAATTCAAGGATACCTTTTATATATTCATAATATTAGTCATTTTAAATTTACATATATGAATTAAAAATGTTGCAAAATAAGACATTTTTTTGAGTTAAATGAGTTGGAGAGTATATCCTTTATAATGAGAGAGAGCAAGAAGCAAGATTAACTGAAATTGGAGTAATAATGAAAGGATATTGTTAATGTCCATTAAAATTTATTAAAAACACATATTTTGAGGAAAAAATGAGTTTAAAAAGATATATACTCTCTATTCTCAATAAGTCTCACTTTTGCAAAATTGATACAAATAAAAACTCAAAAATGTATAAAATTTTAAGATAAAAAGATTAAATTATTCTTATTAAAAATATAGAGTTAATTTAAAATTTTAAAAAATTAGTGTTATAATTTAGTATAACAATAAATTATAAAAAGTATAATAAAAAATAAAATAATGAATATTTTTTATAATTTCATAGAATGAAATAATTGTAGAAAAGGATTCTAGAGGTAATATTTATTTGAAAATAAAAAGAATGCTATGAAACAAAGTTAGTAATAAATATTTAGGACAGAAACTTGATTCTCCGTCCAAAATATGGGGGGCCCAGCCAGTAGTAACATTTATTTGAAAATAAAGTAATACCATTGTTTTTTTTTTTTTTTTGTCCTTTTTAAATGTGTTTGATGTATGACCGCAACATAAAATATCTGCATACTTATTGGTATTTGAAAATTTCCATTCATTTTTGTCTTTTCTTTTGTCCTTTCACTATGCCTTTATACCATAGAAAACTGCAGGCATCATTTTCTTCTGCTGTAACGATCAGATTACAATTTTTTTCTTTCTAATTTTTTATAATCTGACCTTTCAAGAAAAGCCAAAAGCCATATATGTTTGATGATAATTGAACCAGTATGGAGTTCCCGACACCTGCAAATACTTTAATGATGTTATAAAATTAGGGTAGTGTTAGAATAAAATCTACACACTACACACTAAGAAAATTTTAACTATTCTTTGCACAAGAATTTCTCTTCAAACTTCTCTCTTTCTTTCTCTCACAATTCTTTCTCTAATCTTTCTTTCACTAATCTTTCTTTCACAAATGATGGTGTATTACAAGCTTAGAGAATAGCTCTATTTATAGAGCTCTAATTAGTGAAATACATCATGGCATACATCATCTTCAACTAATCTCAATTAATGGTGTCTCCACTAAATGGTGGACATCCATAAAAATCTTCTAATAATTCACATAAATCCATAATTAGTGGAGCCTCCACTAATTAATGGAGATTCCAATAATTCATAACACTCCCCCTTGGATGTCCATCCATACATAAAGAATAGTGTACTCTTTTTCCTTCACTAGATTTTTTTTCCCACTGGGTTTTTATCTAGTAAGGTTTTAACGAGGCATATTCTTTATGTATGTTTATTACTCCCCCTGATGAGATGATTCCTTTAAATCTTTAAACCGACGCATACCGATTTTATATCTCAACTTTTCAAATGTTGCCGTCGGTAAAGTCTTCGTGAAAATATCTGCGAGGTTGTCACATGACCGAATTTGTAACACATCAATTTCACATTTCTTCTGGAGTTCATGAGTAAAGAAGAATTTTGGTGAAATATGTTTTGTCCGATCTCCTTTAATATATCCTCCTCGTAATTGAGCTATGCAAGCTGCATTGTCTTCATAAAGAGGAGTTGGAATACCTTTGATTGATGATAATCCACAACTTTCTCGGATATAATGAATCATGGATCTTAGCCATACACATTCTCGACTTGCTTCATGAATGGCTATAATTTCAGCATGATTTGAAGAAGTAGCTGCTATAGATTGTTTCGTAGAACGCCATGATATAGCGAGTATTTCCACATGTAAATAGATAGCTCGTTTGAGAACGTGCTTTATGTGGATCAGATAAATAACCAGCATCTGCATAACCTATCAATGTTGGATTGGTTTTATTTGAATAAAATAATCCGAGATCAATTGTACCTTGGAGATATCGAAGGACTTGTTTAATTCCATTCCAATGTCGTCGTGTTGGTGAAGAACTAAATCTTGCTAATAAATTGACGACGAAAGCAATATCGGGCCGTGTGTTATTAGCAAGATACATCAATGCACCAATTGCACTGAGATATGGTACTTCGAGGACCAAGGAGTTCTTCATCATTTTCTTGAGGTCGGAAAGGATCTTTATCCACATTTAATGATCGGACGATCATTGGAATACTCAATGGATGTGCTTTGTCCATGTAAAATCTTTTTAGCACTTTTCTTTGTATATGTTGATTGATGAATAAATGTTCCACTCTCCAAATGTTCAATTTGTAAACCAAGGCAAAATTTGGTTTTACCAAAATCCTTGATTTCGAATTCTCTTTTTAAATAATCAATTGTTTCTTCGAGCTCTTCGGGAGTTCCAATAAGATTAATATCATCAACATATATAGCTAATATCACAAATTTAGAACCAGATTTCTTAATAAAACGCATGGACATACCTGGTCATTTTTAAATCCCGCTTTCAATAAATATTCACTAAGACGTGTGAACCACATGCGCCCAGATTGCTTCGAGGCCATATAATGATTTACGCAACTTGATGGAGTAATTTTCACGAGGATAATGTTTATATGCTTCGAGGCATATGAAATCCTTCGAGGATTTTCATGTAAACATCATTTTCTAAATTTCCATACAAGTAAGCGGTGACAACATCTAATAGGCGCATATCTATCTTTTCATGTCTTGCCAAACTGATAAGATATCGGAGTGTAATAGCATCAACAACAGGAGAATATGTTTCATCATAATCAATACCTGGTCTTTGTGAAAAAACCTTGGGCTACTAATCGCGCTTTATATCGAACGATTTCACTCTTTTCATTGCGCTTTCGCACAAATATCCATTTGTAGCCAACATGTTTTATATCTTCTGGTGTTCGGACTGCAGGTCCGAAGACTTCACGTTTTGCCAGTGCATTTAACTCCGATTGAATCGCATCTTTCCATTGCAGCCAATCTTTTCTATGCTGACATTCATCAAGCGATATTGGTTCGGGATCATCATTATCTGTGTAACATCAAGAGATATATTGTATGCAAATATATCATCAATAACGATTTCTATCCGATTCCAACTTCTACCGGAAGTGGTATAATTGATAGAAATTTCGGTGTTACTTTCATCAACTTACGGTTCTTTGTCATCGGTTCTCTCTTGGTCTTTATCATTCTTTTCTTCAATATGATCTTACGGATCATTTAATCCTCTTTTCTTTCGAGGATTTTTATCTTTAGAACCAAGAGGTCGGCCATGCTTCTGGCATGCTTTTGGCTCAGCAGTTATAGGTATAATATTTTGTTCTGCTGGAACTTTAATTCGAATAGGAGCATTTATAGCTGGCATATGCGATTTTGTTACTCTTCTAGAGTCAACAAAAGCGTCTGGCATTTGATTTACAATGCTTTACAAATGAATTATCTTTTGAACTTCAAGTTCACATGCGCTTGTATGCGGATCAAGATAATTTAATGATGTTGTCCAATCACGATCTTTCTTGTACTGTTTCTGTTCTCCCCTTAATTTAGGGAATAATGATTTCATAAGAGAATAAGAAAATAAATATAAGAAAATGATGACAAGCGAGGAAATGCCAAGAAAAATATCTATTTTTTTTTCACTCTTCCCAGTACCGACTTTTCATCTTCCTCTCTTGTCTTTTCTTCTCCTCCAGACCCTCTACCTACCATCTACCTCTTCTTCTTCCTCATACGAGATATATATATATATATATATATATATATATATATGTATCGATATATATATCGGTTATCGAGTCATTAGTAAACATCAAATACAAAAATCACAAAGCGAGATATGGAGACTCGTAATTCATTTGAGACATGGTCAAATTTTGACTTAGTTTCTACGACGAGATGTTGATGTATTTTCATTTCCAAACCAACCGCTTACGCCTAATTCGAACACGAGAAGATTTTGATATGTTTTCCTTTTCAAACCAACCGCTTACGCCTAATTCGAACGCAGAAGATTTTGATATGTTTTCCTTTTCAAATCAACCGCTTCCTCCTAATTTCAGGTGAGATACCTTTGATGGCTTCCATTTGTTTTTAGTGTGCTTGATAATGAAATTAAACTCTCTTTTGGTTTGTTTTTGATGTAAATCAGTGGAAGTTTTGAACATACCGCTTTGGACCAAGTTGATCTGCCCCTACAAGAGACTGCTTTTGATACTGTTCCTCTTGATGCTATTCCTTTTAATGAGGATATGCTTGTGCATGATCCATTCTACTCTCTAATGGATTTTGAACAAAGCCATAATATGTTTCCAGGTTATTATACATTTAAACATGGATTTTGAATGGTATTACCTTTACTGATATTATTTTATTTTTCTAGGAGAAATAATGAGTGGTCTTGACAACGAAGTCGGAGTAAGTACTCATGAAATGCATAATATCGAAGTTCAAGATATTATTGCAGACAAAATTCTTGGGGAGAAGAAGATGATTAAGAGGCAGAGAGAGAAGAAGGGCAATAACTCCCAGACACTATCAAGAGAAACAATTTCGCAGATACTTTTACCTACCAATCAAGAGCGCGACCAAAGAAGCGAATATTGGCATAACCCGTCTCAAGAAAAGATGTAGGGAGTTAGGAATTCGTCGATGGCCTCACAGGAAATTGGTGAGCTTGGAGACCATAATCAAGAATGTCCAGGTTCTCTCTCATACATACTTATTATTTGCAAGTATGAAACTATGAAAGATTTATAAGTAAATAACCGATGATATCACTTCGATTTACAGGATATGCAAAATAAAGAAGAAGGAGGACATATGGGTGAGAAGAAATTAAAAGAAGCCATTGCGATACTTGGAATGTGAAAAACGAGTTGGTAGAAGAAAGTCCTAATATGCGGTTAGAGGACCAAACACAGAAATTGAGACAAGCATGCTTCAAGGCCAAATATAATAAGAAATATAATAAACTTAAGGAGATCATAAAATCTCAAGACTCATTTCGCGATAATTTTACGGCTAATTCTGCTTGCTAGTCTCGATCTTGGCTCAAAGGGGAAAGAAAAGGAGGAGGATGTCGAAAAAGAGGAGTCGAAGTCCATAATTACTAATTGTTTGTCGTCCTCTAATGTAAATATTGAAAAAGAACAATTACAAACCTTCATCTTACATTTGTCGACTCAATTACAAAAGAGCAACTATAAGCATGTATCATCAAGTTCATATGAACACTAGTGCTATGAATAAAAGATGTGATGCTTATTATTAATGGAAATATATTTTTCCCTTATTATCTTTTCTGTTCCACTTCAGGTGGCGGTATTTCTCCGTGATAAGGAAATATCGAGTGTGTCCATGACCATAACCACGGCCACTGCCACAACTACGACTATAACGATGGCTTCTGCTGAAGCCAACGACATTCACTGCGGAGTCTCTGTTGAGCCAATTCATCTGGCTTCATGATTTCTCAATAATAACTCATGTTAAATTTGTCAATTTGGGATACCATTTTTCTCGATATTGTTACTGCAGGACAATATTTGAGGTATAAAAAGTGGAGAATGTCTTCTCCAATATAACTTCATCAGTAACTTTTTCTCCGCAAAATTTTTAACGAAGATGTAGTTTTATACATCACGGAGTTCACGGTTTTACAATCTTGCAACTTCAGGTGCAACCATTCATACCATGCAGTGGGTAGTACGACCATCTTCAGGTGGTCAAATCTTTCTTTTTATCCACATGACATATGGATCCTTTTTTTTTAGCATTTAGATGCATTTTTGTATGACATATAAATTTTTTTTTCCAGCAATATCAAGGGCTACAAATTCGAATTTAGCGAGATCAATAAATGCGTACCTGTCTTCTGGCTTTAATAACGGCAGAGACTCGTGCTGATAACGTGTTATAAAATTAGGGTAGTGTTAGAATAAAATCTACACACTACACACTAAGAAAATTTTAACTATTCTTTGCACAAGAATTTCTCTTCAAACTTCTCTCTTTCTTTCTCTCACAATTCTTTCTCTAATCTTTCTTTCACTAATCTTTCTTTCACAAATGATGGTGTATTACAAGCTTAGAGAATAGCTCTATTTATAGAGCTCTAATTAGTGAAATACATCATGGCATACATCATCTTCAACTAATCTCAATTAATGGTGTCTCCACTAAATGGTGGACATCCATAAAAATCTTCTAATAATTCACATAAATCCATAATTAGTGGAGCCTCCACTAATTAATGGAGATTCCAATAATTCATAACAAATGATTTATTGATTTGTTTTTGTTTTGAAGATTGGATAGTGAGCAGCCTCCGAAATAAGAGACCGGTTGGTACACCGCACACCTACGTATTCTTGTCAGATATATTCAAATTGCTGATTGTTTGGTCTTCGTTGGCGACTGGTGTCAACCTATAGTGACGAAGGGGTATATGCATTTCGCCAACCAAAAAGGGAAAAAGAAAAAAGTAGAAGACATGTGATGAGAGAAATTGCATCGGGAAAGACGCTTCCTTTGGTATATATGTTTATAGGCCCATAAATGTTAAACTCAATCTCGTTGTGATATATGTTTGTGCGGTCTTTATTTGGTACTCTTCATCCAATTGCAACACATGTATTTGGAAAGTACTGAGTTTATATTGCTGTATAGGTGGATATCGTCAGTAGGAGGAGATGATGATTGGTGCTGGTGGTAGTAGCCTTAGAGAGAAAGCAAAACTACTAAGAAAAAAATAAGCATTTCTTGAAAGTGAAAGATTGAGTGTGTGAAAGGATTTGGAACGATAGCTTATAGTAAGAAACAATTTCCTGGACAAAGCCAGTGAGATAAAAAAATATTCATAATTTTTTAAAAGGAAAATAAGTTTGTTAATTAATAATTATAGTATATACTAATTAGGAAAATAAGCTTCTTTTTTTATTTTTTTAACACCGTCAAAATAAGTTAGCGGACTTCTTCTGTGTATACATTGATAATTGTTAGACAATTAATGTTGGGCCCACGAGGAAAATATTGGAGAACGGTTCATACTTGACTAAAAGGAGGACAAAATTATTTAATGACAAGTTGCTGTGTCACCTACCACATAATCGATCGAGAAGAAAAAAAAAAAAAAAAAGCATTTCTCAAGGTTGTGGTAAGGATCCACAAAAGAAAAATCTTTGAAGGCAGAATCTATCGAATTATTATAAAATTGATTGATTGATTCAATGATTTGTCAGAATATTGCCTTAAAAATGCTCGACCGCTGACGATACAAGAGGGGCGAGGGGCCCACCCATAAAAAATTTTAAAATAATATTTTTTAATAAAAATAAAAATTAATAAAAATATTACCAAACTATTTAGAAGTCATAATTTATATCTTTTATTTTTTAAAAGTTTTTTTATATCTTAACAAATTTTTTATATTTTAAAATATTATTTTATATTTTAATATTTTCTTTTAATAATTTTTTTATACAATTTGTCCTGGCTCAAAATTATTAGTTTGTGTGCCTGATTACAAAAATATTTCTTCCGTTCTAACTAAATTGACTTATTTATTATTTTAAATTGTCTTGAAAATTTTGATATTTTTTTTAAAAAAATTATAATATATTATATATTATAAAATAATCAATATACTTTACATATATTATTTTTATATATTTAGATTTGACATAAAGTATTGTGAGACCCACCTATATTTTTACTATTTTTATCATATTACTACCTCAATTTTACAATATAAGTCATTTTAAATTTATGCATAAGAATTAAAGGTCCATAAATTTCGGACAATTTTAAAACTAAAATTTTAAAAATATTCCTAATTAAGTTTTTATTTACTTTTGTAATTGGAAAAAGTTATGTTATAATTAATGAAAAGAGAGAGATTGTAGAAAGGGATAGATGTGAAAAAAAATAATAAAATTTTATAAAATTTTGTAAAATGACTTATATTATAAGAAAAAATTCAACTTTAAAACGATTTATATTATGAAATAGGATAGTATATTATACTCGGGTGGCAATTGCGTCGTGTTCGAATCGGCGGGTCGTGTCAATCTGAGATATTTACACACGACATGTCAACCCGAACACGACACGATTAATAAATGTGTCTAATTTTATAACGCGAACATGACACGAAAATAAGTAGATTGACACTATACGACACGATTAGACATGAAAATTAAATAGATAATTACTAAACCCGCCAACCTAACAAGTAATTGCCTTTACATGTGTCTTGACATTTCTTTTCTTTTTTTTTTCTTCTTGGTCTTAGAATATCAATTGCTGTAAAAAAGAGCTAAGCTATCACTTGTAGAGGAGTTTGTATCCAAAAAAAATAAAATAAATAAACGGATTCGCAAGTTGAAACCGATTGAACTTGTTTATGATCCGAACACATTTAATGTTAAAAGGATTGATTTGTTTCGACTTGAATCTGTGAACTTTTAACTATAACCGTATTGTTTTTAGGATCATATTAACATGTTGTGTTCAATATTATCATTCTTATACTCTCTTTTTATATTCTAATTTTTATTTTTATATAAAATATTGTATCAAATCAATTACTGTTAATTTAATTGGATGGAGTATTATATAAAGACCAAAAATTTTGTAAGTCCAAAGCAAGCATTGAATTCAAGGTTGAGTTGTCTTCTTTTCGCTTTGAATTCCTTCGAAAACATACTGTGCGAAGTCCCAGTGCATGAGAAGAAAAATGGAGAACTCGAAGGATGGAACCATCGTACAGCTCCCAACGTCTAAGCTTAATTGTATCGATCTTTCTAGTCCTGATATCAAGAACTCTGCAGCTCTCCTCAAACAGGTACTTTGATGCTCTCAAACACATCTGCACTTTTGCATTTATGTCATTTTAAAGACTTTTATGCTAACTGCCAATGCCTTTTGCAATCACTTAGGCATGCATGGATGAAGGGTTTTTCTATGTAATCAACCACGGAATCAGTCAGGAATTCATGGATGAGGTTTTCGCTGAAAGCAGAAAGTTTTTTGCCCTGCCACTGGAAGAGAAAAAGAAGTTTCTGAAAGGTGCTAAGGGTAATGGCTACACTCCCATTCAAGAGGAACAGTTAGATCCTACGAATCAAAAACAAGGTTTGTTCTTTTGTTGCTGCACCAGATGTAATAAAATTTAATATATCTCTTAAACTATGAATTGCCCATTAATTTGTTTGCTTTACTGTTAATGGACATTTAGGTTATTATTTTTACTGGACTTCATGTTTTATTAGGAAAAAAAAAGTTCGAGTATCTCTTTTTATGCTGTTATGATGATGGCTGAATCGGCCTTTTGTGCCATCAAATGCTTGCAGGAGATCAAAAAGAAACATACGATATTATTAAGGAAGTAAACGAAGTGGGTCCTGAAGGAGAAAAACCATTTCAAGGGAAAAATGTGTGGCCTAGTGAAGGTAAACTTAACTTAGTATCACTATATTAATCATAACCGTATAATCTTTGTTTTGGCAATTTGGATGATATCGATGTCTCTGTAGATATTTTGCCCAGATTTAAAGAAACTATGATGAAATTGGATCGAGAATCAATGTAAGTTATATCTTGTCCTAGCATTTACCAAATTGTTTGAATAAATCATATTATGCGACGATAACAAGTTAAATCTTCCTAGTGTATCTGATGATCTCTCTTTGGTATTCACCCAGTGAGGTTGCAAGAGCTCTGTCAAGTATAATAGCCATTGCACTTGACCTAGACTGCAACTTTTTTGATCAACCTGGAGTCCTTGGCAATCCTGCAACAAACTTAAGGTTACTACATTATGAAGGTGAAAATTCGAGCACTGTAATTGAAAGCAAGACTAATGATATCTATCTTAAAATGAATTAGTAATATCGAAAAGAATTTATTAAATTTGGAGACAGTGATTTACAATTATGTTTCATAGTCATTTGCTAATATTCGGTTTCAAGAAATTTCAGGGCAAATCTCAGATCCAACGAAAGGAATATATGGAGCTGGGGCTCATACCGATCTTGGTCTGATTACCCTCTTGGCCACAGATGAAGTTTCTGGGCTCCAGGTTATAACCTTCTTCTTTGTGGTCTTTGTAGATTTGATATCATGCACTCCTTCTGTTTTTATTTATTTATCATAATTAAAAATTTTTTATATATATTTTTATCTATTACAAAAATTTAAGTATCATTAATATTAATTTTACTATTATACTATTATATTAAATAATTTTAAAAAATAAAAATATAATAATTTTAGAGAGAAAATTAAGCAAATAAAATAAAAAAATAATTATAAAAAATATTAAATTTAAAAATATTTTTGAAATGTATAAATAAAATTATATGAATTTAAAAGATTAATTAATTTTTTTAAACGATAAAAAATAATTAATTGTAGTAAATAAATAAGAACTATTTTTATTTTTTTGGGTAGGATTATGATTTCAGTGAACATTTGCTTTCCTGGCAGATATGCAAGGACAAAGATGCTAAGCCTCAGGTTTGGGAAAACGTTCCTCCATTAAAAGGGTATGCCCTAAAGTCAATTAGATAGTGGATGTCATGATTCGTATTTTGTTTGGGTTCTTGTAGAACTCCTCAACAAGTAAGATTATTTACCATGCTATCTTGAAAAAAAAAAAAAGATTATTTACTATGCTAGAAGTATTATTATTTTTTATTTTAATAAAATTAATCTATTTATTATTTTAAATTATTTTAAACTTTTAATTTATTATTTATATTATAAAATAATTAATATATTTTTAATATATTATTTTTTATTTACATTTAATTTAAAATATTTTAAAATATATTTTTATTTTTATTATATTATATTATTATATTATAATTTTTATTTTTATATAAAATCTCGTACTAAATCATTAAATACAATCTTATAATTGAGATATGCCATCTACAGAGCATTTATTGTGAACATTGGCGATGCACTGGAACGTTGGAGCAACGGTACTTTTAGGTAACAATTACATTTAAATTATTATACTTTTTTATTTTAAAATATTTGTTTAGAAAATTTTTTACACAGGGTATTAAAAATAATATTATAATTTAGATAAAATTCTTATTCTATCTATATTAAAAATATGATAGTTATTGATTAGTAAAAATTCAAAAGAAATAAAAAAAAAAAAGATTTGAAAAATTTTATAATTGACTTAGAATAAATGAAAATAAAATAAGAAGAAATTAATTATTAATTTTAAATATATATATATATATATATGAATAAATATTTTAAAATAAAATAAAAAATTTTTATAAATAAATATTTTAAAATGAAAGAAATAATTATTATTACTGTTATTATTATTGTTTATATTAATAATTGCTTCCAGGTCAACACTTCATCGGGTCTTGGGGACCGGTCAAGAAAGATACTCGGTAAGACTTTTTAAATTATTAATTTTATCACAGTAATTATCATCTAAGTTATAAAAGTTATTATTCAGTACTCCTTTGATTCATGCACATCATATTCCTATTCAACATATAAGATTGTATTCCTTGTTTTGTTTGACTCAGGATGGAATGAATAATTTAAAATTGAAAATAAATTATATAAAAATATATATTAAAAAATAATTGTGTAACTTTAAAAAAATTATTGTTTGACGTATTTTGTTTATTTTGCAGATTGGATTCTTTATATCGACCAGTTTTGATTATGTCCTTGAATGCCTTCCAACTTGTCAATCCGCAGATAATCCTTCCAAGTATAGTCACATTCTTTTGATCGTTCTTCTACCAGTATAGTCACATTTGCTTTGAATAAAAGGCAGCGATAATTTTTAAAAAATCAGTTTTTAAAGTTGGAGAGGAGTCTCAAAGAAAAGCGCTCATCCATTTTCAGAACGTGGCACTCTATTTTCAAGAGTTTCTTTTCTTTTTTTTTTTGGGGTTGAAGAAAAAAAGCTTTCGGAAATAGTTTCTTAGAGGTTTTTTATATGAATTGTTCTGAATTCTAACGTTCTTATAAGATTTAATATACAAAATATATTAGTAATAACTAAAAGGCAATATGCATTAAGGTAGTGAATGAAGTAATAACTCGAATACATATAACTTGTGTGTGCACGCGTGATTGCTTGGATGAATTTTTAACTTTAATTATTAAAATAATTTAAACAATATTTTCTCTTGTAGGTTCCCTCCGATCAAAAGTGGAGATTTCATGCTGCAGAGGTATACAGAGCTCTATATTAAGGGAAATGAGCACTATATGAAAAAGGCCGCTTGATAGAAGTCTCCTCTTTACTCAAAAATAATCGAAGTTGTTGTGAGTCTAAAGATCTACAGTGTGATATTACTCTTAAGAATCTCCCTGTAATTTTCTCTTATAAAGAACCATGGAGGGATCCAATTAAGAATGGCTTTTTGCAAGTGCCTCCAGTGGCTGTTCAAAGTCCATTTTCTGGGGCTAATGAATGGCCACTTGAATAATGTCTGCAAGTGACGTCAATATATAGACTTTCTTCTCTTACCGATCTTTCTAACGATAATGATTTAATTCTTGGTAATAAGCTAGTATCAATTTAATTTAATCTTCTAAGCTATCAATTAAACAGTTGATTGTTATAATTCTGTTGGAAGGAACCAGAGAGAGGGCCACCTGACATGAGCAGTATTATAAAAGAGCAATCGTGAGGCATTGAAATCAGAAAATTTAACCACTAAGAATCGAAGAAAGAGATAATTTTAGAAAGTGTTGAAAATTTTGTAAGTTTAATGTCACTTCAAATGACATCATATAAATAAAGGATTATACAAAACTTAAAAGACATCATATAAAGAAAGAATTGTTGAAAGTTCAGGAGAAACAATTCATTAAGACAACTAATCGCCGTCCAAAACTCAACATTTAGACTATGTCCGACATGCCTGAAAATATAATGGTTAGGATTAAAATAAGATTTCAATTAAAAGAGATAGTTATTAAGATAGACTTTTTATTATAAGAAAAAATAGGAAGTTATGAGTAAATTATTTAGTTGTTTTAATACAATTAAATCATTGAAAGATCTATAATTTTGTAAGTATTGGAGATGAGTTATTCCTGATCTTTTAGGATAGTATTAGACCTTTTACATATAAATTAATAAGGGTATACGCAGATAAAAATTATATTAAGATGAGTTTGTTTGAATATAATAAAATATTAATAAATATGTGAAGTAAATGTAAAATTTGAGTGAGAATATATGATATTTTTTTAAAAAATAAAAATTAATTATATATAAAAACAAATGGGGACACAGTTGCACCTTGGGTCATTTTTGGAATAGCACTCACCTTCTCTTCCTTCTATTGCCATTAAAAAAAATTTTACTCTACAAACTGCCCCAAAGGTTGACTCACGTGGTAGCTGCACTACTTGAGCAGCCATGTTCGTAGACTGCCACGAGCGATCCATGTGCCTAGGTCTATCAATGAGTCGGGTCTATTCGGACTTGAAAACCCGTTTATACGGGTCTGGTATAGCTATTTTGTTACCCGAATTCAACCCGAACCGTTTACCCGCTTAATCTATATAATTGGGTTCATGTATGGATATTATAAATTTGAATCCAATTACCCGTTTACCAAATTAATTTTAAAAAATATATAAAATACAACTGCTACACCCACTGTTGAACCTACAATTGCTACACCCACTGCTAACAAGGAAGTTCTCTAAGCAAGACAAAAAAGCTGCATTTGGTAGCTCATTTGGCCGAAGGAAGAAGCATATCATGGTAAAATAGAAGTCCAGCAGATAACATTCCAAGAGGGGTGCCCGTGCTAAACCTGCGACTCTCCTCATCCCATGATAATGGCACAGGACGACAGCTAAATGTTGCCATTTTTTGCCAACTTTTATTCTGATTACACAACTTTATTCTGCCAAATTTCATGTTCTCTACACTATATTTTCATGAACACCTTTATTTTAGTCTTTAACTGATATTACTGTTAGTTTACTACTGCTTATTATTATTGCCAATATTGCTTACTAGTCTTGTTCTGGGCATTCTCCTGATGCTACTGCCATACTACTAATTGATTCTCAGTTTCTTATTGTTTTTATTATTTTTTTTTATTGATGACAAAGGGGGAAAAAATAGAGATTGTGAATTGATGATTTGAGAAATATGTTGTTGGGGGATTGTGAATTAAGATTTGATATAGAGAATGTGGATACTGAAAATCTCTTAAGAAGCTGGAGAATGTGGAGACTGAAAATTTCTTAAGAAGCTTGTGATTTACTGAAATACATTTTTGGGATTTGAGTTGATTTTTTTTATATCTCTTTCACTAGTTTCTGCCCTTATAAATATAGATTGTGAATTGTGAATAGATTGTGGTTGTATGATGGTTTATGAGGGTTATGATTTGAAATTTATGGATTATGATTGTGACTGCTTATGAGGATGATAAATTCATATAGTTTGAAATGAACTATGACTATTTATGGTTGTGATTTGAAAATGCGGAATGTTAAGAATTGGGTGATTTGATGGAGACTATGTTGAGATGTTGTTGTTATGGACAAAGGAGATTGAAGTGTGTGTGTGTAAGTTTATTGTTCATTCCAATTGATTTTAACTTGGCTTGATGATTTGTTTCTTATCTATGGTTGTGATATGCACTTCATTAAATATTTGGATGATTGGGACATTTATGCTTATGAATTTTTTTTTTAGTTGCACAGAAAATTCCTTGTGTTTGAAATATCTTGAGAAAACTAGGCTGGGGTTAAAAACCTCTTATCTATTTTTGTGAAAATTCATTTTTACCCTGCACATACACATAAGGAGTTTTGGACTTGCATTTTTTTTAATCCAAAAGACCAGTCCAAAAATAAGCTTTTAAAAAGGCTAGCTTCTGCCTAATTTTACTTCATTTTGGATGCATGTTTTGGAAGTCCAAAACCTTTGAATCCAGTGTTAATTTTAAACCTCACTTCATAGCTCTATATTTTATGATTCATATATGCACATATTAAGGGGAGCATTTCATCTTATGATTTATCTTTTATACCTCTTTATGTATATATCTATGTATATATATATATTTTTTGTGACTACTAATTTCGGCTATTCTCTTGTGGAATAGTCCTTTGATGGAAGGAAGGAGGATATAGAGGTTAATTGAGCCATATTTATGAGTACATGTTTTAATTTGATATCTTAATCTCATAAGCACTCTTTGAGTCTTATGATGAGAGATTGCGTTTCAATGAAAAATATTCTTATCTCTCTCGGTCTAACATGTCTGTACTATACATATCATTATTTTTGTATCACAATCCCATCAAGTTTGTCATCACTCAAAAAGGGGGAGATTATTAGCCCTAAGGGCATCCTCCTGTGTTTTGACTTATGACAAACATTGATAAGGACTAACTTGTGTGATTTACATGTGATAGGACATGTTTGACCTCAGTTTTTTCAAGTCATGCAAATAAGATTGCAAAGCAACTCTTGAGCAATGAAATCCAAGAATGGGTGATCAAGTAGAAGACTAAGCTTAAGAGATTGCATACCAAGAAATCCTTATGGAAGAACCTTAGACTAGGAATCGTTATTAAGGTATTGTTTGTGTAAATTCCTATGTCTTCTTTACCTTATGATTCAGTTTTTTTCTACCTTGAAGGACACAAGTAAAAAGATTTCAAAGTATTAAGTCTTCAAAATTTTGGATTGAGTAGTTTGGATGACTCTGCATCCAAAAATTTCGTCCAAAATTTTATAAATAGTGTCAAATCATTTCTGCCTAAAAAAGTGTTATTTTGGACCTACTTTTTGGATGCACCCTCGTCCGATACTTGAGTCCAAAACTTTGAAAATCTGACAGTGTGAAACTTGCCATTTCTAGTTGTTGGAGCTCTACTTTCTGCTCTTATAAAAGGTTTCAAAACTTGAATTTTTGCAAGATTTTTGTGCTATCTTTCTAAGAAACATCCTTACACTTTAGAATATAGAAATCTTCATTTTCATTGTACTTCGAAGTGAAATCAAATTACTTCAAAGTTAAAAAAGGTGTTGGTGCTCATTTGTTCATATCTGCTCAAACTTGTCAGCTATTTCTATAAGCTTTTCTTCATTCTATCTTATATCAAAGTTGTGGTGTAAAACCTAGTTAGAGTGAGCCTTGTTTAGTGAATGTATCAAGGTTGTGGTGTAAAATCCGGTTGGTGTGATCCTTGATTGTGTGTGTTTCAAAAGGTTGGGTGTAAAACCAAGTGTGGTAATTCTCTTATGTAAGATTGGTCTAGCCTACCACCATTGATTTGGGAAAAAGGTTTTAGTGATTGTATTGAAATCCTTAAGTGGGTACTTAAGGTAGTGGATGTAGATCAATTGAGGATCGAAACACTATAAATCCTTGTGTCTTCTCTTTTGCATTTCACTACTGCATTTTTACTGGTTATTAGATCAAAGAATTTTATCTCAATCTCTGCATTGTTGATCAGTTTTAAACACCTTTATATTCTACAGAAAGTCTGTATTTAATGCCTCAACTTCCAAACTTTAAAACAACCATCTTCTTACCATTTAATGGTGCTTTAAAAGATTCTTGTTTGCACTTCATCAGCTGCGAAGCAATTTGTTTTTGTGAACCAAAGTATTATACTCCTCTTTACATTCATTTTTTTAATCAAAAACTTTTATGCTGTTGGGTAAAACTATTGTTGTTGCTCCATCAATCCATCTTAACTATAAATCTTATTTTTAGCATTTTGTAGAGTTTTGGAAGTTCTTTAACTGAACATTCAAATATGCATTTTTCTTTGAATTCATACTTTGATCGGCCATTGCGAAAATGACATCAAAGATTTTTCAAATCGCATTTGTTTGCCATAAACCTTATTCACCCTCTAAGGTTTTATCAGTAATAAATTTAGTAATAAATAATTACAAGGTTAAAAAAAAAAAACAAAATATACCAATTGCATTTATAGGATCCTCAAAATTAAATTTGTTTTAAAAAGGATTTCAAAATTTTTTCCAAATTTTTTGAAAGTTATATCTCAGTGTGATATATATATATGGATAAAATATATTTATTTTTACCTTGATCCTTAGTGCCACTACAAGAAAAATCGACTATTATTCATATACTATTATGACACTTTTCAAGTGTCACGAAAGATTCTGACACTTTTTTTGTGTTGGGAAGGAAAAAGAGCGCCTTTAGAAATTTCCTTTAAAAAAAAGTGCCAGCTTGGCGCAATCAGTTTTGGGATAAACAATAGAAAATCGATCTCTCTTCTTCTCAATTGAAAAGCAGTGTTTTGACTGTGTTTTTCTTCTTCACCTTGTTGGAATGTATACCTTCTAGATTAGGTTTCTGATGTAATTATCGAATTTATTAATAAAAGAATTTATTCTCAAAATTATTTGTGAATTTTACATTACTTTTGTAGATGATTTCGTTTGGAAAAGACCCATTGTGTTTAACTAAATGGTCCATGTGAATGGTAGTCTTTCACAGTAAGGTATGGACCATGAGTCACTTAACACATAAACGTTTGTTCTTAACCGATTGGTGAGAATGGAAATATCATCATATTTAGGTTATTGTGTTATGAATTCTAAATGGGGAATGGTTTACCTTAAACCAGTGGGTAGCCTACTTATTTCATAGCATGAGCATATTTCGAATATGTAGAATAGGGCCTGTAATAGTGGTTTCTAAAAGTACTATTTAAAAGAAGCCCAAACTAATACTCTACCGCTTAAGTATGAGTTGGTGGTCTAACGAAACTGGAAGCATGTACTTGGATATGTTGTAGTTGAGGTTCTTTCGTAGAGCCGATATACTTGTATTTTGAGTATATGTGACTAGTTAGTTAAGACAGACTTGTACAAAATAGCTTTTGTGCTATACCGCCTCTTGTGACTGTTCGAATGATCTAAATATCTAGGGCTTTAGGGAACATGACTTGGATGTTTTCTTTAGAGTAACTCCCTTGGAAAGTGAAAATATTTCAGGAGTCATGGATCATTGGACTAGAGGTCTAAGGATGGTAGATGTCTTTTAGAGAGGTGTTAGTACACTCTTCCTCTCTAAATGCACGCGATGTGTAGAGGGGTATTTTAGTCATTACACCTGTAGGTCAAAGACTTTGCTAACGTAGCATTGTCTTTGGGGTCAATACTTACTTCTGGTGATATTAGAAAATATTTAAAATGCAAAATACAGCTATTTATATAATAAGGGTATTTTGGTCATTTTAGTAGCCAAGGCGATATATCTTTTGGTCATTTTAGTAAGGTATGGTTCTTTTAGTCCTTTGGCCGTTATTATCCATGAGAATAAGCTAACGGGTACAAATTATGTAGATTGAAAAAAGGAACTTGGACATAATACTCACTGCTGAGGAGAATAAGAATGTCCTCTATGAAAGTTGCCTTGTTATCGGAGAGGGTTCCATCGCTGAAAAGTGAGAGGCTGAGAAAGCATAGAAGAAGATCGACAAGATGGTTCATTGCTACATGTTGGCCTCTATGTCTAATATGTTCTAGTCTAAATATGAGCATATGGTCACTGCGTACGACATTAGCCAATCACATGCCACGATGTTCATAAATAAGAGTCAGCCCACAAGGCAGAAGGCTCTTAGGACGATCATCAACACTAAGATGGCTAAGGGAGCATCAATCAAAGAATATATACTCAAGATGATTGCTGTTTTTGAGGAAGTAGAAATCTTAAGGGCTGTTATTGACCCCGAGAGCCAAGTGGACATGGTTCTCGAATCTCTTTCGGGCCCTTTTACTCAGTTCAAGTTAAATTATAATATGAACAAGTTAAATATGAGTTTAACTGAGTTAATGAAAGAGTTCTATGTGACAGAGAAGGTCATGAAGCCACAGTCTAAGGCAAATAATTGCTAGGGCTTATTTTTCTAGAATTGGGCCTAAGCCTAGAAAGTTCAAGAAGAAGAAGGGAAACGCACCAACCCAGCCCAAGAACCAGCCTAACAAGCCTAAAGGCAAGTGCTTCAAGTACGGGTAGAAGAGATACTGAAAAAAGGAGTGTCTAAAGCTTCAGGCCAAGAAAAATCCTACAGGTATTATTCTCTATCTAGAGTCAATTTCAATGGTTGGATCAACTTCCACTTGGATTGTTGATTCTGGAGCCACTGATCATATCTGTAACTCCTTGCAGAGATTTAGGAAGATAAGAAGACTCCAGAAGGGCGAGTATAGACTACGAGTAGGAAATGGAGCATAAGTATAGACCCTTGCAGTGGGAGAGCTAGATTTTATTTTTTATTATAATAAAGTAGTTATTTTGAAGGATATTTTATATGTATCCGGTTTTAGACAGAATTTGATTTCAGTTGCAAAACTAATAAATCATGGATATTCTGTTTCTTCCATTTTGGTATTATTATCAGTAGAAATCGAGAAGTTTTATGTACATGGCACATGTATGGAAACTTATTCTTTTTAAATCCTACAAACAATCAAATAAATAACACACAATCTGAACCTTTAAATAAGAAGAGAAAGACTAATGCCAATGACTCATGTTTTTTACTTCTAAGGTTGAGTCATATTAACTCAACTAGGATTCAGATGTTAATCTATGATGGGCCTTTGGGCTCATTAAGATTGGAAAGTTGGCCTCAGTATGAATCCTGTCTTATGAAAAAAATGACCAAAAGGTCATTCACCCAAAAGGCTGATAGAGCCAAAGAGATATTGGGCTTTGTTCATACTGATATTTATGGTTCTTTGTCTACACAAGCTAGAGGGGGTTTTGAGTACTTCATCACTTTCACGGATAACTGTATAAGGTTTGGTTATGTCTACTAATGAGGAGTAAGTTTGACTTTCTTTATAAGTTCAAAGAGTTTAAGGTTGAAGTGGAGCGTCGGACAGGTAAACTGATTAAAATCTTACGATTGGATTGTAGTGGAGAGTACCTCCTCGGTGAATTCAAAGATTACATGATCAAAACCTTATGATAGCATCCCAGCTCTCTGCACCGGGCATACCCCAACAGAATGGAGTAGCTAAGAGAAGAAACAGGATAGTGATGGAAATGGTCAAAAACATGATTTCTCATGCTACTCTTCCGGTCTCTTTTTAGGAGTATGCCTTGAAAACAGTGGCATACATTCTGAACTTGGTGACTTCCAAGTCAGTACCTAAGATGTCTTTTGAGATGTGGACTGGGCATAAGCCATGTCTGAATCATCTCAAGATATGAGGCTATCCAACTTATGTACTGATCAAGGGAGACAAGCTAGAACAAGATCAGAATTATGCTACTTTGTTGGGTATCCAAAAGGGACAAAAGGAGGTTACTTTTATCATCCCAAGAAGCAGAAAGTACTGGTAAGTACTAATGCTAGATACTTGGAGGATGATCAAAATACTTCCACTAAAGGTTCAACAAGGTTGGAAATTGAGGAGAAGTTATCTTCAGAATCAATTCTTCAGACCCGATTGTGGAATACGAAGAGTCATAGTCTCAAGAACCTATACAAACGGAGCCTCATCGTAGTGAGAAGGTATCTAGAGTTTCAAAAAGATGGACAGGAGAGGCTTTTGAGCTGGTCTCTGACCATCAGGAACAAGATCCCACTAGATACAAGGAGGCTATTGCTGATATCAATGCAAATCTATGGCATGAAGTAATGAAAGTCGAGATTGAGTCTATGTACTTCAATTAGGTTTGAGATCTTGTAACTTCACTTAGAGGGACAAAATCCATTAGGTGTAAGTGGCTATACCAGAGGAAGAGAAAAGTAGATGGGAAGGTGAAAACCTTCAAAGTTAGGCTTGTGGCGAAAGGGTATACTCAGAAAGAGGAAATCGATTATGAGGAAACCATTTCCTCGGTAGCCATGCTTAAATCCATCCGTATCCTCCTTGTCATTGCATGTCATTTCGACTATGAGATATGGCAAATGGTTTCTAAAAGTACTATTTAGAAGAAACTCAGATTATTACTGCTACAGTATGGACTAATACTCTACCTCTTAAGTATGAGTTGGTAGTCTAACGAAGTTGGAAACATGTACTTTGATATGTTGTAGTTGAGGTTCTTTCATAAAGCTGATATACTTGTATTATGGGTATATATGACTAGTTAGTTAAGACAGATTTGTATAAGATAGCTTCTACACTATATTGCCCCTTGTAACTGTTCGAATGATCTAAATATCTAGGGTCCTGGGGAATATGACTTGGATGTTTGCTTTAGAGTAGCTCCCTTGGAAAGTGAAAATATTTCAGGAGTCGTGGATCATTAGACTAGAGGTCCAAGGATTGTAGATGTCTTTTAGAGAGGTGCTAGTACACTCTTCCTCTCTAAATGTACAGTGATGCGTAGAGGGGTATTTTAGTTATTACACCTGTAGGTCGGAGACTTTGCTAACGCAATATTATTTTTGGGGTCAATATTTCCTTATGGTGCATTAGAAAATATTTAAAATACAAAATACAGTTATTTATATAGCAATATTATTTTGGTTATTTTAGTAGCTCAGACGATGTATCTTTGGTCCCTGGAATAGCCCTTAAGTCTTGAAAATTTTGGGTTAAGGAATTGGTCTTGATAATTATAAATTTTATTTTATTTAAGTAGTTTGATTTATTATTAGACTAGAATAAAATAAAGGGTTCAAGAGAGAGTGTATATTTTATCTAGTTTAATTGGTTAATTAATTATTCAAGGCCCAATGTCCAGATTGAATAATTAAAAAATTATCTAGGTATAAACTAGATAAAATGCCTGATATTTTATATTAGTCTATTTGGGCTTGTTAATTATTTATTGGATTTTTTATGAAATCTCAAAAATAAATAATTGGGGCTTATTATTTATGAGTGTTCAAACTCAAAAGTAAATAATTTTATCTGGTCCAATGGATGAGACTAAGAGTAAAAAAAAATAATAATAATAATAATGGATGGATCCCGTATTATTTGGTGTGAAAGGATAACTAAGCGCTAAGTTTTTTTTTCTCCCTCTATGTCTCTCTTTGTGGGGAATCTGGTTTTTCAGAAAAGATAACAGGGGGAGAAAATTCTTCTTTGATGATGGCTTGTGAGCATTAAATCAAAGAACGAAGGCCATTCTTTTATCTGATTAGAGCTTTCACCGGCAGTGGTTAAGGTAGTGGTTATATTTCGGAAGCTCAAAAGCTTCGCGTGAATGAAAAGAAGCAGATGGCATGCAAGAGTGCAATCGGAGGTATATTTGGGAGAACCTGTGGCTTCAAGAATTCATTCAGAAATGGTCTAGACATCTTCTTCGGTGCTAATAAGGTCATTCAAACGCAAAGGTGTTATAATTCTTAAAGCTTCTGTTGCCTCTGTTTTGATATTATGCATGCTTCTGTATTTATTTTTGCTGTACATTACCTTCACACCTCAAAAACCCATCATTGTGTTTTTCATTTGTGTTCATTGCTATGGTCCACTGTCGAGGGGAAAATCAAGGGAAATTTGCTACAGTCTACTTTGCTGCTATGTTTGATGATAAACAAGAGAAGTGCTCAGTGCTACTATTGAATGTAATCAGACTTCCTTTTCTTTTCTAAAGTTGTAATCTTTGGTTGTTTATGTTTGTTTGCTTTTTTCTTTAGTTTTCAATTTAGTGGCTAATATTGATTTCTTTTTTTTTTTTTTTTGGTGGCAGATGATGAAGAGACGAGGTGGTATACTGGGCTGGTACTTCTATTTTCAAGAATTTTCTTGTTTTATTTTACTGGAAATTATAATTAAGTGCTTGTGGTTATTGCTTTAGTAATTATGTTATTGCAATATTGTTAGACATTTAAAAAAAAAATGATCTGCCAGGAAGTATGTTCACTATAAGAAAAAAGGGCTTTCCTGACATGTTTTTTATGAAGTGTCATAATAGAATACCTATAATGATGCTAGTTTTATTCGCGTCATTATAATAAAAACAAAACAACGTAGTTTTATTAAGATCATTTAAATTGATATATTATTTCTTACCGTAAAGAAAGAAAAGATGCCCCATTAGAAATTTTCCTCAAAAAAAAAAAAAAAAAGGCATGAGATTAAGGGCAAGTTTTAATCGATCTCTATCCTTCTTGGTCAAAAATCCTCAAAATTACAGTGCTTATAGTTCTTGTTGATTTTTAACTCTGTTCATATGTTGGTTGCAGAAAAAAATTGGGGTTTTCTCGGAAGAGTTCTCCCATCCTCACCATTATTAACAAAAGGTTTAGCACGCTCATATTCATAAAGAATCTACAAAATACTCCTCTCTTGTGAGGTAGCAGTAGTGGCAGTGACGGCGGCAAGGGAAGCTAATAGAAATAGAGGATCTAAATATATCATATTTCGTGGCGCAAGGAAAAGACCATAGGTAAGGTTTGCAGTGGAGATCAGGGACCTATGGAAGGAGACCGAGGGTTTGGCTATTTCTTTCTGAATTAGAGCTAGATTGCAATAATAAAAAACACTTTGTATTGCGTATATATGTAAGAATCCTGGGTCTATTAGTTAACGCACAAATCAAATTTCACCATCTTTTTTTTCTTGTTCTCATATATAAAGCTGCACAAATCCTCACTGCAATTGATTTCATCTCTCATTTAGCCACAAATCTCCATAATAATAAGCATAAGATGGTCCGTTTATGCATGCTTCTTCTCAGTGATGGTCCGTTTCATCAATTTTCTGGTTATTGTTTTTGTTTTTCTCTACATCTGTGTGTTTCCTTATTTGCTAATCGATACACTGCTTGATCAGATTATGGTGTAATTGAGTTCAACAAAGAGAGTGTTGAAGCATTGATTAATGAAAGGTTGAAAATTAAGAACAAGTTTAACTATAAGGTAAGTCTTGCTAATTGGAAATGTTGTTTTGTTTACTCTTTAGTTTTACCCTGTGTCTTTTGTGATCATCATACATTTAATGAGATGACTCCAATGGTGATTGAAAATGTTTCTAGTTACAGGTTTTGTAAGTTAAGATTCCGATATGTGCACAATAAAAATGTGATCTAATGTCAAATTACATAAAAAGGCTCAAGGATTGCATCAAGTGGTTCCAATAGCTTGAAGCAAACTATGTTTTAGAGAATGAGAAACTAAAAGATTTGCTTGAAGCTACTGAGAAGAAATGCAGTGACATGGGTATGATTGATTTTCCTATTTTATTCAGCTATTTTGATGACTCCAGCTGCTTTGTGACTCTATTTTCTTTCCATTTGCTCTTATAGAGATGCTAATGAAGGCAAATGAAGAATAACTAAATTCTACTATCATGGAGTTAAGGAGAAATTACGATGCATTACAAGAAAAATTTGCAAAAGAAGAATCTGACAAACTAGTAAGTTTACCACAAGAAATGCATTGTTCCAAAAACTTTTAGTTTTGGTTGCTATAGACAATCTTGATTCTTTCAGGAAGCTCTAGATTCTTTCAGTAGAGAAAAGGAGGCAAGAGCAACAACAGAGAGATTGCAAGCTTCTCTTTCAGAAGATCTCAAAAGAGCTCAACAAGATAATGCCAATTCTAATCAAAAGTTAACATTATCACAACCATTGAACAACTGTTGAACTATAGCCATCAACTGTTGAACTATGAAGGGGCAATGTGCTTAAGTATAAGTGGTTATGCTGACCAGTTTGCTAACATGAAATTCTCTTCCTCTATATAATTTATTCAAGTGAGAGCTTTTCTTGATGAACTGAATGTCATTAATTTACTCTGTGATCAATTGCCCTAGTTGTTGCATTGCAATAAGAATTGATGTCATCCATCAATTTGAGATGGATTTATTGTCAGAGTTTTTGTTCAAGTTTTGTGTTGTTTCTTTATTTGAATGTCCATTTTATTTCATATCATTAGCTAAAATACTTTTCCTAGCTTGAAATGCACAATTTTGTTTGGCAATCACTGTGAATGAAGTGGAGGCCCTATAAGTTCCATATGAGAAATTAAGCAATTCCATAATAGATGATGGTCGTATTCCGTTTTACATACATAACGGTGATTTCATGAAGAATCAATATTGTAGTCTTAACATATGCTTTTAATGGCTCGTCAACTCTTACAGGTGAAACCATTAATGTTAAAAATAAAAAGCTGCAGTGCCTTCTTTTTCCTCACTGATTTCCTTTTATTACTGCATTTTATCATTATCGCTGTAATAGAAGTCCAAGCCTTCCATTATACCTACTATCGAAGTTGAGCCTCCTAGATGTTCATTTAATCTTGCTTCTGAAAGCCACCATGTTACTTTTGATGTTTGTGGTTTTTATATGTCATCTGTAGTTGAACTCATATATGAATATGTGAAAGAGTTGCTTTTATATTTTATTATAATCTGCTGTATTTTGCACTAATATTTTATTACCACAGGTACCTGAGCTCATGCGAGATAGCCATCTAGTAATATTATAGGTGCAGATCTACGACGAAGATTAAATAGGTGTTTCAAGTATCACAACAACTTGGGATTAGAATAAGATCAATGATGCTTGGCTTGAGGAACTACAAGATAAATGATGCTTGGTTTAAGGAACTATTTATTTATTTAAATATTGTATGCCTCATTTTTGAACAACGACTTTGAATGTTAAATTTGGATGTTATGAAATTTATATTTTGATTCTGACTTTCTCTTCAATATTGTCTACTCTTGATCGTTTTGAATAAAATAGCTATATATATATATATATATATATATTAATAGGTCAGGGAGAAAAAAAGCCTACATGGCACACAAAAAGATGTTAATTAAAGGAGTCTATGCTGACACATTTAAAATGCATTCTTTAGGACATATTGTGACACTATAAAGTGTCAAGTATAACTACTATAATAACATATTTTATTGTTATATTATAACACCTATTGTGACGCTAAACGGTGTAATAACATGAAATTTTTCCTTAGGCTTTTAAGCGTCACAACAATTATTGTGGCGTAAAATAGTGTCATAATATGACACTTTTCCTGACAGTTTTAAAGCATCGTAGAACCTATTGTGATGCTAAATTGTGTCATTACATGATATTTTTCTTGACGCTTTTAAAGTGTCATAATACAGGAGTTGTTGTGACGCTAATTAGTGTCAGAATAAGACACTTTTACTAACGCCTATAAAGCGTCACAACATAATACCTATTGTGACTCGATTTTGGACGACGTTGTTCCAAAGCATCATAACGTCAAAAGCGTCACTAAAGACCTATTGTGTTGACACTTTTTCGCATCAAGAAAGCCCCTTTTTCTTGTAGTGATTGTCCCAAAATTTCTTCTTGATCATGTTATAATTATTTTGTGCTTCACAATATTTAAAAAAAAAAAAGTGGTAATATGTTAATGCATAGCTTATTATAGAATTTGCTCCCCTTACCGATGAATAAGTAGAAGTTTTTCCTTTTGCCTGTACTATTGAATAGTTAATGCTATTCATAAATAGTTGAAGTAAGAAGAATTGTTTTTATTAGTTACCATTGATGTTGCTATCTTTTTGTGATGATGGGATAAATGTTAAGATGGAAATATGTCTTAGAGATTAAGATATATGGTTTATGTCAAGAGATGGCTCTATGGAGTGCATTAAATACATCTATGCTGATGATGGTCTTCTTTTGCATGATGTTGTAAGGCAACTACAAAGTGCTTCAAAAACTGAAGTTTTGCTTATGTCTTTTTGTGAAAACATAGTTATTAATCTTTGGCAATGTTCTTGAAATAGAACTTCTAGAGCAACAAGAAAAAGAGAAAGGTGCTTGGCTTTGACATTTGAAGTACTAGATCAGCTTGACTATTGTAATCATGGAATAGAGTAGTTCTCATAATAGATTTACAAGCTTTTAAAATATTACTTGATTGCTGATTGATCTATCTACATCGCAGAAAACCCATCAATATGTAAGTTTTTTGTCTTGCATACTAGTAGAGGAGCAACTGGCCATGGAATCTATCCATCTTTGAATGAGAGCTATAACTTCTAATTTGGGCAAATGCTATAATGTTGATATTCTGTGTATGTTGAAACTGACGGACCAAAACTACTTATGCTTTTGTATAGCCTTTATATGTTGCTACATGGTGCAAATCCTATAAGTTAGGAAGTTATCTCACAGTAATAAAAAGCTTTAGTTTATTTCATTTACTAGTTTGTGTTGTGATAGGGCAATTCTTTTGTTTGATTCAAATGTTGGAAAATTTCCAAATCTTAGGAATCAATTTAATGAAAGCAAAAAATGTGAACATGACACATACATAGAAAGAACACAAGTAATATGCACTTCTAGGCTAGATGCTTTCTTTCTTTCTTTCTAACTAAAAGTATGAGTCAAAAGTTTTTTGAAATTCTTCTCACAAGGAATGTCATGTTGTAGCACTCCTATTTTGCTTGCATATGTGGTAACAACGCTGCTTCAACCATACAGGTTTTTATTGCATTGAAGTGGAGATATACATAGACCTACCTAGACTTTTTTTGAGTATCTCCTAGTGAAATATAGAAAATTTTACTTGAATTCTCTTGGGAGTAGAATTTACTATTTTATTATTTACTATTTATTTTGTTTTAGGCCAACAAAGCATTTAGAAGATAATTAGGCATACCATGGATTTATTAGCAAGCTCATTTTCTAGTATCTTATAATAATATCAAATTTCTTTTTAGTTTACCATTTTGAAGTATGATAAATGATAGACTGCATTCTTGGATAGTGAATGTATGTACTTACTAATGTGATATCTTGAAATGAGCTCCATAAGGAAGTAGTTATGACTGAAATTTTTCTTGCACTACGTGGAAGTCCCCAGACAATTATGTTCAAGTTTTTACAGAGTAGTGATAGCCAATTAAGTATGACTGCTGCTTAGGCTTTAGTAAATCTCTGGTTGCCAAGCTGTCTTGGTGCATTTAGTCGGGTTTTGAGACTAAGAAATGCAGGCATAGCTTCCCTATTGAAGAATATGATTTCATAACCTTTATCTGAAAGTATTATGTAAATTTATATTGGTAAAACTACTCTTTTATCTCATTTCAATCAGAAATTTTTTTGTACATTTAGATGATGTTAGTCTATTCTAAGTAGACAATTATATAGGTTAATGATTCTCTTTTATCCTTCTACGGATGTGTTCAAATTTCATTATACTTTACTTATTAAGATTGTAGCAACAAGAATTTCTTTGAAGTCATAAGTTGCAAGCTCGGCTAAAAGTATTCCTTCTCATAGTTGTTAGGTGATGATATGTTTTTTCCTAGAGGGAAAATCTTCATTTATGGATCTAATAACTTTCTTTTTATTTCATTATATGAGTGCATTCTCTTTTAGATAGTATGCAAAGTTGTTTCCATTTTACTTTCTTCTTCTTAGTGTTGTGTACTAGCTTAAAAATGAATATCAGGGTTCAGTAATTTAACATTAATTTATTATAGTTCCCCTATAGAATATTTCTCATATGCTAGTCTCATCTTATTCAACAAAGTGAAACATAAAAAGATATAACTTATTGTGAATGTCATTTGTTTGCTCTTTCTCATAGTTTTTTATATCTTCTTCAGGTATTTGTACCTATTCTCTTCTATATACCCATATGGTTGCTTCTTGATGTTAAAATCTTATGTTTCGTTACAGTTGATAATTATAAAACTTCAAAAACTTTTAAATTGAATTGAACCTGAAAGAAGTGCTAGCAATGGTTTGTGCAACCATATTTACTAGCATGGCCTTTAGCAAATCAGAGAAGGAAACTTTCCACACCCTACTAAATGCTAATAGTTTACCTTACACCGATCATTAATAGTTTGAATCACATGGACAGTTCACTTTTTTACTATGGTAGTAAATTGTAGTGCTTGTTTTGCTAACATAAAGAATATCTTCTTATTTGTTTTTTCATTTACTGGAATTCTAGAAGTAGCTTGTGTTGTCTGCTTGTCATCGTGGCCAATTCAATTACAATAGATTTATCAACTATAGGAGTAAGAAAATTGTGAATGGAAATGAGATTGTTACTGCTAAGTCCTACAAAAATCCATCATCAACAATTAACTTGGATGGAATTCACTTCACTGAAGTAGCTAATAAATGGATCTTTGAATAGATTCTAAATGGTTCTTTTTTATATCCTCCTGTTCCATTACATTTTTCCTGCTAATGGATGTAGCCTGAATACCTTGTATCTTTGGATTCTTTGCTTGACTTCTGATTTCTATTATGATGAAACTGTTGCCTTTTAAGAAAAATTGTAAATAATTGTCATTGATTTGTTTTCCAAAGATATTTGGTGAACATATACCAATCCAGAATCCTAATTATATTTATCCCTCCTCATTTGCAGTTGCTATTGTCAATGTAAGGGTTGGTAGACACATTTAGAGAGATATTGTACATATGCTTGCTATATTATTTTAGTTCATCAAGTTGAATGAAGTACTAGTAGTTTTGGTCAAATATTTATTATTTAACCAAAATACAATTGTTAGCTATTTAACTTTGCTAGCATAATTTGTGGGGACTTGCATCATTATTGTTCTCTATTAGTGAATGAGTGCTGGTTAAAAAGAAGTTGATATCATCTCTGTAGTTTCTCTTGATACTTATATATGCTACAACTTTTGCATTTATGGTTTTTATTTAACTTCACAACTTATTTTTAGGTATATTGTTGGTGTGATCCTTTTAGAACTCATAGGGTTTAACATCCTATTTCCTCTGCTTGTAGTAATGTAAATATTTGCTACAAAGTAATTCTACTATGAATTTTCCTCTAGATTCTGTTTTGTTTGATTAAATAAGAATTTGTGTTGCTCTCTGTTTATTCTACTATGAATGTTTTGAAATAAAAAATAGCTTAAATTTTTATTAGGGCTATTTTGCTAGCATGCATAAGTTTTGCTATTGGTATTGGTTATCATTTATACTATAGTATTGTCATTGTCACAGTCTAGGTACCAAGAGGAATTGCAAAAATAATGTAGCTAATTGCAAACCAAACACATGAATAGGAGCATCCTAAACCAGTTAACAAGGATCATTGGTTGGAATTCTAGCTCTACTCTTCCTGTGTGTTATTTTTTTGTAATTGAGTTAACTTCGGTATACCAAATTCTCAATTGGCAAGAAACACTACTCTAGGATGAGATGGATAGTGGTAGGTTTAGGCAGTGCTTCAAATATGTGAATTATGGATATAGATGTACGACTTTTGATATGGATGCATTTTTAATATTATACAGAATTGCTTTATCAGATATGTGAATTATGCATTATATAGTGATAATGTAATTTTAGTTAGCAATAAAAAATTTGTTGGTAATTTTAGTGGCCAACATAAATCTGTTCGTACTTACCAACATAAATATGTTGGTACTTACTAACAAAAATTTGTTGGTACTTACCAACAATTGATATAGCATTGTTGTACTATGACAATACCAATTGAATTTTAGTTGGTAAGCTATCTTGGTACGATATTCTTAGACATCTACCAACTAAGTGCCAACTAAATCGTCTGTTGGTAATATATAATATTTACCAACAAAACAAATATGCCAACTAAAGAATTGTTGAAAAATTGTTGACCAAATTACCAACTAACTAATCAATTGAAAAAAAAAAATGCTAACTAATTTACCAATAAAAGAATTAATTGAGAAATTGCCAACTACTTTACCAATTAGTTAGTCAATTTCTTTATAACTCTACAAAATTACCAATAGAAAACACTTAACTTTAAAAAATTCATCATCAATCGAAATTTAATATTACTAACTGTAAAATCTGTTGGTAATTACCAACTAACTTGAAAAGATCTTGTTGGTAACAATTTCCAACAAGTGTTTTACCAATGGACCGAATTCTATTAGGAATCTGTCAGTAATCTAATATTACCAATAGAAATTAGACAATTACCAATAGAATTTTCCAGTTGGCAATCAACCTTTTTCTAATAGTGATATTTTCTCTAACCATGTTTTTAGGGTGATTTGTTTTTATCAAAACTAAAGAATTTGATTTTATCACCCTGAACCCTTAAAATATCTTGTTATTTTAGATATTCAAATATTTTGAACATTTTATATATTTTGTAGACTGATGTGTAAGTTGGGTTTGTAGTAAAATCTAGTTAAGTTCTTATTTTCTAGTTTAGAGTTATTAAGTCATTAATGTACTTGTTTAGTGTGCTATAAAGAGCTTTGGTCCTGAGGACTGCATGGCATCCTCGATCTGTATGGGTTACGCATGTAGTGGGGTATTACAATTGATATTAGAACCTTAGTTCAGATTTTGCTAATGTGGGTATATGGAATTAGATTCTTAAGTACTATGATATTTATTAAGGATATAAATGTATCTTTGCTAGTTTTTGGAATTAAGTACTATTATGTCTATCTAACTATGGTCTCTTTCAGATGATGACTTTGATTATAATGTCTTGTTGAGTAATGATGAGTTAGTAGATATGGGAGGTGACTTCGTACTTGTGTTTTTGTAATGATGATGATCTTGATGAGGCTATTGAGAAAAAAAACTTTTGCTAGTAAAATGGATGGGTACTTTTGAGGGAGTTGACAAGTTTGCTTATGTGAGATTCCATAGGTACAAGAAAGCTAAGCTTGATAATGAGTTATAAGGGTTTTGATACTCTTTCTAGTCTTCTAATTTTTGACAAACCGAATTTTGATATAACATATGGTGTTGTGACTAAGTATTAGCAATGATAATTTTATCATAACCTATGAGCTTAACACCTACACTTTGAAGACTAGTGATATTCTAATATGATTGGTATTTATGCGTGTGAATGATATGAACACAGTTTGGAATGTCCCCATAAATTCATGTGGTATGTGCTGCGTGGAATATCTTTATATGTCTTTTATTTAATTGTGCATGCTATATAAGCATTTATTTGTTTTTGGTATATAACATACCTACAATTTAATTTTCAGCCCGAATGATTAGGTTGAGGAATGTTTCACTATGGAATATATGGATGTCTTTTGAGTTTGGTACTGAGAGCAATGGTATTCGTGGGAAGTAGATGCCATCTATGACGTATACTACTATTGTGGATGTAGCCACACAAATAGAGAATGAAGATATAGAGATGATGACCTTGAGAACAACCCCAATAATGAGAAACCACCCTGCTAAGACGTCAACTAGGCAACATGGATAGTGTTCTCAAATTGCACAACTTAGGATAGGTGCAAACTCCCTTTGAGTACTCAAGAAAACACAATACAGAGTCTCATGAATAGATCAATACAATGCTTTTTTCAAAAAAAGTTTAATACTTTTTCAAAATATTTTGCAAACATTTCCAAAAATATGTATTACACAAAAATACTCCTAAGAATAATAATATACTCCATAGATTCAAAAATTACCTCCAATGGTTATTCGTTCCACATTCTCAAAATCACTTCAAAAGATTTTATCTGATCTATGATTTCAAAATCATTTCAGAAGAGTTTATCCAACACAAGGTTTCACAAACTTCTAAGATTTCATAAATATCCCAAAATTTCATAAATGCTCCAAGGTTTCATGAATATGTCGCTCACACATACCATAAGGCTATTTCATATTATATGAACTTAATGATTCAAAATATGCAACGTATTTCACAATTCATTTATGCATGAGAATTCAAATTTCTAAACGCTCAATAGATTTTAATGAAAGATTTTATATCCAATATATCATGAATATGCAATTTCCCAAAAATAAGGCATAATTAAATATTGCATAAATAATAATTCACCATTTGTTTCACAATAGAGCAACATGCTCTTAAAATGGCAATTGCCTAAAACAAGGATCATATCTCAACATTTAACAAAATATTACTTGCATAAATAAATCATTTCATAAATCAAGATTTCTTGAATAAATAAATATTTTATTTCACAAATAATAAATTGTGAATAAATATTTATGCAATTAAAATATTTTTCAAGATAAAATATTTCATATGCACTCCTATATGTAGGAAATCATGAAATGTGCTAACTTACCTTAAGTTTAAGCAAAAGAAACACAATTCCAACTTATGCTTGATGATCAATCCCTTGATCTCCGAAAAATTCTAGTACATAATAATAATAATAATAATAATAATAATAATAATAATAATAATAATAATAATAATAATAATAATAATAATAATAATAATAATAATAATATATCAATTTCCTATTATGAATTGTATACTTAATAAAATTCCTCTATATTTTCCACCACCTTAGGCAAACCTAACTCACAATCTAACTCTTACCAATCCCTAATATCAAACAACACATCATCGCCAAATTTCAATTTCAAATCATAGGAAATTGAGACATACATACACTTAACAAATTCTTATTAACATATAATATATACAATTTCTCAAAGTGTCATTACAATGGCTACACAGAAAATATAGTCTAGTTAATAAGTGAAAACTTAATATATTGACTCAATCAAATAACATATAATTTTCACAAATTATATTCAAATAGTAAGTAATTGGGGTTCAAAATCCTTAGCAAATTCACTTTTAATCATATAAGGCGTGATCACATTATATAAACACAATACATAGAATAGCTAATATATAATAGTTTAATATAATCATACAATCACATCAGCATGAAAGTACTGAACTAATCAGTCAATAACGTTCTTAAGTTAATATAGTAACAATTTAAGTCGATACAAGGATAATTGAATAGCTAAAACATGGTTTTTATCTTCAAAATACCAAATCGGTGTTTTGATCATAAACAGGGCCCACTAAGCAATACAACTTAAAATACTATGAAACTTCATAAGACAAAACTTCCATATGTAGGTGCGTTACTGTAAGAATTCCATAAAAACCAAGTTGTTTAACTAAATTAATTGCTCAAAGTTGAGATAGCTGCCTATTTTGATAGTAATTTGAGAGCAAAATTCTCAGCCAAATTGAGTGATTCTATGGAGAAAAATACTCTTTAAACATTGTAGTTTATTGTATAAAAATATTGGTTTCAAATTCAAAAGTGAAAGTGTTAAATTGGAGGTTGAAACACACAAAAAAATTAACCTCAGTGAAAACTGAATATAGTAAATTTGAAGAATCATATAAATTCAACTAAATAAGCAATTAACATGATTCTAAAGGCAAATTACTCTTGAGATACAGTAGAATCACATAGAAATAGAGCATGGCATATTATTTAACAAAAAATTTTGATACTATAAGTGAAAGTTCACAAAATGTGAAATTCTAGCAAGCAAATTTAACTTCTAATTACAAATCCACCATTAATCCTCCATCAATTCAATCCCAATCACCTCAAATCCATATTCACAATATCAATCTAGTACAATAACATCAAAATTACCCTATCTTCTTATAACAACCCTCATAAATATTTTACCAGAAACGCTAATCAGTTTGGGTGTCGCCCCGTCTAGTTTCCCCAGACCAAGGGTCTTTATAACATTTAAAACCAAAATGGAAAGATAAACTGGTAACAAATGTTTCAAAGTTGGCCAAACTTAGGTTGTAGCACACATTCATAAGAAAAGATAACTTTTTGTATCGTTACATATTCCTTACTAGTCATGAGAGTAGCTGCTATCAGGTTCACAAGCCCAAAAGAATAGGATTGTCTTCATGGTCTCTGGTGCTCAATCCCAAATCCTAGAAAAATAGGGTATAACACAGTTGTGTGTGATTTACAATCAGTGAGTCCTGTGGATGCTAGTGTTTTTCTCCAAAAAGTAGAGAAAAGAGATTTATTATGGTTTTCAATTGGAAGTAAACAATAGAAGTTTGTTGAATTTTTCTACTGAAAACAATTCTATAACTTGAGTAAAATAAAAATTCATCAAGGGTTGCTCAAAATTTCAGGCACGTTTGGAAAGTCGAGTTTCATCAACATTATTGCCCCATATTTTGGGCATATTTGGAAAATCGAGTTTTGTCAACATCGTTGCTGTATATTTTCAGAAAAGCAGTCATTCTTCTCAATAGAAGGTCAGCCTGCACTCCACACTTGCACTCCCTTCACAACAAGATTGGCAAGGGTCGATCACAGATTGTGTGTCCCGCCTATGATCAACCAATTAGCGCCTAAAGACATCTAAGTGTCTTTCGCAATCAAATCAGTTGCTTACGCATTGGGATGGTGCTAGCTAGGAATACGACTAATTCCAATGTCCTGTCGCTTCGTTTGGAGTAAGATAATTTCCAAAACTAATTAAGTTACTTTAGGTCATCAATCTCTAACGTAAGCTAGTATAAAGGTCATAGCTCTTACTGAGTACTCAACATCTTCATTAGTTCACAAGACTAGTCTAATAACACTGGTTTACAACACTAGTAATATCACGTTTCTCGAGAAAACTTCAAGAAAACATTTTTTGGGGCCAAAAGAACATTTTTACCAAATATTGATTCCATACCAGGAAATCATTTTATAAATTCTTTGTGTAAAAGGATAAAAAGTCCTTTCCGTGTTATAAAATATGTCTTAAGGGTATTTTTGTAAATTATGCATTTTATGCATACCCGAGTCCAAAAGGAATCTTATTTCAGCCAATCCAAAATTCTAAATCCAAAAAGGAAAATAAATTTAAGGATTTCATATTTCATCGTGCTTGATAGCTTTAGAAGTAGTTCGTCGTTCCATTAAAGAAAGAAAAACCCAACTTGTATGCTTTATCATTAAACATGGAACAGAACACATTCATGCAAGTAAATTAATCATTTGTCACATAGCATATAAAAAGATGCTTTTAATAGATACTTGCAGTTAGAAAATATTCATAACACAAAGAATTCATAATCCTTTGTAGAAATATTCCATTTCCTGATATTTAATCATTTTTCGGTTCAGAGAAACCAAACATTGTTCAACAATACAAAAAAGGTTTATTATTCACATCTTCATACTTTAGGGAAAACAATCACCATTAAATGATTTTCATAATCATAAGAGTCCATTTTCCCTTTTAATCAAAACATATAATATAATTTCACTTGCTCAGGAAAAATCATATTTTTGGTCAGGAAAACCAAAAGAGTTCACAACCTTCATATAGCATATGACCACAATGACCACAACGTATTTGGGGAAAACTACTAGCACAAGACGGTATTTATAAAACAAGTGGGACTCACTTTATTCAAGAGTCGAAATTACTCTCGCTTTCAAGCTTAAGGTTTCCTTTAAGCTGGTTCTCCTACAATAATAGAATATTCTCGTGAACCATTGTTCAATATCCTTGTATTAGGATTCACAATATTCTTAAGAATAAAATGATATATTATTTCTTTTCTTATTCTCAAAGGAGATGACTTTTCCAGCTTTGCCGCATTTCGGCATTATATTTATAACTTTCACTGTATAACTCCGAATGGAATCATACTTATCTCAAAATGTCCCCAAGACATTCCTCTACCAATTCCAATTCATAAAACATCAATTCCATTTCCCTCTTTGTACAGTTTATTCAACAAAGTCACTGCATTTCCAGTGAGCAAAACAACCTTAATTATGCTCAACCTTTCTTAATTCTTTTGCATGCTTTCTTCAACACAACGTACCACTTCTAAGCTTTCTAATACCTCACTTAGTATCTTAGAAACAAGATTTCAGCTGGATTTCAAGCCCAGCACTTCTCTATTTATCCATTAATGCTAATGCAAACAATACATGAATGCATTGTCTATAAAAAATTCTTGCATTTTTCACTTCTTGACAAGCCTTACTATTTTTTAGCATAACTTTTTATTCACAAGTCCAAATGATCTCAAATTTGTGCCAAAATACTCCTAAGACATTTAGCTAAAAGGCCACAAGTCCAACACAGCCAGATCTGAAACCGTTACTGAACTACTGCAAGGAAAGTCTTGCTGTTTTTCCAAGAAATAATTCCTTTTTCCAACAAAATATTTATTTATGCATTCTTCTCTTAATTTAGCACTTAATCATCATTTAATTCACTTCCTTTCTCATCTAAACATCACATAATCACTTCATTTTCAGTCATAGACAAAGCTGGTTCTTTACACATAGAAGGTGGCAAAAATCACAGCTTGCACAACAAAATCAAATCTTTCATTCTCAACAATTATATTCCATTTTCTTCATTTCTTCCTTCCTTATTTCTTCACATATATGTACAGCCATCTTTCATTTCCCATAACTCCTTCAAAACACATTAAAATACCTTAGAAATTACAGAACATATCATCCTTTAGCAACCAGCACATAGCTTTCCTAAAACAATATCACAACAATTATTCTTCATATATACTTTTTCATAATTCATGTTATTTCTCTTACAAAATTAGCATAAAAATGATCTCTATAACTTCTAGAATAACTTTATTTCTTGAAATAAGGTTTTTACCTTGCGTAGGATGAAATCTAAGCTTGAAAACACATACGCTTTGTTCTTTCTTTTCTTCTCTCTTCCATGAAATTCTCTATTTTTTTTCTTCCTTTTTCTTTCTTTTCTCTCCCTTTTTTCTTCTTTGTTCCGGCTGCCAAAATGAATTCCACTCTCCTCTTTCTCCTTTTATAGCCAACATTCATCATGTGCCTTAGTTAAATGTCATGACATATACAATTAGGTGGCATCATGACTAAGCATGGCTTAATTAATGTTGAAGCCTTGTGGAACCTTATGGATTCTTGTAGAAATTTATGGATTCTTGTGGAAACTCACAAAAAATTATAGACTTTGATGGAATTCTTTAGAAATCCAAGTCACCCATGCAATAAATCACAATGTAGCACTTGTTTTGAGAATGAAAGTATTGTTGGTAGTTTTGGTTGTTGTTGTACTACATATATGTATTAGATGCTAAAATTTAATTGTAGTAGTGGTGAATAAGTTGAGGAGTTGATTGGTATGTATAGTTGATATTAAATTTTTTCAGACTATTGATATTTGTTTGGGAATTTTGTTTAGTTCTTGTAATCTTTTTTATAGTAGTGATTTTACTGTTGAGGTTAATTGTTGATTACTTGGGAGACCTTTGTGTATTATTTGGAGGTAGTAGTACTAAGTGATTCTTGGATGTTGTAGTAGTAATCTTTTGTTTTGTGTAAGAACCCTTAGTATAAATAATACTTCTAGTGCTATGTATACTAGTGTTTTGTTGTGTATATGTTTTACATTTTGATGCAAGTGTGTATATATTTGTTGTATGGTTGTAGTATAGTTCTTGATACTAATATATATTTTGGTATTAATTATATTAGTTGATTTTATTACTTGTTACTAATATTTGTGTGTGTGTGTGTGTGTGTGTGTGTGTGTGTGTGTGTGTGTGTGTGTGTGATGGTTTAATTGTTATTAGTATTGCTACTAATGCATTTTTGTAACAACTCCTTATATCCTTTTTTATTTATATTCACTTTTGAATTATATTCTTTGTCTATTATTTTGTATGTATTTTTTTTCTTGTCACTATCTTTTTAGCCCTAGTATACTGTTGTTGTTTTCTTTATTTTTGCAAGATTGAAGATTTTCTTTTTTTTGGATAATTATCCTTTTCCCCTCCCTTC
Organism: Voacanga thouarsii; assembly: GCA_026120185.1. Lineage (NCBI taxonomy): Eukaryota > Viridiplantae > Streptophyta > Magnoliopsida > Gentianales > Apocynaceae > Voacanga > Voacanga thouarsii. The sequence continues at coordinate 2,700,998 of JANUWF010001224.1, read as the reverse complement.
AATAACATATTGATCTTCAAGATGCTTGGGGGAGTATTTATTTATCTTCTTCTCTCTTTTATTTCTTTTAGTCCTATTGAAAATGCTTAGATTATTGGATTTGATTTGTAGCCAATGAAGACATTGTCCAATTTAAGTGTGGGGAGGTTGAAAAATATTTTATTTACAATTTTGTATTATTTATTTTAGCAATTTTCTTATTTTTTGGGCTAAAATTTTTTATTTTTGCATTTGGGCCAAATTTTTTTCTAATTTTTTCGTATTGTTAGGTTAGTTTTCAAGGCTTGTTGGTATATGTATTAATATATGTTAGTTTGGTCAAGATTTTATTTATCTTTTTGCTTGGGAATTCTACCTAGGACTTTTCTAAGAAAGCTAATTTTATGTATACTTTTATATTGGGTATGACATAGACTAAGTTTGGAAAAATAAGTTAATCATGTTTATGCCTATGAACATGTTGTGAAGTTTAATTCTTTAAGAATAGATGAGAACTTTGTGATGAAATATGGAGTGTGGATTGTTAGTTTATCTCTTGTTTTATGGCAATTCCCACTCGTTTATTCAATTAATTATTTATATGTTGTATTATATAAATTTTCAGTTGTTTTTTGTATTTTTCAATAAAAAGACAAATAGGAGCAAGAGGTATGTTGCTTAATGCACCTACTGAGGTAAGGAGAAAAAGGAATCTAGAAATACAAAATGCATGTCCTATGATAAAACATAATGTGTGATGAAAAAGAAAGAAAAAGCAAGAAAAGGAAAAAGAAAGAAAAGCAAAAAAAAAAAAAAAAAAAAAATCCAAGGGATGCAAAGCATTTAAGTTAAAATCATTATAAATCCATTTCCTTTGTAGGAAGAAAAATGATAAAAAATGAGAGACTCCTATTTTGCCAATTCAAGTAAAAATGTATTGTTGTATTGTTGTATCAAAGGGTAAGGTCTTATTGTATTGTAATGTGTTGTATTATTTTTAATGTATGTACTTGAGGTAAGCTATGAGACTTGAAAGATTCATTTGATCCTACCTCATATGAATCACTTTGTTTGAATTCTTGATTGGAGAAGTAGAATAGATCATATTGAATTGGCATAAACTTGTTTCATTAAACTTTGAGGTTCTTGGTTGTGTCTAACTTAATATAAGAGTATACATGGGATTAACCTGGATAGATTTATATTGAGATGAATTCTAAGATGGAAAGAAATCATCTCTTTACCATTTTGACCTTATTGCATATCTGCTAAGTTGTTCTTGTAAATTCACTTAGAATGCTATGTAGAAAATTTTTTTATTGTACTTTTAAATTCGTCATTCTTTGTCCACATGAATAGATGTATTTTACTTGATTTGTACACGAGTTAAGTTGTGAATAAATGAATGATGCTTGAATTGTACATTAGCCAATTCTATGTTTGTGAATAAGTGTGTTTTGCTTGAAGACAAGGAAAGATTTAAGTATGGGGGTATATGATGAGCGCTCATCATATACATATTTCTTAGTGTTTTTGTGCTTTAATTGTGATAAATTCTTGTTTAAATCATTACTCACCACACTCTTTTCATCTTCTTTTTGTAGGAAATAAAGAAAATACCAATTGGAGAAGAAAATGATAAAATGAAGGAAAAAAGAGCAAAAATGGAAGAATTGCACAAGAGAAAAGGCCACCTGGGGAAGTAGTCCTAGGCCGCCCAGAGTTCAAAGGGAAAAGAATAAAGGCGGCCAGGGGAAATCAAAGTTCCTTAGGCCGTCTAGAAGAAACAAGAATGCGAAAGAAAAGCTGGCAACCCAGGGAGGTCCGTCTAGGAGAACAAGGAGGCAGCTAAGTGAACTAAGTTAGTGGCCTCTACTTTCCTAGGCCACCTAGCACATTTTTTTGTACAAAAAATGGCAGCCCAAGGAAGTATAACTTCCCTATACCGCCTAGAACATCTCAAAATTAGGCCCAGATTGAAACCTGGGGCCCAAGGAAGTTAAACTTTCCTAGGCCGCCTGATTTCTAGAAAACTTGGTGGCCTAGGGAAGTTCAATTTCCCAGGGCTGACCATTTGCTTCAGAAATGGTCGGATCCATGTTTTTCTGCGATTTTTGTGATTTCTTCTTATTGTACACTATATATACCCTATTTTAAACCCTAAATAAATATTCTTGATTGGCTAGAAACCAAGAGATCCCTTAGGGTGCTCAAAAGAAACACCAAGAAATGGAGAATCATGGGGAATCATGGAGAAGAAGGGGTTGTTCAAGAAAATCCAAGATAAAGGAAGTTCAAGATCTTGTCTATAAGAGAAGTTCTTCCTTTTTATTTATATTACACTCTAACAATATTGATGTTTGTATGATTTTAGTTATATTTGAGGGATAAACCCTAATCTATGTTCTTGTGTTGAGTTATTATTATGATTTATTTAATTCCAAATCTTGTATTTGATTACTTAGGCATTATTGTGTTGGATTAATTGTTTGGGCTTAATTGATTTATTCAATTGATTGGTTCACTCTTAGTGAATTCAAGAGATGGGGATAGGAGTTGAATATCAAATTAATTAGTCCAATATTTGTTTTCCTTTGATTAACTAGAAAAAGAGAGAAAGATTGAAGGACTAGAAGTTGGTAGTCGATAGATTTTCAATATTGCCTAGAGATAGAGATATTGGGGCTTTCGGGTATCTTTTAGGTGATAAGTGAGTATAATGCTTACTTAAGTTAAATTAATTAGGTAGAGTTATCAATTAATTGAGTTTTAGGAAACAAAATCTCATAACTCGAGAGAGTGTGTGGTTTATTCTTGAAAACTCATATTGGTGCTCGAATTTGAATTTGATAAACATAATGGCATACTCTTTACTATACATGTTTTTGGGGGATTTCTTCTTATACGTGGCCTTTACTGTATTCTTACTCCTTGACGATCTTTGTGACTTTTCTCATGTGGGTCCGATGTACTCTTTATTGTGGTATTTTAGGTTACTTAGTTTTATTTACTTTATCTTTATTTGCATTTTGACTAGACAATGAGATTAAGCAAAGTAGTGATAATTGCTAAGTTCCCGTAGATTCGATACTTACTATTCCCTATACTATGCGATGTGCACACTTGCTCATATGTGTGGTTTTAGTGCTTAGCATTTTAATTTAAAACTTTATTTTTGTGGATTATTCATACTATGTTCAATGCACGTAAAACAAGCATCCACTAAACTTGATCTCAGAAAGTAACTTTGCATACTTAATCCACATCGATTTGTCTTCTTGATTATTAAATTCCTTGTGCTATTATTGTCTCAAGTGAGTCAATTGAGCATCAAAATTGTATCCTTAGGGTTTTGGTAGCATTTTAACAATTAAAAATCCTTCATTTGAGTAGTTGCCTACCAAGCATTTGATGAAATGCATTAGTGACTATACAATGCCTAGTATGTGTTCTTAGCGTACATCTTTCACTTTTAATAGTCTTCATTGTTATATCTTTTATTGTTGGTGGGTTTGAATATCTTTCTAATCTCCTTGAGATATTGTGAATTGTTTTGAACTTGTTTATCTTCGAATCCTTGTATTGCATGCTTAGTGATATCATCATAAATTATTCTTGAAATCTTTGAGATTGTGTGGCTTATATAATGATCTTTGTTCATGTTCTATTAGGTATAGTGATTTGAATTCTTGTCTCACTTATGGGTTCCTTGCATCCTTGAAGCCATCTACTTGTTGCTATGTAGTGAATAATTTATAGTAATCTTTGCCTATCTTGTCTTACTGGCTAGTCTAGATTATGTTTTTAGTTCTTGTCTATCATTGACATCTCGTTAGTATACTTGGCTCCCCACAAGCTTTCCTCTTGAAAATTGAGGTTGTTAAGCTTTTATTTCCTTAAATTCTCGCTTGAACTTGCCTTGTTCTTAGGTGCATTAATTACTCGATTGAATTCCCCTAAGACCTCTAGTTGATTGTCCTAAGTAATTAGAGAGGTTATTTTGGGAAGAAATTCTTGAAGAATTGAGAGTTTGAAAAAGGTAAGAAGGTGAGTTCATTTTAACAAAAACTCTTCACTGTTAAGGAGTGAGAGTGAAGGAGTGACGTGAGGATCTTTTCTTATGTTCTCTCTTCAAATTTTGCAAGGAATTCTCTTGAAAAAAAATTCTCAATGTCTAGTGGTAGTGAAAGTGAATGGTTCGATTATTTTGAGGAGACTTGTTTGAGTGAAAGCAACTATGGGAAGTATGATGAGTATGAAGCAGAACATAAAGAGAAAATAGTGAGTTGTTAGGATGATTATGAAGAAGGGCCAAGCACAAGTGGTGAGAAGGGATGGGAACATGAAGATGATTATAAGAACTTACATGATGGTGAAATTAAATCTCATGAGAATAGCTATGACGAAGGACCAAGCACAGATGGAGGAGGAAATGGATGATTTGATGAAAAAGAAATTGGTGATATGAAGAGGAAGAATATGAGGCAGTTTATGTGGGAGGATCTAAAAAATTCTCAAAGAGTAGAGTGCAAAACAAATTGAGGGCGAATACATGGAAAATGTGTGATAGCTATGACCACTCAACCTATGATTGTCCAAGTAGATCTAAGCATAGTGAGGGAAGTGCACTGCAAATTTTTTTAAAAGGTGGAATGGGGAGAAAACAAGGTTATATGAGCTCCGCTTGTTGGAAAATGGCTATAGCTCATGTGTTTGCCCAAGAGTAAATGAACAAAGAAGAAAGGATAGTTTACGAAAGAGTGGTGCAATTCCTTGTGAACACTGTGGTGGCTATGGACATAATCCATTTGATATTCTTTGAAAATCTTTTAAATTGCAATGTATCCAATTGAACAAAATACTTGAGTTAGGCAAGAAGCAATATGAAGCAAAACAAAGAGTTGAGATTAAAACTAAGAAAAGTGTTGTAGATGTTGAGAAGCTAAGGAGGGGAAGAAATGAAGAAAAGGTTGAAAAGAATGAAAAGAATGAGCAAAAAAAGTTTCATAAATTTGAGAAAGAGAAGAAGTTAGAAAACAAAGCCAAAGGCCAAGAATTGTCAAATCAAAAGGATGAAGAAAAGAATAAAGAAGTTGAGAAAAATATTAATGAGATTAATAAGAAGCTTAGTGATGAGGGAGATAATGATGTTGATTCATTGAATTCAACAAATGAGGTGAATAAGAAGTTTTACAACATACTTTTCTTTCTAGAGGACAAGTCACCTTCGTTAAGAATGTTGGAGGAGAATGAGTGAGAAGAAATGAAGCAAAATGATGTAGAATTTATTAAAGAGTAAATATGCCTAAACAATAAAATAGAGAAAGAGGCTCTAAAATAAAAGGAGAAAAAGAAGAGTTGGCTAGAGGTGGTGCAAGAACAAATGAAAATAAGTGAGAATAGTGAAAATGAGCCATCTAGTTCAACAATACAAAGAAACACCAATTCTAGTGGAGAAATTAGGGTGGATAGAAAAGATGGAGTTGCACTAGAGAAACTATATTCATTAATTGGTGTCATGAGGGAGGGTGTGGATAATTGTGTGGTTAAAAAAGAAGGAGATTTGCAAGAGGAAAATATTTTCTATTCAACGTGTTAAATTAAACAAAGACCATGTAACTTGATTATTGATGGAGAGAGATGTAAAAATGTGATTAATGCTACATTGGTGGAAGATTTGGGAATGGAGATCTTAAAACATCCTAAGTCTTATAAGCTTCAATGGCTGAATAATTGTGGCGAGGTGAAGGTAAAAAAACAAGTCAATATTGCATTTGTCATGGGAGTATATAAAGATGAAGTTGTATATGATGTATTCCCCATGCATATTGGGCATATATAATTAGGAAGGCCTTACTTTTATGATAGAGAGGTGATTTACTATGAAAAGAAATACACTTACACTTTGCACAAGGATGGAAAAAAATTTACTCTTTGTCCTATGTCTTCTAGTGAGGACTTGAAAGATTAAAATATCTTGAGAGAGAAAGATAGAAAGAAAAAAGAGCAAAAGGAGAAAAAAATAGGGGACAAAATGAGAGTAAGAGAGAAAAGAAAATGAGAGGAGAGCAAAAGAGGAAGAAGAGAAAATTGTACCAATATTTTCCTAGCTATTTGAAGCGATTTGTGATATTTTTTATGCAATAGCTAGTTAATTCTCTTACAATTTAATATTTTTCTTGTAGAAATTTTTTTCTTTGATTTAATGCAAATATTAAAGAATTTGGAGCTTAATTGTGCGATTCCAGACCTGAGCCAGTGCCGACCCAAGGACACTGAACCAGCCATGGCTTAATTCTAGAAAAATAAGGCAAAATGGAGCAATTTCTGTGTTAGAACATGGGTGACCCGGTGCCGGCTCACCTACTCCAGCTGGCACCGGCTTGGTGCTGCACAGTGGCAGTGGAGAATTCTTTTTGTATCAGAATTTGGAAGTTGCGATGCAGATCTTTTGGGAATTGATTTAGGAACAAATTAGGACTCTAGTATATACTTTTTGGCAATCTAAACTCCTATAAATTGAAGAGAATAACAATCCATAAACTAATTTTTTTACCTTCGGGACTTGCAGGCCCATAGGAAACTCCTAGAGAAGCACCAAGATTAAAAAAGATCGATGAGACTTTTGGAGAAGGAAAGGAGATTGATTAAGAATGTTTCAATGAAGAAGAAGAAAGCTTACTTATCTATTAGTGGTTTCTTCTTCGTTTCTTGGTAATTTATTAGCAATTTGAGATTTAATTGTTTTAATTGTATTTGGAAAATGTTTTTGGATTCATAATTTTGTATTAATTTTGGCTATTTGATCAATTGATTATTATTCTTGGTACTTGGTTACTTGATTTATTTGGTGAATTGATTGATTATTTCTTCATTCTAATTAACTTGGGAAAGAAGATTAGAAGAGGTTCAATTTAATTGCTTTTATATTTATTTTCTTGACTAACTTGAGAAAAAAGGTTAAAAATTGAATTTGAGTGATCAATGGTTGATTAATGCCACCTAGAGTATAGGGATATTGACTGATTTCATACTTTAATACCACCTAGGGATGGAGATATTTTCTAAGAAATTGTTCTTGATGCATCTTTTTAGCTGTTTCAGTGAGATTGAGAATTCTACTAAATTGGCTAGAAAGATAGTGAATCCATGATATGGAAAAGAAGTGGAATCTATTTTATTCTTTTATCCTTGTGACATTTCTTGTGTGAACTTGTTTTATTCTCTAGTATATTAGGTTAGTAAATTATTTACTTCTATTTCTTTATTTTGTGAGCTAAATAATAAAGATTTAGGTAAAGAAATGTAGGAGTCTACGTTCCTATGGATTCGATACTTGCTATTTCCTACACTACATGATGAGTATACTTACTCACATGTATAGTTGAGTGTTTAATATTTTAATTAAAACTTGAGTAATTTTGTAATTTTTTGGTAATATTTCTGACCTCAAAAACACGTATCAAGTTTTTAGTATCATTGCCGGAAATAGACACTATCAGAAACACTGAAGTCTTGTGGATTTAAAATTTGTTGTCAGATCACTAATTTTTATTTTTAGGTACTATATGAATATTTAGGTCTTTGTATTAGTATATTCTTTTGTTTTTTATTTTTTTGAATTTTTATTATTATTTTTTATTTGATTTTTGTTTTTCTTTAAGTGCGAAGTTGACATCATCATGGACAATTATTCTTGGATAAGTACTTGGTATTGGGCACAAAAATCATAGGAGCTATAATGATGATAGATTGGCAAGAATACAATCTCACACTGATATTTTTAGTGAGACGTCACTTGAAGTATTAGTGAATTCTATGGTTGCTAATACAAATTCATCTGTTAAGTGGCACAAAGAAGTTTTCCAATGATTGAACCACTAAAGGACACAACTTGCTAAGCTAGTTGAGGAGATTCAAGGGGGAAGTTATGCTAATGCATTGGATATTGAAGTGGAGACCCTTGTAGCACCTATACAAATTTAGTTAGAAAACATTTTTTTTTTTTGCAGAAAAACAGGGAATGGCGTACAAAGGTGAATTGGTGCCAGCTATATTGGAGGAGGCGGGGCTGGCTTCTCAACGAACAACAGAACCAATGCTTGAAAATTGTGCAAAATATGACAAAGAAGAGAGAGGCCGTGAGGAACAATTAAAAAATGTCGTGAGAGAAAACTTTGATTCTACTTTATGCTCTAATTATAATTTCTCTTTTGTAGGTACCTCTCAATTCATGGAGCCTAATGATGCCATTGATGATGTGTTAAATTTAACATGCTTCAAGAAGTTATATTTTTCAATGATACATCATAAGAAGTCCTTGAAGGATGTTAATAGATTTTACCATTCACCCCATTCAATGGAAAGTAACTTAGTGTTTGTAGACCATACTTTGCAAAGTTAGAATTTCTTGATCTCATCTTTAAGTGCTACATTACTAGGTTTAAAGGGGATGCTTCATTGTGACAATTCTTTTGAAGAATTGATTAGTGATTTTTATGTTGGTGCACTCTTTAGACATTATTTGCATTCATGTGTGACAAAATTGATTGACGAATCTAAAGAGCTTAAAGGGGAATAGGGTTCATGCATCTACTTTCATTGAGCACATTAATTTTCATATCCCTTACCCTTTTGTAAAACCTTCTTCTTTTTTTTTTTCTATATTCATCATGCCTTCTTTTTCCTATGAGCATTAATATCTTTTACAAAAGTTTGATAAGGAAGCATGATGAGTGGAAATAGTATTTGTTTTGTGTTGGCTATGAATAATTTAAGAACAAACACAATCCATTGTAGTAGGAATTTTACATCATAATCTCTATCATAATTCCCTTAATACAGTGTTGCACTTGGGACTTTATTTAACAATTACATACACATGAAGTATAAATAAAACAAACTGATAAGATAAAGAATGTCTTTATTAGATAAATATGCTATATACAATATACAAATAATTACCTCTATGGCATAACACTTACATTTTTGGCATTCCAAACTCCTATAAATACAGGAGAATAATAATCCCTATACTAATTTTTCACTTTTAGGACTTGCAAACCCATAGGAAACTCCTAAAGAAGCACCAAGATTTAGGAAGATCAAGAAGACTTTTGGAGAAAGAAAGGAGATTGATCAAGAACGTTTTAAGGAAGAAGAAAAAGGCTTACTTTTCTATGAGTGATTTCTTCTTCTCTTCTTTTTAATTTATTGACAATTTGAGATTTAATTATTTTAATTGTATTTTGAGTATTTTTTATTCATAATTTTATATTGATTTTTGCTATTTGATCAATAGATTATTATTCTTGGTATTTGGTTAGTTGATTTATTTAGTGAATTGATTGATTGTTTCTTCTTCCTAATTAACTTGGGAAAGAAGATTAGGAGAGGTTCAATTTAATTTTTTTTTTTTGTATTTGTTTTCTTGACTAACTTGGGAAAGGAGCTTAAGAATTGAATTTGAGTGATCAATGGTTGATTAATGCCACCTAGAGTATAGGGATATTGATTGATTTCATATTTTAATATCACCTAGGGATATGGATATTTTCTAATGAATTGTTTTTTATGCATCTTTTTTGCTGTTTTAGTGAGATCGAGAAATCTACTAAATTGGCTAGAAAGATAGTGAATCCATGACTTGAGAAAGAAGTGGAATCTATTTTATTCCTTTATGATGCTAAGATGATAGTTTATTGTGATAATTGCTAATCAATCATTGTCACATTTTAAAGGATTTCTTTTCTCCTTATTCTCACTCCTTGATTATCCTTATAACATTTCTTGTGTGAACTTGTTTTATTCTCTAGTATATAAGGTTAGTATATTATTTACTTATATTTCTTTATTTTGTGAGCTAAACAATAAAGATTTAGGTAAAGAAAGGTAGGAGCCTAAGTTCCTATGGATTTGATACTTGTTATTTCATATACTACATGATAGGTATACTTGCTCATATGTGTGGTTGAGTGTTTAGCATTTTAATTAAAACTTGAGTAATTGTGTAATTTGTTGGTAATATTTCTTGCATTCAAAAACACTCATCAAGCTCCAAATACAAACCTAATTAAAAGAGAAAAGAGAACCAAAGAGGGAACAAGAGGATGAAAGGAGAGTGACCTCTTCAAATTTGAGAAATTTGAGACATTCCTTATTTAGAATTCATAATACAATAATCTAAACATGATGAGATTTTCATTCTCATCAATTGATTAAGAACAAATATTTATATGTAAAATAACTTGTGATTCATATTGAAAAAACCTTAGAAGGGGGTGAATAAGATTTTTGGCAAGCTAAAAATTTTTTTCCGACTTGTCCAAAGTACAGAATAATGATGATCACCAAGTTGCTTGGACAGACTTTATGGTAACATAGAAAGTTATCCAAGAACTCGTAGATATATATCCAGATTCAGACAAAGAAAAAAACTCAAAGCAGTAAATGAATAACGAAAAGAAATGACACAAAGAATATATAGTGGTTCAATCTACCAAGATCTACGTCCACTACCTTAAGCTCATACTTAAGGATTTTCAGCTGGATTTCATTTACTCCTCTTAATGAAATCAAACAGTATCACATACAAGAGAGGATCACCACACTAGGTTTTTCAACACCTATCAATCAAGCAATCACATTAAGGGTCACCCCAATTAGGTTTTACACAATAACCTTGATACACTCACCAAAACAAGGCTCATCCCAATGGGATTTACTCCACAATCTTGAACATTTACCAAAACAAGGCTAACCCCAATGGGTTTTACACCATAACTTTACACTACAATAGAGATTTGAATATCAATAAAACAGTAAAGAGCTCACTTGTTTGAGCAGATGTTTTCTCGAATACAAAGCACAAATACTTTTATCTTTGACACAAAATGAATTCACTTTGAAGCTTTTGATAAAAGGAGATTTTTGAGCAATAGTGTTTCTAAGAAGAATGTTTCAAAAATCTTGTCTCTAAACTTGCTTTAGAGGCTATTTATAGTGTTAAAAAGTGAAGTGCCAACGGTTATAAAGAAACGGCTATATTTTTTCTGTTTAAACTTATTCGTATTTTAGACTCGATTTTGGATGACGATGCATCCAAAAGGTAAGTCCAAAATGGCACTTTTTCAGACAAAAATATTTCAACATAATTTACAGGATTTTGGATGAATATTTTGGATTCAAACTATTCAATCCAAAATTTTGAGATTTTCAAAAACTATGAAATCCTCTCATTTGGTGCTTCAAGGTAAAATTAAATGAATCAAAAGATAAAAAGATATAGGAATTAATAGAAATATCTTAATAATACTTCATAGTCTAATATTCTTCTAAAAAGGACTTCTTGATATGCAACTCCTTATACTTCGTTCTTCTTTTTTGATCTTCCATATTTGAATTCAATCATGAAAGAGTTGCTAAATAATCTTATCTAAATGCCTTAGAAGAATAGAGGTCAAACATGTCCTATCACAATAGATTAACAAGTTAGTCCATATCAATATTTGTCATAAGTTAAAACATAGAAAAAAGCCCTTAGGGTTAACAATCTTCCCTTTTTTGAGTGATGACAAATATAAAACAAATGCTATGTAATAAGTGAACATGTTGAATGAAAGAGGTGCAAATAAATGCAGTCTGACAATATAGATCTCAAAGAGAGCTTATGAACATTAGCTTGCAAATATATCTCAATGAGCCTAAAGCCTTTCATATCTCTATATAAATACTCAAAATGATTTGATAAAGAAGAGATAGAAGATAAGATACTCCCCCTAAATATTTGCTTGTATGAACATTTTGAACATAAGAGGGAAAAAGTAGAAATCAAGATTTGTACATCCAAAATGCGCGTCCAAAAGCGTTTTGGAAGAATGTATAAATCGAGTCTTTTTCAGTAATCTATTTTGGATACAGATTTTGGATGTCCAAAAAGTATATTTTCAATTCAATATGATTTCTTACAAGAACATTTGTTTGGATAAAAAATATCTGAGTCCAAAACTCCCCTTGACTCAATGCACGAGAATCTATCACAGAATATAATCTCAAAGATACTTTTATCATAAAGAAATAAACAAGAGTTTAGTCAAAAATTATTCCAACTATCCAGGTAGAAGATTTTCAATCATTTGTCAATAATCATATTCAGTAAATCAATCAGTTATTCATGCCGAATATATCAGTTTAATAGTTTATGCAGTTATCAGTCATAATAGTTCATTATATCAATTTTCATAACAGTTAACAGTTCATCTTTTTCTTCTCCAAAATAGTTCATCATAACAGTTCCATATATTAGAGCCTAGATATTTTCATATATCATCAGTCATATGCCATCAGTTAATGCAGTTCAACTTTTTCTCCCCCTTTGTCATCAATCAAAAACAAGAATTTAATTAGAAAAAAAAAAGTAGAACATAACTAGATGGGAATATGCATAATATAAGAAAGAGACTGAAAATAAACAAGTATCCAATAGCAATTATCCTAAAGCATAATGTAAAAGACAGAAAAAGTAAATTGTTTAAATTTGCAAAAAGTAAATTGTTTTGAGAGTTCATCAGAGGAGTATTCTGCCCAACAATGCTACCTAGGAGATATTAATCGTTTCAGCTTTTGACCCGGCACCCTTTTTAGAGTGTTGACTTGCAATTCTATTTGATTTTCTCTTCACCACAACATGCTTTTGACGCTTTCCAGAAGATTTTGCCTTAGGAGAAATAGGAGGAACCACTGTTTCCTTCATGGGAGATGGTTGCTGAAATAGTTCAGGAGTATAATCCTTTTCTGGAGCAGGCAGATCAGATTCTTCCTCTAAGATAGGTTCATCCTTTTCATGAGCAGATACCGTTGGGGAAGATACTGGAGCAGTAGTTTTAGCAGATAGTCTATTTCCAAGACTTTGAATTTCAAAGCTGAGAAGGTCCAATTTCTCAGTTAAAGAACTAATTGCACCCAGTATACTCACAACAATGCCTGTGTTCGGATCTTTTCCTTTGGCAGAAGATTCTGCCTGAAGAACATTATCAATTTTCCTTTTTGTTCCTGTACTAGGAACAGTCTTCCCTTCATCTTTATTCTTTATCAAATTTTTCTGATCTTTTCCTACAGTCTCTCTCAGTAATTTTCATGTATTATTTTCCCTCACGTAACCCATCCTCTCAAAAGAATCAAAGTTGTAAACATTTGTCTTTGATGGATCATAAGGAGCAGAATTTAAATCAACTTCAAAATATCTAAAAACTTTGATCAGTAAATTTCCAAATGGCAGAGCCTTACTTGAAGTGTTCCTTGTGTTCAATATCAATTTTGTTGGCAGAAACCCGAAGTTAATCTGCCTACCTTCAGCTAAAGCCAATATAGTCACCATCTGTAAAATGCTTATTGAAGTCTTATGCCCATAGCTAGGTACTATCATGGTCGACACCATGTGATGCAGAATTCGACCAATCCCATTCAGCCATTTTGAGCTTCTGTTTCCAGAACTTCCAAAATTCTTCCCACCAGTAAAGAATTTCTCAAAATTTTTTAGAACAAAAATATCATTACCCTCAGAAAATTTATTTAACTCAAAGTATTGAAACCCAACATCTCTTACATCACAAATCCTATTGAACAATCTATGATCAAATTCTATGTCTTTGCCTTTCACTCTTGACACATACCAGCGAATAATAAATCCACCCTTAGTTTCTTCAAGTCTCCATTTCTTTAGGTTAGCATAAAATTCCCAAAAAAGAGGAGTGTATAATTTCTCATCAACATTCAGTAAACTACCCCATCCTATATGATCAAACATGTCCAGAATATTTGACAGATTCAGAAAAGCAGAATAGTTAACACGATAACCAGAGATAACCGTCCAATTTCTCGACACCCAATCATTATACTCAATCTCGCATTTAGAATCAAAGAAACAAGGTACCTAATTTTCAGAACACACTTGTTCTGGAGACGACTCAGAAGAATCATAGTGGGATGAGGAGAAGTTCGGCTGAGGAGAAATTTCTTTCTCCTTTGCCTTACTTGAACCTGAAACCTTTTTCTTCATTAATGGAGATGATTTTTGCCCCTTCTTTGGTTTTAGAACGGAAGATTTTGTTTTTGCCATCTGAAAGATTTGAGGTTTTTTTGGACTGTTGATTTTTGAAGAGGAAGAACACAGATAATTTGGAAGAGACGGTTACAAGGGTTTTGAGAGAAAAACTCAGAGTGCTTTGAATGTCTTTGAGTAATGTGAAATAAAGTGCTTTGAAAATATAAGTTTTTCAAAGAAGTTTAGAAAGACGCACAAACCAATTTTTTTGAAATTCAAAATTCAGAATAAAAAAAATATTAAAGATGGGTTTTGGAACTTGACCCAATCCGAAACTATCATCCAAAAGAATGTTTTCCTGAAATGCATTTTGGAAGAGAGATTTGGATTCAAATACTGCGTTCAAATCAGATGACGGTGAATTTTGGATGCAGAACACTGTTTTCGAAACCTTTTTCTTCACAAATCCTGCATAAAGAAGACTTATGCCACATGGTTAGTTATCAAATTTTTATAATTCCCAAACCTCTTCTCAGATTGTTGAATCTATTCTTAGCTAGAGGTTTAGTAAATATATTTACAAGTTATTCATCCGTTGAAATATATTCAACACACACATTGCCTTTGAGTACATGATCTCGGATGAAGTGATGTTTAACTTCTATGTGCTTTGTCCTAGAATGCTGAACATGATTTTTTGTCAGATTGATGGCACTAGTACTTTTTCTTTCAACTTTACGACTTGCATAATCTGCATCAGTGTATCCTATAAGATCAAATGTATTAGTGTGAGGATATCATAATCCATAATCATATGTGCCAATTAAATATCGGAGTATACGTTTTATTGCACATAGATGTGATTCCTTTGGACAAAATTGAAAACGAGCACAAAGACATACTGAAAACATAATGTTTGGTCAGCTAGTAGTAAGATCGAGTAAACTCCCAATTATACCTCTATACTTGTGTTCATCTACCTTCTTACCCTTTTCTTCTTGATCAAGTTTTATGGATGTACTCATAGGTCTGCTAATTTCTTTTACTTCATTCATTCCAAACCTTTTGAGCAACTTCTTGGCATACTTAGCTTGATTTATAAAGATTCCATCATTAGTTTGCTTAATTTGCAATCCAAGGAAGAAGTTTAGTTCTCCCATCATACTCATTTCAAATTCTTGCTGCATAGTCTTAGCAAACATCTTGCATAAAGAGTTATTAGTAGCACTAAAAATGATATCTTCAACATAGATTTGAACAAGAAGTAAATCACCAGAATTAGCAGTTTTGATGAACAAGATATTATCAATTAAGCCTCTAAAAAATCATTTTGAGATCAAGAATCCACTAAGCCTTTCATACCAAGCTCTTGGAGCTTATTTTAATCCATAAAGAGCTTTAGAAAGTTTGAAAACGTGGTTTGGAAAATGCTCATGAGTAAAACCAGGAGGTTGTTCAACATATACTTCCTCCTCAATAAAGCTATTTAGAAAGGCACTTTTGACATCCATTTGATAGAGCATGAAATTTTTAAAGGATGCAAAAGCAAGCAACATTCGTATAGATTCTAATCTAGTAACAGTAGTGAATGTCTCATCATAATTAATACCTTCTTCTTGATTAAATCCTTGGGCGACTAATCTAGCTTTATTTCTAATCACAACCCCATTTTCATCAAGTTTATTTCTAAATACCCATTTTGTACCAATAACAGGACGATCAAGAGGTCTAGGAACAAGTTTTCAAACTTGATTTCTTTCGAATTGATTTAACTCTTCTTACATGGCAATAATCTAAAATTCATCTTGCAATGTGATAGCAATACAGCTAGGTTCAATATTTGAAAGAAGAGCAAAGTTGTCAATGAATTACCGTCTAGTTTTAACTCCATAATTTGAATCTCCAATAATTTATTCTTTGGGATGACCTGTTTTGTATTTCCAGTCTTTTGGAAATTATTGATTTGTAGAGTTTTCAGTCTGTTCTTTTTCTTGTTCAATTTGCAGCTCTTCAATCTCTTCTTCTTTTGTATCAGTGTCTAATGGTGGAGCTTTGACTTGATCTGACTTGACTTCTTTTGAACTCCCTACATCATCGTCATCTCTTTTTGAAGTATAAATGCTAGATTCATCAAACACAACATGCACAGATTCTTCCACACAAAGAGTTCTTTTGTTATATACTCTATATGCCTTTTTGTTGGAAGAGTAACCAAGAAATATGGTCTTATCGGACTTGCTATCATATTTTTCAAGATTATCTCGGATATTTAAGATTAAACATTTACATCCAAATACTTTAAAAATAAGAGATAGATGGAGTTTTGTTAAACATAAGTTCAAACGGATTTTTTTCTAAAAAATGATTTTAGCATAACTCGGTTTATAGCACACTGTGTTAATAGCTTTCGCCCAAAAGTATTTTGGAAGGACATTTTCACAAAGCATTGATCTAACCATTTTTTGCAAAGTACGATTTTTCCTTTCAACAACACCATTTTGTTGAGGGGTTTTTGCTGCTGAAAAATTATGAAAAACTCCATTTTCATCACAAAACTGAGTAAATTCATTGTTGCAGAATTCTTTGTCTTTAGATCTTTCTTCTTTTTAAGCATTCTTCATTCCTTACCTTTTGCAACAGGACAGTCGGCAATGAAGTGATCAGGACTTTTACGTTCATAACATTGAGGTTTGAATCCAAAAGTTTGTACTTTCTTCCTCATAAACTTCCTTCCTCTTTTGAAGTTTCCTTTGTTGAACATTCTTCTGAATTTCTTTGCTATCATTGCCAAATCATCATTGTCCATTTCCATGCCTTCACTGCTTTCCAACGGGCTTATTTCTTCATCTTCATTTTCAATCTTCAATGCTATCCCTTTGTTGCCTCTATCATGATCATCAAATTCATGAAATCTTCTAAGCTTCATCTCATGAGTTAGAAGAGATCCGATCAACTCTTCAGTAAGTAAGGATTTTAAATCCTTGGATTCTTCTACAACAAGAGTTTTAGGTTGCCAGCTTTTTGGTAAAGCATCTAAAATTTTTCGATTTTGTTCCCCAAGGAAATAAACCTTCCCATAAGCTTTAAGACTATTTGAGATATTAGTAAATCTCATTAACATATTAGTGAAGCTTTCATTTGGCTTCATAGTGAATAATTCATAGTCATGAATTAGAAGCCCCAGTTTTGATTCTTTGACTTGGTTTGCCCCCTCGTGGGTGACTTCAAGTAATCTTCACATTTCATGGGTTGAATCACAACCACTAATACGGTTGTATTCAGTCGCATCTAGTGTATAACATAAAATGTTCATAGCTTGAAAATTTAAAGTCATCTTCGTATTGCTTCTATACTATACTCATCATTCTGTTTAGATATTTTTATGCCATCAATCATCTTTGATGGAATAAAAGGACTATTTTCTATCAAACTTTATAACTCAAAGTTAATAGAACACACATAAATTTTCATTCTATTTTTTCAAAAAGTATAATTACTTCCATTGAATAAAGGAGGACGATTCGTTGAAGACCCTTCAACATATGGAAGAGGGGATGAGCTTGCCATTAAGATCTTTTCTACAAGGTTGTTAAACCAAGAGTATGTAGACTAGTCTCTGATACCAAATGAAAAAACCTTAGAAGGGGGGTGAATAAGGTTTTTGACAAGATAAAATTTTTTTTCCAACTTGTCTAAAGTACAGAATAATGATGATCACCAAGTTACTTGGACAGACTTTATGATAACATAGAAAGTTATCTAAGAACTCGTAGATATATATCTAGATTCAGACAAAGAAAGAAACTCAAAGCAGTAAATAAATAACAAAAAGAAATGACACAAGGAATATATAGTGGTTCGATCTATCAAGATCTACGTCCACTACCTTAAGCTCACACTTAAGGATTTTCAATCAGATTTTATTTATTCCTCTTAATAAAATCAAACAGTACCACATACAAGAAAGGATCACCACACTAGGTTTTCCAAAACCTCTCAATCAAGTAATCACATCAAGGATCACCCTAACTAGGTTTTACACAATAACCTTGATACACTCACCAAAACAAGGTTCACCCCAATGGGTTTTACTCCATAACCTTGAACATTTACCAAAACATGGCTTACCCTAATGGGTTTTACACCATAACCTTACACTACAATAGAGATTTGAATATCAATAGAACAGTAAAGAGCTCACTTGTTTAAGCCGATGTTTTCTCGAATACAAAGCACAAATACTTTTAGCTTTGACATAAAATGAATTCACTTTGAAGCTTTTGAAAAAAGGAGATTTTTGAGCAATAGTGGTTCTAAGAAGAATGTTTCAAAAATCTTGCCTCTAAACTTGCTTTAGAGGCTATTTATAAAGCTAAAAAGTGAAGTGCCAACGGTCATAAAGAAACAGCTATATTTTTTCTGTTTAAACTTATCGGTATTTTGGGCTCGGGTTTTGGACGACGATGCATCTAAAAGGTAAGTCCAAAATGGCACTTTTTCAAACAAAATATATTTCAACACAATTTACAAGATTTTGGATGAATCTTTTGGATTTAAACTATTCAATCCAAAATTTTGAGATTTTCAAAAATTTTGAAATCCTCTCCTTTGGTGCTTCAAGATAAAATCAAATGAATCAAAAGATAAAGAGACATAGGAATTAATAGAAATACCTTAATAATACTTCATAGTCTAATATTCTTCTAAAAAGGACTTCTTGATATGCAACTCCTTATACTTCGTTCTTCTCTTTTGATCTTCCATACTTGAATTCAATCACGAAAGAGTTGCCAAATAATCTTATTTAAATGCCTTAGAAGAATAGAGGTCAAATATGTCCTATCATAATAGATTAACAAGTTAGTCCATATCAATGTTTGTTATAAGTCAAAATATAGAAGAAAGCCCTTAGGGCTAACACATACCTTACTGTGAAATAGCACTATTTACATGGATCACTTACTTAAACACAATAAGTCCTTTCCAAAAGAAAATCAAGTACAAATAAAATGTAAATTCACAAAAAAATTTTGAGAATAAATTTTTTTATTAATAAATTCGATAATTACATCAGATAAAATTAGTTTAGAGGGCATATATTCTAACAATTTTCCACTTGCACTCTAAGACTAAGAAAGCCCGTAGGTGCCCACCCATATAGCGTCTAAGTGTTTCTTGAAGACTCTCTCAGCCAAAGGCTTGGTGAAGGGATCTGTTAGGTTGTTCTCCAAGGCTCTCTGTTCCACCACGATTTTCCGTCTCTGAATGAAATCCTAGATCAAGTGGTATTTCCTCTGGATGTGCTTCCCCTTCTTGTGGTTCCTGGATTCTTTGGACTATGAGACTATTCCAAAGTTGTCGCAATATACCATATTCGGTCTATCCATGTATGGCACAATTCCAAATTCTGAACGGAATTTTCGGAGCTAGACTGCTTCCTTAGATGCTTCCAAAGTTACCACATACTCAATTTCTATGGTTGAGTCAGCAATACAAGATTGCTTGATACTCTTCCATGAACAATATTAAGTGTTCAATTAATTAAGTAGATTTGATAACAGTTTTTTGTTATCATTTAATTGATTAAAATGTACTGAAATCTTGTTATGAATTTTAAGTAAATTGAATATTACTTAATTTTAAAGTTTGAATATATTAAATACTCTTCTAATTATTAATATATTTTTATATTTAATTTAAATTGTAATAAAATATAATATAAAAATAAATTATAATTAATTTATACTTCAAATTCAAACTTCAATTTTCAAAATTCAATACTTAAATATTTAGACTTCAATTTTTAAACCTCAATTTTATCAAACAAGTCCACACGCTAAAACTAAAAACTTTCCATTCGCTCTCATCTCCTATTCCTTGAATGGCTGTAGATAAGAAACCAACTAGAGATGTTGCTACACTTTTAATTATTCCAAAATATTAGAACTCTAGTTATTCTGTCTTTTTAATCTCGAGACTTAGGACAGTTCTTCGAACAAAAAGACAATCCATGTCTACAAGGGAATAAAGCTTCCCTTCATGAGTCTATGCTAAAGTTGACCAGTATCTTGTCAATGTATGTCATTTGTGATAATCTTAACATTCTCTACTTCCTATTTCTAAGAAGCTTAATCTCGAGAATGTAATTGGCTTTTTTCAAGTCCTTCATACTAAATTAACTAGACAACCAAAACTTAGCAGATGACAATGTTCCTATATCATTCGCAATAAGTAGAATGTCATCCACATATAGGATAAGAAAGATCACATTTATGTCTTCCAATTTCTTGTACATCCATGGTTTATTCTCATTTCAAATGAAGCCGTACGACTTTACAGTCTCATCAAAATAAATGTTTCATATTCTAGATGTTTGCTTAAGTCCATAAATAGACTTCTTAAACTTGCAAATCATATATTCTTGGCTTTTAGCAATAAAACCTTCCGGTTGAAACATAGAGATGTTTTCGTCAAGATGGCTATTAAGAAATGTCGTCTTAATATCCATTTGTCATATCGTATAGTCGAAATGATATGCAATGGTAAGGAGGATATGAATGGACTTAAGCATAGCTACCAGGGAAAATGTTTCATCATAATCGATTCCCTTTTTTTGAGTATACCTTTCCACATTCCCATCTACTCCTCTCTTCCTCTTGTATAGCCACTTACACCCAATGGGTTTTATCCCTTCAAGTGAAATTATAAGATCCTAAACCTGTTTGAAGTACATAAACCTAATCCCGGCTTTCATTGCTTCATGCCATAGATTTGCATCGGTATCAATAATAACCTTCTCGTATCTAATGGGATCTTGTTCCTGATAATCAGAGACTAGCTCAAAAACTTCTCCTATCTATCTTTCTGGAACTCTAGATACCCTCCCACTACGACGAAGCTCTGTTTGTACAGGTTTTTGAGGTTGTGCATCTTTTTGTTCTATAATCGAGTCTGAAGAAGTTAATTTCAAAAATAACTTCTTCTAGAATTTCAACATTGTTAAACCTTTAGTGGAAGTACTTTGATCATCTTCCAAGCATCTAGTATTAGTACTTACCAGTACTTTTTGCTCCTTGGGATGATAAAAGTAATCTCCTTTTGTCCCTTTTGGATACCTAACAAAATAGCATAATTCTGATATTAGTTCTAGCTTGTCTCTCTTGATCAGTACATAAGTTGGATTGCCCTATATCCTAAGATGATTTAAACTTGGCTTACGCCCTGTCCACATCTCATAGGATGTCCTAGGTACTGACTCAGAAGGCACCAAGTTCAGAATGTATGCTGTTGTTTTCAAGGCATATCCCCAAAAAGAGACAGGAAGAGTAGCATGAGACATCATACTTCGGACCATTTTCATTAATGTCATGTTTCTTCTCTTAGCTACTCTATTCTACTGGGGTGTACCTGCGTGCAGAGAGTTGGGATACTATCTCATGATATACTATGTAATCCTTGAACTCACCGAAGGGGCATTCTCCACTACGATCTGATCGTAAGGTTTTGATCAGTTTACCTGTCCAATGCTCCACTTCAGCCTTAAACTCTTTGAACTTGTCAAAAGAGTCAGACTTGCACCTCATTAGGTAGACATAACCAAATCTTGTACAATCATCTGTGAAAGTGATGAAGTACTCAAAATCCTCTCTAGCTTATGTAGACAAAGGAACAAGGCCCAATATCTCTTTGGCTCTATCAGCCTTTTGATTATTTTTCTCATAAGGCAGGATTCACACTGAAGCCAACTTTTCAATCTTAATTAGTCCAAGGGCCTATCATGGATTAACCTATAAATCCTAGTTGAGTTAATATGACCCAACCTTAGATGCCAAAGATGTAAGTCATTGACATTGGTCTTTCTCTTCTTACTTAAAGGTTCAGATTCAGCGTTATTTATTTAATTGTTTGTAGAATTTAAAAAGAATAAGTTTCTATACATGTGCACTGTACATAAAACTTCTCCATTTGTACTTATAGTGACACCAGAATAGAAAGAAATAGAATATCTATGATTTATTAACTTTGCAACTGAAATCAAATTCTGTCTAAAATTAGGTACAAATAAAATATCTTTCAAACTAACTACTTTATTGCAATCAAGCTTAAGATCCAACTCTCCCACTGCAAGGTCCCATACTTGTGCTCCATTTTCTACTCGTAGTCTATGCTCGCCCTTTTGGAGTCTTCTTATCTTCCTAAACCCTTGTAAAGAGTTACAAATATGATTAGTGGTACCAAAATCAACAATCCAAGTGAAAGTTGATCCAACCATTGAAATTGACTCTAGATAGAGAACAATACTTATAGGATTTTTCTTAGCCTGAAGTTATGGACACTCCATTTTCCAGTGTCCTTTCTGCCCGCACTTGAAACATTTGCCTTTGGGCTTGTTGGACTAGTTCTTGGGTTGGGCTGATGTGTTTCCCTTCTTCATCTTGAACTTCCTGGACTTGGGCCCAATTCTGGAAGAAAAAGTCCTAGCAATCATAGCCTTGGACTGTAGCTTCATAACCTTCTCTGCCACTTAGAGCTTCTTCATTAACTTGGTTAAACTCATGTTTAACTTGTTCATGTTATAATTTAACTTAAATTAAGTAAAAGAGCTCGGAAGAGATTCGAGAACCATGTCCATTTGGCTCTCAGGGTCAATTACAGCCCCTAAGACTTCTGTTTCCTCGAAAGCAGCAATCATCTAGAGCATATGCTCTCTGACTACTGCTTCCTTAGCCATTTTAATGTTGATGGTAGTCCTAAGAGCCTCTTGTCTTGCGGCCGGCTCTTATCTAGGAATATCGTGGCTAGTGATTAGCTAATGTTGTACGCAGTGGCCATGTGCTCATGTTTAGACTGGAGCACAATAGCCATGGAGGCCAACATGTAACATCGAGCCATCTCGTTAGCCTTCTTCCATACTTTCTCCATATCTCGCTCCTCAGTGGTGGAACCCTCCCCGATAACAGGGTATGTGTCAAAAAGGACATACTTATATTCTTCAGCAGTGAGTATTATATCAAAGTTTCTTTTTCAGTCCACATAATTTGGACCCGTTAGCTTATTCTCATGGAGAATAATGGCCAAAAGACTAAAAGAATCTCAACCAACCATTACTGAAAAATCGAAAAACTCAATTTGTGAAAAACATAATAATTTGTGACTTTATCTTCATATTAAATCTGATAATAGTTAATCCTATCATTATTATCTTTAATATAATTAATTTGACTCTTACAAAAACTGACATAGCTTCTTAGGAAGATTAACAGTTTCCTAAGCTAAGTGTATTAATCACCACAAATTAATTTTCCTTCTAGGTAATGATCTAGAAGATAACTCCATCGTGGGAGGACCATTTCTTCTAATTTCTTATAGACATTCCTCACACTATAACCTTTAACGTGGGTTGACCGATTATAGCACGTGTCTCGGGTTATTAATTACATCCATCAATTAGTTCTAGATCCTTGTAGTATTCCCATCCTATACGGGTTCACTCTCAGAGTGACATGAGGGAACCTATGATCTCTAATGAGGATTGTGATGGAAGCCTTGAGGCCATTGGAACACCTCTCCCACTTAGTATTTTAAAATAAGAGTTTTTTTTGGAAAATATCTTTTGAAAATTTAAATTAAGTTTTCTTTTAACTCAAAAATAAAATATCTAAACCCATAAAAATTTCTATGTCAAGGTTTATACCCTTTGAGAAATTTTTCTATGGATTATTTTTATTTAAGATAATAAACTTAATAATTTAAAAATTTTCCAATGAAACTTTTGAGAAATTTTGATCTCAAGTTTAATTTGATAAAAATAATTTTCTTGTTAAAATTAAATCAAAATGGTTTTCTATTTTAATTCACAAAAATATCTAAATCCAAAATATTTTCTATATCAAGGATAAAATCTTTTGAGAAAATAACTAAGAATTAATTTTTGTTTGAATTAAAATTAACCATTTGATTTAAGAAAAATATTTTTCTTTGTCAAAAATTCCCAAAGACTTTGGTCTTTGAGAAAACACGCACATAGGGTACAAAAAGAAATAAACATGCTAAAAAACTATAAACATTCTCATACTTTTCTATTCTTTTAACCTGAGTGCCCAACTAATAGAATTAAACACATTAATTAATTAATAGTCTTGTTCAGTCCTAAATTTTCTTTACTATTATTTTTCATGCAAAATATTTAAAAAATATTAATTATTACAATAAAAATAACTTCGTCTGATATGTGACAAAAAAAATAATTTTTTATTTCGGGTCCAGTGCACCCGCCACATTGGATCATGGCCCATGGGAAAACCCATGGGCCGCAATTCGGGTGGGTGCCCGTGACCCGTCCCACTGTCGCGGTCAAAATTGATTACTGCGACAATCGCAATTTGCATCCTCGCGCACTGCGAGGAATCCAAAGGCTTCAGCGAGGAAGTTTTCCTCGCCAGGGGTTGCGGCTGCAGCTCGGCTCGGCTCACATGTGCAACTCGGCTCGGCTGCTACAATGTCCTTCTTTTCCAGGTTACTCTGTGAATTGCAGACGTCTCTAAACTCGATTTTTTTCACCGAATTTGATCAAAACTCATCCAAATAACAGCTTATACCCTTAAAAACACAGAGCTTACACAATATCTATGAAAGTAATCAAAATACAGTGTTTCTATACTTCCACTCGCGAAGTTTACAATGAAACTACCTATACTAGAAAACACGAAGGATCATAGAAAACATCCAAAATAAATATTTTCTTGTTTTAGTAGCATACTTCCTATATTTGCCAAACTATGGCTCAGATACCACTTGAAGGAGGAAAATGGCCAAATTAATCAAATCGAAAGCATGCTTACAGAATGAAAAAATTTACCTATATGTTTGAATGATTTTATTGGCACTGAAGAAGATGTCTGTACAAGGATGCTTAAAGCTATTGGATCACATCCTTGTAAATGTCGACTTCGTCTTATTCACTCGAAGCTTTTGAGCTTTCGAAATGGTGCCCTTTCCATTGTCGGTGAAAGCTTAATGAATTGGGTTTGCTATAATTTTCCCAATGAATGCTTGTTGGTTTGCCTCTGTGAAAATTCACAGACTTAGCTCATTGACCTACTTGGTCTTGATTTCCTTTGATTTCTTTTCATCAATCCACTGAGAGAGAGAAAGACCAAGAGAGTCAAACAAAAAGCCCATGCTTTTTGTTATCTCTCACGCAAAATAACACGGAATCCATTCCATGTTATTTTTTTATTTAATTAATTAATTTAATAATTATTTTTTAAAATTTTTATTTTACCCTTGGTCTTATTCATTGGGCAAAATAAAATTATTTATTGTTGGGCTTGAACACCCATAAATAATAAATCTAATTATTTATTTTCTCGACTTTATTAAATAACCCAATAAATAATTAACAAGCCCAAATAGACCAATATAAAATATTAGGCATTTTATCTAATTCATATCTAGATTAATTTTCTAACTATTCAATTTGGACTTTGGGCCCTGAATAATTAATTAACGAATTAAGCTAGATAAAATATATATACTCTCTCTCGAACCTTTTATTTTATTCTAGTTCTATAATAAATTTGACTACTTAAATAAAATAAAATAAAACTCATAATTATCAAGACCACTTTCTTAACCCAGATCTATCAGGACTTAAGGGATATTCCGGGGACCAAAAGACACATCGCTTTGGCTACTAAATTGACCAAAATACCCCTACCATATAAAGAGCTATATTTTACATTTTAAATATTTTCTACTATTACCATAAGAAAATATTGACCCCAAGGATAATGCTACATTAGCAAAGTCTTCGACCTATAGGTATAATGACTAAAATACCTTTTTACGCATCGCCGTGCATTTTGAGAGGGTGAGTGTACTAACACATCTCTAATAGACATATACCATCCTTAGACCTTTAGTCCAATGATCCACGACTCCTGGAATGTTTCCACTTTCCAAAGGAGCTACCATAAAATAAATATCCAAGTCATGTTCCCAGGGCCTTGGATAATTAGATTATTTGAACAGTCACAAGGGCAATATAGCGTAGAAGTTATCTTGTACAAGTCTATCTTAACTAATTAGTCACATATCCCCAACATACAAGTATATCGGCTTTACGAAAGAACCTCAATTACAACATATCAAAGTATATGCTTCTAGCTTCGTCAGACCACCAACTCATATTCAAGCGGTAGAGTATTAGTCCACGCTGTAGCAGTAATAGTTTGGGTTTCTTCTAAGTAGTACTTTTAGAAAATACTATTACAGGTCCTGTTCTACGTATTCGAAATACGCTCATACTATAAAGTGAGTAGACTACTCACTGGCTAAATGTAAGTCATTCCCCATTTGAAATTCGTAATACAATAACCTAAATATGATAAGATTCTCACTCTCATCAATCCGTTAAGAATAAACATTTATGTGTTAAGTAACCTGTGATCCATACCTTACTGTGAAAGACCACCATTCACATAGATCATTTACTTAAATACAATGGGTCCTTTCCAAATGAAAATCGTGCACAAATAAAATGTAAATTCACAAATAAAATTTGATAAATAAATTCTTTTATTAATAAATTCGATAATTACATTAGATAAAACTAGTCTAAAGGGCATATATTTCAACACCTTTTGCCAATGAATGTTATTTTCTTATTACTAAATCGGATTGAGCATGATGTATGTTTAATGTTTTAAGTGTTGTGGTTGTGTGGATGAAATTGTGTAAAGTGAATTCTATTTTGAGTCAATATTGTGTTATGAAATTGTTTAATACTTGAGTTGGTTTTGGAAAAATTCATAATCTCTATTATAAAACCCTTGGTTAGGGGGATACAATACCTAATATTTAGTTATAAGGCCCTTGCTAGGGGGATACAGTACCTAGTTTCAGTTCAAACCCTTCTCCTAATGGGATATAATAGTTAGGAGCTGATATCAGTAAATCGAAATCTTGCACTCAAGCATGTCTCAGATTCTGTAATATGTTATGATTCAGTTACGTTTTGGGTGTGTGAGTTCAGTTATGTTTTGTTAAAAATGGTGGTTGGTTGTGTTCTCTTTTTCTGTTGTCCGTTTGGAGTGTTGTGAACCTTGTAATATCTAAAAACTGGCCAAATTGTACTTTGGCTGCTCTACATTTTGGACTTCTATTCATCTTTCCCGAGAGGATCCGGTGCCGACTCCAACACCCTCACCCTCACCCTTACCGGCGCCGGCCTCGCTCTGGAATTTGCAGGCTTCACACGGTCCGGCACACCCAGCGTCGGCCCCCTATGATTTGATTCCGCCACTAGTTTTCTTCTATTGAAGTAATGGTCTTTTCCCTTGACATGTTCGTCATTATTTTCATTGAATAAACAACACCGGTTCGATATTCTGGTGTCAGATATACCCCATTCAATTCAGCATTGTGTAACGCTAAGAATTCGTTGTTCCTCCTTCTCTCCCTCTTGTCTCCTTGTGTGAGTTTCCGGGAACTTCTCGTTGTCTGACCAGCCCACTAAGAAGATATTCTAAAATCTCATGAGTTGTGTTCTACCCTACTTCTAAGCGATTTTGATCAAACGTTTTATAAATGTATATGTATATGTAGCATGCTCAATCCCAAAAAAGGCTATATTTTCTTTGTTGAGCTAGTGAGCTCGCCCATTTTTATTACCATCTTTGCATGACATCAATTAGAAGAAGAAAAGTTAGACGAGTAGTTTGAGGAAGATTGGCAATGATATCTGGCTATTATTTATGAATTTTTGGAGTATGTTTATTGATTTGAATAGTTAGGATACTTTGTTAGACTTTGATAGTTTTGATGGATTTATGTCTATTATGTACTTGGTAGGCTATGTAAATAAATGCTCGGTTGGGTTGCTTAGACTTAATTACGAATTTGAGTTTCTAGGAATATAGGTTTGTATGTACAGGTTATTAGAGTATTAGAGTAGCACAGTGGAAGTGTGGTGGATCAGTTTGAGGTGCTAAGGGTTCGACATTCCAATATGGGGATGCTACTCTATCATTCTCGAATTCGAGACGTGATAAGTTATCATTGAGATCAATTCAAGGACACTTTTTATATCTTCATAATATTAGTCGTTTTAAACTTACATATATGAATTAAAAAATTTGCAAAATAAGACATTTTTTATAGTTAAAGGAGTTGGAGAGTATATCCTTTATAATGAGAGAGAGGAAGAAGCAAGATTAGCTGAAATTGGGGTAATAATGAAAGGATATTGTTAATGTCCATTAAAATTTATTAAAAACACATATTTTGAGGGAAAATTGAGTTAAAAAGATATATACTTTCTATTCTCAATTAGTCTCACTTTTGCAAAATTTAGACAAATAAAAACTCAAAAATGTATAAAATTTTAAGATAAAAGGATTAAATTAATTCCTACCAGCCAATAATTAATTTCTAGTCTTGTCAGATATATTCAAATTGCTGGATTGTTTGGTCTTCGTTGGCGACTGGAGTCAACCAGTAGTGACGAGGGGGAGTATGCATTTAGCCAACCAAAAAGGGAAAAAGAAAAAGTAGAAGACATGTGATGAGAGAAATTGCATCGGAAAGACGCTTCCTTTGGTTTGTGAAGTTTGTAGCTCCATAAATGTTGAACTCAATCTCGTTGTGATATATGTTTGTGCGGTCTTTATTTGGTACTCTTCATCCAATTGCAACCCGTGTATTTGAAAAGTAATGAGTTTATATTGCTGTATAGGTGGATATCGTCAGTAGGAGGAGATGATGATTGGTGGTGGTAGTAGCCTTAGAGAGAAAGCAAAACTGAGAAAAAAATAAGCATTTCTTGAAAGTGAAAGATTGAGTATGTGAAAGGATATGGAACGATAGCTTCTAGTAAGAAACAATTTTCCTGGACAAAGCTAGTGAGATAAAAAATATTCATAATTTTTTAAAAGGAAAATAAGTTTGTTAATTAATAATTATATATACTATTAGGAAAATAAGCTTTTTTTTAATTTTTTTTAAATCGTCCAAATAAGCTAGCAGGCTTCTTCTGTATACATTGATAATTGTTAGAGGTTGAGCCCCAACCCTATGGGCCCCCACCGCCCCGCCCCGGCCCTAGTACTGTGTGGAGGATGTAAATCGAGGAATGTGCCTTAATGGTCAGTGTACCTCAGGCTGCCGTATACCTCTTATTGTTGGAAGGGATTTGTCTCCCTTAAGAGTCGAACCCTCACATTCCAACTCGAAGACAATGCGGGTATCACACCACCCAAGGCTCTTTACCACTGAGCTATGCCCCTGGGGCGATAATTGTTAGAGAATTAATGTTGATCCCACGAGGAAAATATTGGAGAACGGTTCATAATTGACTAAAAGGAGGACAAAATTATTTAATACTAACAAATTGCAGTGTCACCTACTACATTATCGTCCTGACTCAAAATTATTAGTCCAGTGTACTTGATTATCCGTGTCCTTGACTATAGGATTTTTTCTTCTATCTTAATTAAATTAATTTATTTATTATTTTAGATTCTCTTTAAAATTTTGATATTTTTTTAAAAGAAATATTTATAACATATTATATATTATAAATTAATTTATTTATTAGTTTAAATTCTCTTAAAAATTTTGATATTTTTTTAAAAGAAATATTTATAATATATTATATATTATAAAATAATTAATATATTCTACATATATTACTTTTTATACATTTAAATTTGACATAAAGTATTATGTGATTTATATATTTTTTATTACTTTTATCATACTACTACATCCGTTTTACGATATAAATAGTTTTAAACTTATGTATAAGAATTAAAAGTTCATAAATTTCAAACAATTTTAAAACTAAAATTTCAAAAATATATCTAATTAAAATTTTATTTATTTTAGTAATTGGAGAAAGTTGTGTCATAATTAGTAGAAAAAGAGAGATTGTAGAGAGGAATAGAGGTGGAAAAAATAATAAAATTTTATAAAATTTTGTAAAACGACTTATATTGTGAATAAAATTTTCAAGTCTTAAACAACTTATATTATGAAACGGGGGTAGTATATTATACTCTATTAGGGGTGACAATCGTGTCGTGTCCCGATTGGCGAGTCGTGTTAATTTGAGATAATTACACATGACACGCTAACTCGAATACGACACGATTTATAAACGTGTCTTATTTTGTAATACGAACAGGGTATGAAAATAAATGGATTGACACAGCACGACATGATTAGATACGAAAATTAAACAGATAATTACTAAATTCGCCAATCTGAATATCTACTAAACCCGCCAACCCGACATGTAAAGGCAACTACTTGTCCTTTGTAGCTCTTCTTTGCAGCTTAGCTTTTTTCAATTTTTTTTTTTCCTTTTTGGTCTCAGAATATCAATTGCTGCAAAGAAAAGGTAAGCTATCACTTGTAGAGGAATTTGTGTACCAAAAAAAAATAAAATAAAATAATAAACAGGTTCGCGAGTTGAATCCATTTATAACCCGAACACGTTTAATATTAAACGGATCAACTTGTTTTGACCCGAACATACGAAACCCCAACTCTAATCCTTTATAACTGTGTCATTTTCGAATCGTATAGGCATGTCGTGTTCAATATTGTCACCTCTATACTCTATTATTATTATATTTTAATTTTTACTTTTATATAAAATATCGTATCAAATCAATTATTATCAATTTAATTGGAACCGAAAAAATATTATAGGTCAAAGCATGCATTGAATTCAAGGTTGAGTTGTCTTCTTTTCGCTTTGAATTCCTTCGAAACCATACTGCACGAAGTCCCAGTGCATGAAAAGGAAAATGGAGAACTCGAACGATGGAACCATCTTAGAGCTCCCAACCTCTAAGCTTAATTGTATCGATCTTTCTAGTCTTGATATCAATAACTCTGCAGCTCTTCTCAGGCAGGTACTTTGATGCTCTCAAACATATCTGCACTTTTTCATTTGTCATTTTATAGACTTTTATGCTAACTGCCAATGCATTTTGCAATCACTTAGGCATGCATGGATGAAGGGTTTTTCTATGTAATCAACCACGGAATCAGTCAGGAATTCATGGATGAGGTTTTCGCTGAAAGCAGAAAGTTTATAATATATTATATATTATAAAATAATTAATATATTTTATATATACTATTTTTATACATTTAAATTTAACATAAAATATTGTAAGATCCAAATATTTTTTTATTATTTTTATCATATTACTATCTCTATTTTTACAATACAAGTCATTTTAGATTTATGCACAAGAATTAAAAGTTCATAAATTTCAGACAATTTTAAAACTAAATTTTCAAAAATATCCCTAATTAAGTTTTTATTTACTTTTGTAATTGGATAAAGGTATGTTATAATTAATGGAAAGAGAGAGATTGTAGGAAGGGATAGATGTGGAAAAAAAATAATAAAATTTTATAAAATTTTGTAAAATGACTTATATTGTGAAAAAAAAAATTCAACTTTAAAACGACTTATTTTATGAAATGAGATAGTATATTATACTCTACTAGGGGTGGTAATAGTATCATGTCCGGGTTGGCGTGTCGTGTCAATCTGAAATAATTACACATGACAAGTCAACCCGAATACGACACGATTAATAAACGTGTCAAATTTTGTAACACAAACACGACACGACACGAAAATAAACGGATTGACACGATACGACACGATTAGACATGAAAATTAAATAAATAATTACTAAACCCGCCAACCCAACAAGTAATTGCCTTTACATGTGTCTTAACATTTCTTTTCCCTTTTTTTTTTCTTCTTGGTTTCGGAATATCAGTTGCTGTAAAGAAGAACTAAACTGTCACTTGTAGAGGAGTTTGTACCCAAAAAAAAAATAATAATAAAAAATAAACGGGTTCGCAAGTTAAAACCGATTGAACTCGTTTATGATCCGAACACGTTTAATATTAAACGGATCTATTTGTTTCGACTCGAATCTGTGAAATTTTAACCATAACTCTTTATAATCGTGTCGTTTTTTGAATCGTATTGGTATGTTGTGTTTAATATTTCCACTCATGTACTCTAATTTTTATTTTTGTATAAAGTATCGTGTCAAATTAATTACTATTAATTTAATTGAATCAAAAGGAGTATTATATAAAGACAAAAAATTTTGTATGGCCAAAGCATGCATTGAATTCAAGGTTGAGTTTTCTTTTCGCTTTGAATTCCTTCGAAACCATACTGTGCGAAGTCCCAGTGCATGAAAAGAAAAATGGAGAACTCGAAAGATGGAACCATCGTAGAGCTCTTAACCTCTAAGCTTAATTGTATTGATCTTTGTAGTCCTGATATCAAGAACTCTGCAGCTCTCCTCAAACAGGTACTTTGATGCTCTCAAACACATCTGCACTTTTGCATTTATGTCATTTTAAAGACTTTTATGCTAACTGCCAATGCCTTTTGCAATCACTTAGGCATGCATGGATGAAGGGCTTTTCTATGTAATCAACCACGGAATCAGTCAGGAATTCATGGATGAGGTTTTCGCTGAAAGCAGAAAGTTTTTTGCCCTGCCACTGGAAGAGAAAAAGAAGTTTCTGAAAGGTGCTACGGGCAATGACTACACTCCCATTCAAGAGGAACAGTTAGATCCTACGAATCAAAAACAAGGTTTGTTCTTTTGTTGCTGCCACCAGATGTAATAAAATTTAATATATCTCTTAAACTATGAATTGCCCATTAATTTGTTTGCTTTACTGTTAATGGACATTTAGGTTATTATTTTTACTGGACTTCATGTTTTATTAGGAAAAAAAAAGTTCGGGTATCTCTTTTTATGCTGTTATGATGATGGCTGAATCGGCCTTTTGTGCCATCAAATGCTTGCAGGAGATCAAAAAGAAACATACGATATTATTAAGGAAGTAAACGAAGTGGGTCCTGACGGAGAAAAACCATTTCAAGGGAAAAATGTGTGGCCTAGTGAAGGTAAACTTAACTTAGTATCACAATATTAATCATCACCGTATAAATATAAAAAAGTATATATTTTTATTTTTCTGGGTAGGATTATGATTTCAGTGAACATTTGCTTTCTTGCCAGATATGCAAGACAAAGATGCTAAGCCTCAGGTTTGGGAAAACGTTCCTCCATTAAAAGGGTATGCCCTTAAAGTCAATTAGATCGTGGATGTTATGATTCGTATTTTGTTTGGGTTCTAGTAGAACTTCTCAACCAATAAGATTATTTACTTTGCTAGAAGTATTACTTCTTTTATTTTAATAAAATTCATCTATTTATTATTTTAAATTATTTAAATTTATTATTTATATTGTAAAATAATTAATATATTTTTTATTTAAATTTAACTTAAAAATATATATTTTTAATTTTTTATATTATATTATTATATTATAAATTTTATTTTTATATAAAATCTCGTACTAAATCGTTATATACAATCTTATAATGGAGATATGCCATCTACAGAGCATTTATTGTGAACATTGGCGATGCACTGGAGCGTTGGAGCAACGGTAATTTTAGGTAGCAATTACACTTAAACTATTATACTTTTTTGTTTGTTTTAAAATATTTATTTAGAAAATTTATTACATTAAAAATAATATTATAATTTAGATAAAAGTCTTATTTTACTTATATTAAAATATGATAGTTATTAATTAGTGAAAATTCACAAGAAGTAAGAAGAAAAAAGAATTTTGAAAAATTTTATAATTGATTTAGAATAAATAAAGATAATATAAAAAAAATTAATTATTAATTTTAAAAATATGTATATGAATAAATATTTTGAAATAAAATAAAAAAATTTTATAAATAAATATTTTAAAATGAAAGAAGTAATTATTATTACTACTATTATTATTGTTTATATTAATAATTGCTTCCAGGTCAACACTTCATCGGATCTTGGGGACCGGTCAAGAAAGATACTCGGTAAGACTTTTAAAATTATTAACTTTATCACAATAATTATCATCTAATTTATAAAAGTTATTATTCAGTACTCCTTTGATTCATGCACATCATATTCCTATTCAACATATAAGATTGTATTCCTTGTTTTGTTTGACTCTGGATGGAATGAATAATTTAAAATTGAAAATAAATTATATAAAAATATATATTAAAAAATAATTGTGTAACTTTTAAAAAATTATTGTTTGACGTATTTCTTTATTTTGCAGATTGGATCCTTATATCGACCAGTGTTGATTATCCAACTTGTCAACTTGTCAATCCACAGATAATGCCTTCCAACTTGGCATCACACACACAACCATTCTTTTGATCGTTCTTCTACCAGTATAGTCACATTCGCTTTGAATAAAAGGCAGCGATAATTTTTAAAAAATCAGTTTTGAAAGTTGGAGAGGAGTCTCAAAGAAAAGCGCTCATCCATTTTCAGAACGTGGCACTCTATTTTCAAGAGTTTCTTTTTTTTTGAAGAAGAAGAAGAAAAGGTTTCGGAAATAGTTTCTTAGAGGTTTTTTATATGAATTGTTCTGAATTCTAAAGTTCTTATCAGATTTAATATATGAAATATATTAGTAATATCTAAAAGGCAATATGCATTAAAGTAGTGAATGAGGTAATAAGTCGAATACATATAACTTGTGTGTGCATGCGTGATTGCTTGGATGAATTTTTAACTTTAATTATTAAAATAATTTAAACAATATTTTCTCTTGTAGGTTCCCTCCGATCAAAAGTGGAGATTTCATGCTGCAGAGGTATGCAGAGCTCTATATCAAAGGAAATGAGCACTATATGAAAAAGGCCTCTTGAAGGAAGTCCCCTTTTTACTCAACAATAATCGAAGCTGTTGTGAGTCTAAAGACTTACAGTGTGATGTTACTCTTGAGAATCTTCCTGTAATTTTCTCTTATAAAGAACCATGGAGGGATCCAATTAAGAATGGCTTTTTGCAAGTGCCTCCAGTGGCTGTTCAAAGTCCATTTTCTGGTGCTAATGAATGGCCACTTGAATAATGTCTGCAAGTGACGTCAATATATAGACTTTCTTCTCTTACCGATCTTTCTAACGATAATGATTTAATTCTTGGTAATAAGCTAGTATCAATTTAATTTAATCTTCTAACCTATCAATTAAACAGTTGATTGTTATAATTTAATCTTCTAAGCTATCAATTAAACAATCGTGAGGTATTGAATTCAGAAAATTTAACCACTAAGAATCGAAGAAAGAGATAATTTTAGAAAGTGTTGAAAATTTTGTAAGTTTAATGTCACTTCAAATGACATCATATAAATAAAGGATTATACAAAACTTAAAAGACATCATATAAAGAAAGAATTGTTGAAAGTTCAGGAGAAACAATTTATTAAGACAACTAATCGCCGTCCAAAACTCAACATTTAGAGTGCGAGGAATGTCCGACATGCCTGAAAATATAATGGTTAGGATTAAAATAAGACTTTAATTAAAAGAGATAGTTATTAAGATAGCTTTTTTAGTTGTTAAGATAGATTTTGTATTATAAGAAAAAATAGGAAGTTATGAGTAAATTATAGCATTGTTATTAAATAACGTATTTTAATACAATTTGATCATTCAAAGATCTATAATTTTATAAGTATAGGAGATGAGCCATTTCCGATCTTTTATGATAGTACAAGACCATTTACATATAAATTAAAAGGGTATACGCAGATAAAAATTATATTAAGATGAGTTTGTTTGAATATAATAAAATATTAATAAATATGTGAAGTAAATGTAGAGTCTGAGTGAGAATATATGATAATTTTTTTTAAAAAATTAATTATATATATATAAACAAATGGGGAAACAGTTGCACCTTGGGTCATTTTTAGAATAGCACTCACCTTCTCTTCCTTCTAGTGGCATTAAAAAATTTTTTTACTTTACAAACTGCCCCAAAGGTTAACTCACGTGGTAGCTGCACTACTTGAGCAGCCATGTGCGTAGACTGCCACGAGCGATCCAAGTGCCTAGGTCTATCAATGAGTTGGTCTATTCGGACTCAAAACCCCATTTATACGGGTCTGGTATAGCTATTTTGTTGTCCGAATTCGACTCGAATTGTTTACCCGTTTAATCTATATAATTGGGTTCATGTATAGATATTATAAATTCGAATTCAATTACTCGTTTACCAGATTAATTTAATATATATATATATATATATATATATATATATATATATATATAAAATACAACTGCTACACCCATTGTTGAACCTATAATTGCTACACCCACTGCTGACATGGAAGTTCTCTAAGCAAGACAAATCAGCTGCATTTGGTAGCTTATTTGGCTGAAGGAAGAAGCATATCATGGTAAAATAGAAGTCCAGCAGATAACATTCCAAGAGGGGTGCTAGTGCTAAACCTACGACTCTCCTCATCCCATGAGAATGGCACAGGACGACAGCTGAATGATGCCATTTTCTGCCAACTTTTATTCTGATTACACAACTTTATTCTGTCAAATTTCATGTTCTCTGCACTATATTTTCATGAACACCTTTATTTTAGTCTTTAACTGATATTACTGTTAGTTTCCTACTGCTTATTGTTATTGCCAATATTACTTATTGCTTATTATTGGTCCTGTTTTGGGCATTCTCCTGATACTACAACCATATTACTAATTGATTCTCAATTGCTTATCATTATTATTATTATTATTATTTTGATTGATGACAAATGGGGAGAAAATAGGGATTGTGAATTAATGATTTGAGAATTTGTTGTTGGGGGATTAATTGTGAATTAAGATTTGATGTAGAGAATGTGGATACTGAAAATCTCTTAAGAAGTTGGAGAATGTGGAGACTGAAAATTTCTTAAGAAGC
The DNA here is from genome assembly GCA_026120185.1 of Voacanga thouarsii. NCBI lineage: Eukaryota > Viridiplantae > Streptophyta > Magnoliopsida > Gentianales > Apocynaceae > Voacanga > Voacanga thouarsii. The sequence goes on along the minus strand of JANUWF010001224.1, from coordinate 2,664,133 downwards.
TTGTGATTTTCTGAAATACATTTTTGGGGTTTGAGTTGATTTTTTTGATATATCTTTCACTTGTTTTTGCCCTTATAAATATGGATTGTGAATTGTGAATAGAATGTGGTTGTATGATGGTTTATGAGGGTTATGATTTGAAAGTTTTGGATTATGATTGTGACTGCTTATGAGGATGACAAATTAATATAGTTTGAAATGAACTATGACTGTTTATGGTTGTGATTTGAAAATGCAGAATGTTTAGAATTGGGTGATTTGATAGAGACTATGTTGAGATGTTGTTATGGACAAAGGAGATTGAAGTGTGTGTATGAGTTCATTGTGCATTCCAATTGATTTTAACTTGGCTTGATGATTTGTTTCTTGTCTATGGTTGTGATATGCACTTCATTAAATATTTGGATGATTAGGACATTTATGCTTATGAAATTTTTTTTGGTTGCACAGAAAATTCCTTGTGTTTGAAATATCTTGAGAAAACTAGGTTGGGATTAAAAACCTCTGATCTATTTTTGTGAAAATTCATTTTTACCTTGCACATACACATGAGGAGTTTTGGACTCGCATTTTTTTAATCCAAAAGATTAGTCCAAAAATGAGCTTTTAAAAAGGCTAGCTTTTGCCTAATTTTACTCCATTTTGGATGCATGTTTTGGAAGTCCAAAACCTTCGAATCCAGTGTTAATTTTAAATTGCACTTCATAGCTCTATACTTTATGATTCATATATGCGCATACTAAAGGGAGCATTTCATCTTATGATTTATCTTCTATACCTCTTTATGTGTATATATATATATATATATATATATATATATTGTGACTACTAATTGCGGCTATTCTCTTATGGAATAGTGCTTTGATGGAAGGAAAAACGATATGGAGGTTGGTTGAGCCATGTTTATGAGTACATACTTTAATTTGCTATCTTTATCTCATAAGCACTCTTTGAGTCCTATGATGAGAGATTGCATTTCAATGAAAAATATTCTTATCTCTCTTGGTCTAACATGTCCGTACTATACATATCATTATTTTTGTATCACAATCCCATCAAGTTTGTCATCACTCAAAAGGGGGGAGATTATTAGCCCTAAGGGCATTCTCTTGTGTTTTGACTTATGACAAACATTGATGATGACTAACTTGTGTGATTTACATGTGATAGGACATGTTTGACCTCAATTTTTTCAAGCATACAAATAAGATTGCTAAGCAACTCTTGAGCAATGCAATCCGAGAATGGGTGATCAAGTAGAAGACCAAACGTAAGATATTGTATACCAGGAAGCCCTTGTGGAAAAACTTTAGACTAGGAATTGTTATTAAGGTATTGTCTGTGTTAATTCCTATGTCTTCTTTACCTTATGATTCAGTTTGTTTCTACCTTAAAGGACATAAGTAAAAAGATTTCAAAATATTAAGTGTTCGGATTTTTGAATTAAGTAGTTTGGATGACTCTGCATCCAAAAGCTTCGTCCAAAGCTCTGTGAATAGTGTCAAATCGTTTTTGCCTAAAAAATTGTCATTTTGGACTAACCTTTTGGACGCACCCTCGTCCGATATTTGAGTCCAAAACTCTGAAAATCTGACAGCGTGGAACTAGCCGTTTCTAGTTGTTGGAGCTTTACTTTTTGCTCTTATAAAAAGTTTCAAAACTTGATTTTCTGCAAGATTTTTGTGCTTTCTTTCTAAGAAACATCCTTACACTTTAGAATATAGAAATCTTCCTTTTCATTGTGCTTCGAAGTGAAATCAAATTGCTTCAAAGTTAAAAAGGTGTTAGTACTCATTTGTTCATATCTGCTCAAATTTGTGAGCTATTTCTTTAATTTTTTCTTCAATCTATCTTGTATCAAGGTTGTGGTGTAAAACCTAGTTAGAGTGAGCCTTGTTTAGTGAATGTATCAAGATTGTGGTGTAAAATCCGATTGGGGTGATCTTTCATTCTGTGTTTCAAAAGGTTAGGTGTAAAACCAAGTGTGGTAATCCTCTTATGTAAGATTGGGGTAGCCTACCACCATTGATTTGGCAAAAAGGTTTTAGTAATTGTGTTGAAATTCTTAAGTGGGTACCTAAGGTAGTGGATGTAGATCGTTGAGGATCGAACCACTATAAATCCTTGTGTCTTCTCTTTTGCATTTCATTCGCATTTCATTACTGTATTTTTACTGGTTATTAGATCAAAGAATTTTATCTCAATCTCTGCATTGTTGATCAGTTTTAAAGACCTTTATATTCTACAGAAAGTTTGTATTCAATGCCTCAACTTCCCAACTTTAAAACAACCATCTTCTTACCATTTAATGGTGCTTTAAAAGATTCTTGTTTGCACTTCATCAGTTGCGAAGCAATTTGTCTTTGGGAACAAAAGCATTATACTCCTCTTTGCATTCATTGTTTTAATTAAAGACTTTTATGTAGTTGGATAAAACTGTTATTGTTACTCCATCTACCCATCTTAACTATAAATCTTATTTCCAACATTTAGTAGAGTTTTGAAAGTTCTTTAACTGAACATTTAAGTCTGCATTTTTCTTTGAACTCACACTTTAATCGGCCATTGTGAAAAAGACATCAAAGATTTTTCAAATCATATTTATTTGCCATAAACCTTATTCATCCCCCCAAGGTTTATCAGTAATAAATTTAGTAATAAAGAATTACAAGGTTAAAAGAAAAAAAACAAAATATACCAATTGCATTAATAGGATCCTCAAAATTAAATTTGTTTTAAAAAGGATTTCAAAATTTTTATATTTATTTTTACCTTGATCCTTAGTGCCACTACAAGAAAAATCGCCTATTATTCATATACTATTATGACACTTTTCAAGTGTCATGAAAGATTCTGACACTTTTTTTGTGTTGGGAAGGAAAAAGAGCGCCTTTAGAAATTTCCTTTAAAAAAAAAAGTGCCAACTTGGCAGAATATTTTTTGGGATAAACAACAGAAAATCAATCTCTCTTATTCTCAATTGAAAAGCAGTGTTTTGACTGTGTTTTTTCTTCTTCACCTTGTTGGAATGTTTGCCTTCTAGACTAGATTTTTGATGTAATTATCAAATTTATTAATAAAAGAAATTATTCTCAAAATTATTTGTGAATTTTATATTACTTTTGTGGATGATTTTGTTCGGAAAAAACTCATTGTATTTAAGTAAATGATCCATTTGAATGGTGGTCTTTCACAGTAAGGTATGGACCACGAGTTACTTAACACATAAACGTTTGTTCGTAACTAATTGATGAGAATGGAAATCTCATCATGTTTAGGTTATTGTGTTATGATTTCTAAATAGGGAATGATTTACCTTTAACCAATGGGTAGTCCACTCACTTCATAGCATGAGCGTATTTCAAAGACGTAGAACATGATCTATAATAGTAGTTTCTAGAAGTATTATTTAGAAGAAGCACAGACTATTACTGCTACAGCGTAGACTAATACTTTACCGCTTGAGTATGAGTTGGCGGTCAAACGAAGCTGAAAGCATGTACTTTAATATGTTGTAGTTGAGGTTCTTTCGTAGAGTCGATATACTTGTATTTTGGGTATATGTGACTAGTTAGTCAAGACAAACTTGAACAAGATAGCTTTGCACTATATTTTCCCTTATGACTATTCAAATGATCTAAATATCTAGGGCCCTAGGGAATATGACTTGGATGTTTGCTTTAGGGTAACTCCCTTGGAAAGCGAACATATTCCAGGAGTCGTGGATCAATGGACTAGAGGTTTAAGGATGGTAGATATCTTTTAGAGAGGTGTTAATATACTTTTCCTCTCTAAATGTTCGGTAATACGTAGAGGGGTATTTTAGTTATTACACTTGTAGTTCAGAGACTTTGCTAACGCAGTATTGTCCTTGGGGTCAATATTTCTTTATAGTGATATTAGGAAATATTTAAAACGTAAAATATAGCTATTTATATAGCAAGGGTATTTTAGTCATTTTAGTAGGCAAAACGATGTGTCTTTTGGTCCCCGAAATAGCCCTTAATTCTTGACAGATTTGGGTTAAGGAATTACTCTTGATAATTATGTGTTTTATTTTATTTAAGTAGTCTGATTTATTATTAGACTAGAATAAAATAAAAAGTCTATGAGAGAATACATATTTTATCTAGTTTAATTGGTTAATTAATTATTTAGGGCCCAAGGCCCAAATTGAATAATTAGAAAATTAACCTAGGTATAAACTAGATAAAATGCCTTATATTTTATATTGGTTTATTTGGACTTGTTAATTATTTATTGGGCTGTTTTATGAAACATCAAAAATAAATAATTGAGGCTTATTATTTATGGGTGTTCAAGCCCAATAGTAAATAATTTTATCTGGCCTAATGGATGGGACCAAGAGTAAAAAAAAAAAAAAAAAAACAGCAAGGGACGGATCCCGTATTGTTTGGTATGAAAGGATAATTAAGCGCCAAGTTTTTTTTTTTTTACTCTCTCTGTGGGGAATCTGGTTTTCCAGAAATGATAATAGGAAGAGAAAATTCTTCTTTGATAATGGCTTGTGAGCATTAAATCAAAGAACGAAGGCCATTCTTTTATCCGATTGGAGCTTTTACCAGCAGTAGTTAAGGCAGTGGCCATATTTAGGAAGATTAAAAGCTTCGCGTGAATGAGAAGAAGCAGATGACTTCTAAGAGTGCAACCGGAGGTGTTTTTGGGAGAACTAGTGGCTTCAAGCATTCATTCAGAAGTGGTCCAGACATCTTCTTCGGTGACAACAAGGTCATTCAAATGCAGAAGTATTATAATTCTTAAAGCTTCCACTGCCTTTGTTTGATATTATGCATGCTTTTGTGTTTATTTTTGTTGTACATTACCTTCAATTGGTATCAGAGCATGGTTTGGCAAATATAGGAAGCATGCTAGGCTTAACTAAAATAAGAAAATATTAGTTTTAGATGTTTTCTATGAACTTTCGTGTTTCTGGTTTGTGATAGTCTTCTCTGTAAGTTTCGCGAGTGGAAGTATAGGAACACTGTATTTTGATTGTTTTCATAGATATGGTGTGAGTCTAGTGTTTTTAAGGACATAGGCACTTGTTAAGTGCTTTTATATATTGTCTGCATGAAAGAGCGAGAAGAAGAAATGCAAAAATGTAGAAGAAAAATTGCACGAAAAGCTAAAGAAGATCACACTGTTCATCGGCTCAAGGAGCCAAGCCGAGCTTCCAGTTTTCTGTGAGAGGAGCCGAGCCATCTTAGCAAGCCGCAATCGGGGCCGAGGAAGGCCCGGCTCAATGGTACGCGTTAGGAAGCTTCCTCGTGAAAGCACTGGCTTTCTTATGGCGCGCGAGGAAGCGTTCCTCGTGGATGACCAATCTCAAATTGCAATTTGCAATTTGGTCTTCAATTTTGACTGGGCTTCGTGGGCTGGTCGCGGGCACCCGCCCGGGTCGCATTCCATAGGTTTTTCCTATGGGCCATGATCTAGTGTGGTGGGTGCATTGGACCAGAATTTTTTTAAAAAAAATTTTGGTCCCATATCAGATGAAGTTATTTTTATTACAATAGTTAATATTCTTTGAATATATTTGCATGAAAAATAATAGTGAAAAAGATTTAGGATTAAACAAGACTATTAATTAATTAATGTGTTTAATTCTACTATGTGGACATTTAGGTTAAAAGAATAGAAAAGCATAAAAACGTTTACAGTTTTCTAATATGTTTATTTCTTTTTGTACTATATGTGCATGTTTTCTCAAAGACCAAAGTCTTTGGAAATTTTAACTAAGAAAAACATTTTTCTTAAATTAAATGATTAATTTTAATTCGAAAAAAAATTAATTCTTGATTATTTTCTCAAAGGATTTTATCCTTGATATAGAAAATATTTTGGATTTAAATATTTTAGTGAGTTAAAATAGAAAACCATTTTGATTTATTTTTAACAAGAAAAATTATTTTTGTCAAATTAAACTTGAGATCAATATCTCTCGAAAGTTTTAATGAAATTTTTTGAAATTATTAAGTTTATTAACTTAAATAAAATTAATGCATGAAAAATTTTCTCAAATGGTATAAACCTTGACATAGAAATTTTTATGGGTTTAGATATATTATTTTTGAGTTAAAAGAAAACTTAATTGAAAATTTCAAAGGATATTTTTCAAGAAAACTCTTATTTTAAAATACTAAGTGGGAGAGGGGTTCCAACGACCCCATGGCTTTCATTACAATCCTCATTAGAGATCGTGGGTCCTCTCGCGTCACTATGGGAGAGAACCCGTATAGGATGAGGATGCCACAATGATCTAGAACTAATGAATGGATGCAACTAATAACTCGGGACACGTGTTATGATCGGCCAGCTCACGTTTGAGGTTATAGTGTGAGGAATGTCCATAGGAAATAAGAAGAAACAGTCATCTTAAGATGGAGTTATTTTCTAGATCATTACCTATGAGGAAAATTAATTTGTGGTGATTAATACACTTAGCTTAAAAAATTGTTAATTTTTCCAAGAAGTTATACCAGTTTTCCTAAAAGCCAAATTAACAATATTAAAGATAATAGTTATAGAGTTAACTATTATCAGATTTAATATGAGGATAAAGGCATAAATTATTTTTGTTTTTTTACAAACTGAGATTTCTTTTATTTTCGATTTTTCAGAAATGGTTGGTGGAGGTTCTTTTAGTCCTTTGGCCATTATTCTCCGTGAGAATAAACTAACGGGTATAAATTATATGGATTGAAAAAGGAACTTGGATATAATACTCACTGCTGAGGAGTATAAGTATGTCCTCTACAAAACCTGCCTTGTTATCGGGAAGGGTTCCACCGCTGAAAAGCGAGAGGCTAAGAAAGCATGGAAGAAGACCAATGAGATGGCTCATTGCTACATGTTGGCCTTCGTGTCTAATGTGCTCCAGTTTAAATAGAGCACATAGTCACTGCGTACAACATTAGCCAATCACTAATCTCGATGTTCGCAAATAAAAGCCGGCCCACAAAGTAGGTGGCCCTGAGGACGATCATCAACACTAAGATGGCTGAAGGAGCATTAGTCAGAGAGCATATGCTCAAAAGGATTGCTACTTTCGAGGAAGCAAAAGTCTTAGGGGCTGTTATTGACCCCGAGAGCCAAGTGGACATGGTTCTCGAATCTCTTTCGAGCTCGTTTACTCAGTTCAAGGTAAATTATAACATGAACAAGTTAAACATGAGTTTAACCGAGTTAATGAAAGAACGCCAGGTGGCAAAAAAGGTCATGAAGCCACAGTCCAAGGCTATAATTGCTAGGGCTTTTTCTTTTAGAACTAAGCCTAAGCCCAGAAAATTCAAGAAGAAGAAGGGAAACGCACTGGCCTAACCCAAGAACTAGCCTAACAAGCTTAAGGGCAAGTTCTTCAAGTGCGGGCAAAGGGACATTGGAAAAAAGAGTGTCCAGAGCTTTAATCCAAGAAAAATCCTACAGGTATTGTTCTCTATCTAGAGTCAATTTCAATGGTTGGATCAATTTTTACTTGGATTGTTGATTCTGGAGCCACTAATTATATCTATAACTCCTTGCAGGGATTTAGGAAGATAAGAAGACTCAAGAAGGGCGAGCATAGACTACGAGTAGGAAATGGAGCACAAGTATGAGCCCTTGCAGTGGGAAAGCTGGATCTTATTTTTTATTGTAATAGAGTAGTTATTTTGAAGGATATTTTATATGTACCCAGTTATAGATAGAATTTGATTTCAGTATCAAAGCTAATAAATCATAGATATTCTGTTTCTTTCCATTCTGGTATTACTATCAGTAGAAATTGCGAAGTTTTATGCACATGGCATATGTATGAAAACTTAATTTTTTTTTAAATCTTACAAATAATCAAATAAAAAATGCTCAATCTGAACCTTTAAACAAGAAGAGAAAGACTAATGTCAATAACTCATATCTTTGGCATCTAAGGTTGAGTCATATTAACTCAATCAGGATTCAAAGGTTAATTCATGATGGGCCCTTGGGCTTATTAAGATTGGAAAGTTGACTTCAGTATGAATCCTGTCTTATGGGAAAAATGACAAAAATGTCATTCACCCAAAAGGCTGATAGAGCCAAAGAGATATTGGGCCTTGTTCATACTGGTATGTGTGGTCCTTTGTCTATACAAGCTAGAGGGGGTTTTGAGTACTTTATCACTTTCACGGATGATTGTACAAGGTTTGGTTACATCTACCTGATGAGACACAAGTTTGACTCTTTTGATTAGTTCAAAGAGTTTAAGGTTGAAGGGAGTATCGGACAGATAAACTGATTAAAACCTTACGATTGGATCGTGGTGGAGAGTACCTCCTCAGTGAATTCAAAGATTACATGGTACATCATGGGATAGCATCCCAACTCTCTGCATCGAGTACACTCTAGTAGAATGGAGTAGCTAAGAGAAAAAAAAATAAGATATTGATGTAAATGGTTCGAAGCATAATTTTTCATACTACTTTTCCCGTCTCTTTTTAGGAGTATGTCTTGAAAATAGTGACATACATTCTGAACTTTGTACCTTCTAAGTCAGTACCAAGGATGCCCTATGAGATGTGGACTGGACGTAAGCCAAGTCTGAATCATCTCAGGATATAATGTTGTCCTGCTTATGTACTGATCAAGGGAGACAAGCTAGAACCAAGATCAGAATTATGCTACTTTGTTGGGTATCTAAAAGGGACAAAAAGTGGTTACTTTTATCATCCCAAGGAGCAGAAAGTACTGGTACGTACTAATGTTAGATACTTGGAGGATAATCAAAATACTTCCACTAAAGGTTTAACAAGGTTGGAACTTGAGGAGAAGTTATCTTCGGAATCAACTTCTTTAGACTCGATTGTGGAACAAGAAGAGTCATAGCCTCATGAACTTGTACAAACGGAGCCTCATCGTAGTGGGAGGGTATCTAGAGTTCCAGAACGATAGATAGGAGAGGCTTTCGAGCTGGCCTCTAACCATTAGGAACAAGATCCCACTAGATACGAGGAGGCTATTGCTGATGCTAATGTAAATCAATGGCATGAAGCAATGAAAGCTGAGATTAAGTCTATGTATTTCAATCAGATTTGGGATCTTGTAACTTCATCTAAAGGGATAAAACCCATTGGGTGTAAATGGCTATACAAGAGGAAGATGAAAGTGGATGGGAAGGTGAAAATCTTCAAAGTTGGGCATGTAGCGAAAAGGTATACTCAGAAAGAGAGAATCGATTATGAGGAAACCATTTCCTCAGTAACCATGCTTAAGTCCATCTGTATCCTCCTTGCCATTGCATATCATTTCGACTACGAGATATGACAAATGGATGTTAAGACGACATTTCTTAATAGCCATCTTAACGAAGACATCTATATGTCATAACCGAAAGGTTTTATTGCTAAAGGCTAGGAACATATGGTTTGTAAGCTTAAGAAGTCTATTTATAGACTTAATCAGGCATCTAGAGTATGAAACATTCATTTTGACGAGACTGTAAAGTCTTATGATTTCATTCAAAATGAGAATGAATCATGCATGTACAGGAAATTGGAAGGCATAAATGTGGTTTTTCTTATCCTATATGTGGATGGCATTTTACTCGTTGAAAATGATGTAGGAACATTATTATCTACTAAGGTTTGGCTGTCTAGTCAATTTAGTATGAAAGACTTGGGAGAAGCCAGTTACATTCTCGGGATTAAGCTTCTTAGAAATAGGAACCAGAGAATGTTAGGATTATCCCAAGTGACATATATTGACAATATACTAGCTAAGTTTAGCATGGACTCATGTAAGGGAGCTCTAATCCCTTACAGACATGGGTTGTTTTTTTATTCTAAGGACTGTGCTAAGTCTCAAGAGAAAAAGATAGGAAGAATAGGATTCCCTATGCTTCGGCTGTGGGAAGTCTCTTGTACGCCATGCTGTGCACTAGATCAGATATTTGCTTTACCGTAGGCTTAGTTAATTGATATCAGTCAAATCCTGGGAAGGTTCATTGGCAAGTTGTAAAGCATATTCTCAAGTACTCCAAAGGTACGAAAGATTATATGTTGGTTTACAGGGTTGATGACTTGGTTTCTATTGGATATACAGACTCAGACTTCCAGACAGATAAGAATGAGAGAAACTCTACTAGTGAATATGTCTTCACCTTGTCTGGAAGAACTGTTTCATGGAGAAGTATCAAGTAATCCTACATTATTGACTCAACCATGGAAGCTGAGTATGTGGCAGTTTCGGAGGCATCCAAGGAAGCAGTCTAACTCCAGAAGTTCCTTTTAGAACTTGGAGTTGTGCTATACTTGGACAGATCGATTGTGGTGTATTGCGACAACTCTAGAGTAGTCTCGCAATTCAAAGAACCTAAGAACCATAAGAAAAGGGAAGCACATTAAGAGGAAGTACCACATGATCCAGGATTTCATCCAAACACGTGAAATCGTGGTAGAACAAATAGCCTCGGAGAACAACCTAGTAGATCCCTTCACCAAGCCTTTGGCTGAGAGAGTCTTCAAGAGACACTTAGATACTATAGGGGTGGGAACCTACAGACTTTCTTAATCTTGGAGTGCAAGTGGGAGATTGTTAGAATGTATACTCTCTAGACTAGGTTTCTGATATAATTATCGAATTTATTAATAAAAAAATTTATTCTCAAAATTATTTGTGAATTTTACATTACTTTTGTGCATGATTTCGTTTGGAAAAAACCCATTGTGTTTAAGTAAGTGATCTATGTGAATGGTTGTATTTTACAGTAAGGTATGGACCACGAGTTACTTGATACATAAATGTTTGTTCTTAACCAATTGGCAAGAATGGGAGTCTCATCATGTTTAGGTTATTGTGTTATAAATTCCTAATGGGGAATGGCTTACCTTTAGCCAATGGGTAGTCTACTCACTTCATAGCATAGCGTATTTTGAATACGTAGAATATGACTTGTAATAGTATTTTCTAAAAGTACTATTTAGAAGAATCCCAGACTATTACTCCTACAGCGTGGACTAATACTCTACCGCTTGAGTATGAATTGGTAGTCTAAAAAAGTTGGAAGCATGTATTTTGATATGCTGTAGTCGAGGTTCTTTCGTAGAGCTGATATACTTGTATTGTGGGTATATGTGACTAGTTAGTTAAGACAGATTTGTATAAGATAGCTTCTGCACTATATCGTTCCTTGTGACTATTCGAATGATCTAAATATCCAGGGTCCTGGGGACACATGACTTGGATGTTTGCTTTAGGGTAACTCCCTTGGAAAGCGAAAATATTCTAGGAGTCGTGGATCATTAGACTAGAGGTCTAAGGATAGTAGATGTCTTTTAGAGAGGTGTCTTTTAGAGAGGTGTTAGTACACTCTTCCTCTCTAAATGTACGGCGATACGTAGAGGGGTATTTTAGTCATTACACCTGTAGGTCAGAGACTTTGCTAACGCAACATTTTTCTTAGGGTCAATATTTCCTTATGTTGATATTGGAAAATATTTAAAATATAAAATATAGCTATTTATATAGTAAGGGTATTTTGGTCATTTTAGTAGCCCATGCGATGTATCTTTTGGTCCCCGAAATAATTCTTAAGTCTTGAAAAATTTAGGTTTAGGAATTGGTCTTGATAATTATGGATTTTATTTTATTTAAGTAGTCTCAATTATTATTGGATTAGACTAAAATAAAGGGTCCAAGAAAAAAGATATATTTTATCTAGTTTAATTGGTTAATTAATTATTCAGGGCCCAAGACCCAGATTGAATAATTAGAAAATTAACATAGGTATAAACTAGATAAAAGGCCTGATATTTTATATTGGTCTATTTGGATTTGTCAATTATTTATTGGGTTGTTTAATAAAACCTCAAAAATAAATAATTGAGGCTTATTATTTATAGGTGTTCAAGCCCAAGAGTAAATAATTTTATTTGCCCCAATGGATGAGACCAAATGTAAAAAAAAAAAAAAAAAATCAATAGATGGATCCCGTATTGTTTGGTGTGAAAGGATAACTAAGCGCCAAGTTTTTTTTTACTCTCTCTGCGTCTCTCTCTTTGGGGAATTTGGTTTTCCAGAAATGATAACAGGAAGAGAAAATTCTACTTTGATGATGGCTTGTGAGCATTAAATCAAAGAACGAAGTGTTGGGGATATGCCCTAGAGTCAATTTGTACTTATACAATTGTCATTATGTTTTATATAATAATATGAGGCTTTCCTTTCCATGAATAGTGAGTTTTGTTTTGTTGGTCATCAAGTACGTGACTTGATAGTAAAACCCTACAATGAATACAATGACTATTCTAAAGTCTGTCCTCGATCGATTATTATTATTGGAATAATAATAAATTAAGATTAGTATGTTTGTGACTTGATGGCTATGTTTTACTGGCCATGGATATTTGTGATATCGAGTCAAGACATAAATAAATGTTAGAGAACATTGTATTGGACATGACCCACTGTGAGAGTACTTCATGGAATATGTCATAAGTACTTTCTAGCCATAATAATATTGAAAGTCCTTCGACCTAAATTCATCATAGTTTCTTACTTGATAAATTCTATATTTTGACATTGTCTAAAGTTGTCTTTAACCAGATAATAAATTAGACTACTGTTGGATATAAAATAAATCAAGGATAGGAATATGATTGGTTGTGAAGGAATTTTCCCTCTCAATTATGGGAGAGATATCCATGGGCCCCTTGATAAGTTAGACTGTTAAAAAAAATGCATGGCCGTGCTCAAATATATCAATCTAAGATATTGATATCATTTGTTTGAACAGTCTACTATGAAATCAAGAAATAATTGATTAAGCTTAATAAAGATGACATGCTCCGTGCCTTATGTTTAATCTGGATATCGTGTGACAAAGGGACTAAATATAAAATTATGGTTTGGTTCAAAGAGATCACCGATCTTCATTTAACCTGGATAGTTATAATGTTTTGCTAGAAACTGCTTATAACTTGTGGGCCATTTAAATACGATTTAGGTACGCTGCCAGTGTTAAATGAACCTATAGGGTCACACAATAAGCGAACTTGTTAGGTTATTTTTCTGGTGACCAGATTCGATGAATCTGGATGATATCCAGATTATAAGAATCTGACTCGGTAAAATAATTAGTTAAATTACCGAGATAATGGCAGAATCTTATCATATCAGTTTTAATTTAATTTGAATTTAAATTAGAATATGATAAGATATGATTAGGGTTGGACTCTAAGAGGTTCGAGGGTTTTTTAAGAAAACCCTAGCCGTCTTTCGATAGTCCAAATTTTTCGGTTGAGAACATTCGTGCCATTCTCTACCAGAGGAAAAAAAAAAACCTCTCAAACCCTAGGCGCTAGCACTCCCCGGGTATCGAGTGAGTTCGCGGTGTGTATCCATAGAGGACGTTCGCATACTGCAGCGTCTGGTGATTGTTCAGGTCGAACGTACAATAGCGCAACCAGAATCGAAGGATTTCGATTACAGCAACCAGAGGTAACTCTTAAAGCTTAGATCTTCTTAATCGTTTACTTGGGTCCTCGGGAGGGATTCGTGGATGTTTTTCTCATTTAGGAGTCCACGAATCCCAACACGAAGGCCATTCTTTTATCCGATTGGAGCTTTCACCGGCGGTGGTTAAGGCAGTGGCCATATTTCGGAAGCTCAAAAGCTTTGCGTGGATGAGAAGAAGCAGACGGTTTGATGATGGCTTGTGAGGAATCTGGTTTTCCAGAAATGATAACAGGAAGAGAAAATTCTTCTTTGATGATGGCTTGTGAGCATTAAATCAAAGAACGAAGGACATTTTTTTATCTGATTGGAGCTTTCATTAGCGGTGATTATGGCAGTAGCCATATTTCAAAAGCTCAAAAGCTTCGCGTGAATGAGAAAAAGTAAACGGCATGTAAGAATGCAACCGGAGGTATCTTTGGGAGAACCAGTGGCTCCAAGCATTCATTCAAAAGTGGTCTAGACATCTTCTTTGGTGCCAACAAGGACATTCAAACGCTGAGATGTTATAATTCTTAATGCTTCCGCTGCATCTGTTTTGATATTATGCATGCTTCTGTGTTTATTTTTACCGTACATTACCTTCACACCTCAAAAACCCATCATTGTGTTTTTCATACGTGTTCATTGCTACGGTCCACTGTCGAGGGGAAAATCAAGGGAAATTTGCTATAGTATACTCTGCTACTATGTGTGATTATAAACAAGAGAGGTGCTCAGTGCTACTATTGAATGTAATCAAACTTCCTTTTCTTTTCTAAAGTTGTAATCTTTGGTTGTTTATGACTATTTGCTTTTTTCTTTAGTTTTCAATTTAGTGGCTAATACTGATTTTTTTTGTGGCAGATGAAGAGATGAGGTGGTATAATGGGCTGGTACTTCTATTTTAAAGCATTTTCTTGTTTTATTTTGCTGGAAATTTATAATTAAGTGCTTGTGGTTATTGCTTTAGTAACTTTTTTATTGCAATATTGTTAGACATTTTTAAAAAAATGATCTGCCAGCAAGTATGTTTACCATAAGAAAAAAGGGCTTTCTTGACATGTTTTTAATGACGCTTTTTATAAAGTGTCATAATAGAGTACCTATAATGATGTTAGTTTTATTCACGGCATTATAAAAAAACAAAAGACATAGTTTTATTAAGATAATTCAAATTGATATATTATTGTGACAGATTTTTAATGTCACGAAAGATAACATATCTTTGGTGACACTTTCTTACTGTAAAGAAAGAAAAGTTGCCCCTTTAGAAATTTTCCTTAAAAAAAAAAAAAACACGAGATTAAGGGCAAGTTTTAATTGATCTCTGTCCTTCTTGGTCAAAAATCCTCAAAATTGCAGTTTTTATAGTTCTTGTTGATTTTTAACTCTGTTCATATATTGCTTGCAGAAAAAAATTAGGATTTTGTCGGAAGAGTTCTCCCATCCTCACCATTATTAACAAAAGGTTTAGCACGCTCATATTCATAAAGAATCTTCAAAACACTCCTTTCTCGTGAGGTAGCAGTAATGGCAGTGACAGTGGCCGGGGAAGCTAATAAAAATAGAGGATCTAAATATATCAGATTTCATGGCACAAGGAAAAGACTATAGGGAAGGTTTCCAGTGGAGATCAGGGACCTATGGAAGAAGATAAAGGGTTTGGCTATTTCTCTCTGAATTAGAGCTAGATTGCAACAATAAAAATACTTCGTATTGTGTATATATGTCAAAATCCTAGGTCTATTAGTTAATGCACAAATCAAATTTCACCATCTTTTTTTCTCGTTCTCATATATAAAGCTGCACAAAGCCTCACTACAATTGATTTCATCTCTTTTTAGGCCTCAAATCTCCATAATAATAAGCATCAGATGGTCCGTTTATACATGCTTCTTCTCAGTGATGGTCCATTTCATCGATTTTCTAGTTATTGTTTTTGTTTTTCTCTGCATCTGTGTGTTTCCTTATTTGCTAATCGATGCACTGCTGGATCAGATTGTGGTGTAATTGAGTTTAGCAAAGAGAGTGTTGAAGCATTGATTAACGGAAGGTTGAAAATTAAGAACAAGTTTAACTATAAGGTAAGTCTTGCTAATAGGAAATGCTATTTTGTTTGCTTTTCAGTTTTACCCTATGTCTTTTGTGATCATCTTACATTTAATGAGATGTCTCCAATGGTGATTGAAAATGTTTCTAGTTAGAGGTTTTGTATGTTAAGATTCCGATATGTGCACAAGAAAAATTTGATCTAATGTCAGATTACATAAAAAGGCTCAAGGATTGCATCAAGTGGTTCCAACAGCTTGAAGCAAACTATGTTTAAGAGAATGAGAAACTAAAAGATTTGCTTGAAGCTGCTGAGAAGAAATGCAGTTACTTGGGTATGATTGATTTTCCTATTTTATTAAGCTATTTTGTTGACTCCAGCTGCTCTGTGACTCTATTTTCTTTCCATTGCTCTTATAGAGATGCTAATGAAGGCAAAGGAAGAAGAACTAAATTCTACTATCATGGAGTTAAGGAGAAATTACGAAAAACAAGAAAAATTTGCAAAAGAAGAATCTGGCAAACTAGTAAGTTTACCATAAGAAATGCATTGTTCCAAAAACTTTTAGTTTTGGTTGCTATAGACAATCTTGATTCTTTCAGGAAGCTTTAGATTCTTTCGGTAGAGAAAATGAGGTAAGAGCAACAGCAGAGATTACAAGCTTCTCTTTCAGAAGATCTCAAAAGTGCTCAACAAGATAATGCAAGTTCTAATCAGAAGGTAACATTATCACAACCATTGAACAACTGTTGAACTATAGCCATCAATTGTTGAACTATGAAGGGGAAATGTGCTTAAGTATAAGTGGTTATGCTCACCAGTTTGCTAACATGAAATTCTCTTCCTCTATATAATTTATTCAAGTGAAAGCTTTTCTTGATGAGAATGTCATTAATTTACTCTGTGATCAATTGCCCCAGTTGATGCATTGCAATAAGAATTGATGTCATCCATCAATTTGAGATGGATTTGTTGTCAGAGTTTTTGTTCAAATTTTGTGTTGTTTCTTTATTTGAATGTCCAGTTTATTTTATATCATCGGCTAAAATACTTTTCCTAGGCTGAAATGCACAATTTTGTTTGGCAGTCACTGTGAATGAATTGGAGGCCCTATAAGTTCTTTATGAGAAATTAAGCAATTCCATAATAGATGATGGTCGTATTCTGCTTTACATACATAATGGTGATTTCATAAAGAATCAATATTTTAGTCTTGACATATGCTTGAAATGGCTTGTCAACTCTTATAGGTGAAACCATTAATGTTAAAAATAAAAAGGTACAATGCCTTCTTTTCTCCCACTCATTTCCTTTTATTATTGCATTTTATCATTATTGTTGTAACAGAAGTCCAAGCCTTCCATTATACCTACTGTCGAAGTTGAGCCTCCTGGATGTTCATTTAATCCTGCATCTAAAAGCCACGTTGTTGTTTTTTATGTTTGTGGTTTTTATATGTCATCTATAGTTGAACTCATATATGAATATGTGAAAGTGTTGCTTCTACACTATATTATAATCTGCTGTAGTTTGCACTAATATTTTATTGTCACAGGTACCCGAGCTCATGCATTGCGCGAGACAGCTACCTATTAATATTATAGGTGCAGATCCACGACAAAGATTAAATAGGTGTTTCAGTATCACAACAACTTGGGATTGGAATAAGATCAATGATGCTTGGCTTGAGGAACTACAAGATAAATGATGCTTGGTTTAAGGAACTACCTATGTATTTAAATATTGTATTCCTCATTTTTTGAAAAATGACTGTGAATGTTAAATTTAGATATTATGAAATTTATATTTTGATTCTGACTTTATCTTCAATATTGTCTACTCTTGATCATTTTGAATAAAATAGCTATATATATATATATATATTAATAGGACAAGGAGAAAAAAAGCCTATCATGGCACACAAAAAGATGTTAATTAAAGGAATCTATGCTGGCACATTTAAAATGCATTCTTTAGGACTTATAGTGACACTATAAAGTGTCAAGTATGACTATTATAATAACATATTTTATTGTTGTATTATAACACCTATTGTGATGCTAAACGTTGTCATAATATGAAATTTTTTCTTACGCTTTTAAGTGTCACAACAATTATTGTGGCGTAAAATAGTGTTACAACATGACACTTTTCCTGACGGTTTTAAAGCATCACAAAACCTATTGTGATGCTAAATGGTGTCATTACATGATATTTTTCTTGATGCTTTTAAAGTGTCATAATACAAGAGTTATTGTGACGGTAAGTAGTGTCAGAACAGGACACTTTTACTAACGCTTATAAAGTATCACAACATAATACCTATTGTGACTCGATTTTGGATGATATTGTTCCAAAGCATTATGACGTCAAAAGCGTCACTAAAAACCTATTGTCTTGACACTTTTTTGCATCAAGAAAGCCCTTTTTTCTTGTAGTGATTGTCCCAAAATTTCTTCCTGATCATGTTATAATTATTTTGTGCTTCACAATATTTAAAAAAAAAAAATGTGGTAATATGTTAATGCATAGCTTATTGTAGAATTTGCTCCCTTTACCAATGAATAAGTAGAAGTTTTTCCTTTTGCCTGTACTATTGAATAGTTAATGCTATTCATAAATAGTTGAAGCAAGAAGAATTGTTTTTATTAGTTACCATTGGTGTTGCTATCTTTTTGTGATGGTGGGATAAATGTTAAGATGGAAATATGTCTAAGAGATTAAGATATATGGTTTATGTCAAGAGATGGCTCTATGGAGTGCATTAAATACATCTATGCTGATGATGGTCTTCTATTGCATGATGTTGTAAGGCAACTGCAAAGTGCTTCAAAAACTGAAGTTTTGCTTATGTCTTTTTGTGAAAACATAGTTATTAATCTTTGGCAATGTTCTTGAAATAGTAACTTCTAGAGCAACAAGAAAAAGAGAAAGGTGCTTGGCTTTGACATTTGAAGTACTAGATCAGCTTGACTATTGTAATCATGGAATAGAGTAGCTCTCATAATGGATTTACAAGCTTTTAAAATGTTACCTGATTGCTAATTGATCTATCTACGTTGTAGAAAACCCATCAATATGTAGGTTTTATGT
Source organism: Voacanga thouarsii (assembly GCA_026120185.1). Taxonomy (NCBI): domain Eukaryota; kingdom Viridiplantae; phylum Streptophyta; class Magnoliopsida; order Gentianales; family Apocynaceae; genus Voacanga; species Voacanga thouarsii. Next base: position 2,645,520 of record JANUWF010001224.1, on the reverse strand, counting down.
CTTGCATACTAGTAGAAGAGCAACTGGCCATAAAATCTATCCATATTTGAATAAGAGCTATAACTTCTAATTTGGACAAATGCTATAATGTTGATATTCTGTGTATGTTGAAACTGACGGGCCAAAACTACTTATGCTTTTATATAGCCTTTATATGTTGCTACATGGTACAAATCCTATCAATTAGGAAGTTATCTCACAATAATAAAAAGTTTTAGTTTATTTCATTTACTAGTTTGTGTTGTGACAGGAAAATTCTTTTGTTTGATTCAAATGTTGGAAAATTTCCAAATATTAGGAATCAATTTAATGAAAGAAAAAAAATGTGAATATGACACATACATAGAAAGAATACAAGAAATATGAACTTCTAGGCTAGATGTTTTCTTTCTTTCTTTCTAACTACAAGTGTGAGTCAAAAGTTTTCCAAAATTCTTCTCACAAGGGATGTCATATTGTAGCACTCCTATTTTGCATGCATATGCAGTAACAACACTGCTTCAACCATACATGTTTTTATTGCATTAAAGTAGAGATATACACATATCCACCTAGACTTTTTTTGACTATTTCCCAGTGAAATATAGAAAATTTTACCTGAATTCTCTTGGGAGTAGAATTTACTATTTATTTTGTTTTAGGCCAACAAAGCATTTAGAAGATAATTAGGCATGCCATGGATTTATCAGCAAGCTCATTCTCTAGTATCTTATAATAATATCAAATTTCTTTTTAGTTTACCATTTTGAAGTATGATAAATGATAGACTGCATTCTTGGAGAGTGAATGTATGTACTTTCTAATGTGATATCTAGAAATAAGCTCCATAAGGAAGCAATTATGACTGATTTTTTTCCTGCACTACCTGGAAGTCCCTAGGCAATTATGTTCAAGTTTTTACAGAGTAGTGACAGCCAATTTAGTATGACTATTGCTTGGGCTTTAGTAAATCTCTCGTTACCAAGCTGTCCTGGTGCATTTAGTCGGGTTTTGAGACTAAGAAATGTTGGCATAGCTTACCTATTGAAGAATATGATTTCATAACCTTTATTTGAAAGTATTATGCAAATTTATTGTGGTAAAACTACATTTTTTTTTTATCTCATTTCAATCAGAAATTTTCTATACATTTAGATGATGTTAGTCTATTCTAAGCAAACAGTTATATAGGTTAATGATTCTCTTTTATCCTTCTACGGATGTGTTCAAATTTCATTATACTTTTCTTATTAAGATTGTAGCAACAAGAATTTCTTTGAAGTCATAAGTTGCAAGCTTGGCTAAAACTATTCCTTCTCATAGTTGTTAGGTGATGATATGTTTTTTCCTAGAGAGGGAAAATCTTCATTTATGGATCTAATAACTTTGATTTCATTTCATTATATGAGTGCATTCTCTTTTAGATAGTATGCAAAGTTGTTTCTATTTTACTTTCTTCTCTTTTAGATTATATGAGGATTCTTCTTGAAGCAACTTTGTTTCTATTTTAAGCTAGTACAGAACACTGAAGAACCCTCTACCATTTTGTAACGGAATAGTTGCTTCGAGATCTCGTATCTCTCAGTTTTGGCTTGGCGCGTCAAACAGCTCTCGAAGATGTAGTATAATCGATTGAGCATCCATATGCTCGTGCTATTTTTGTAGCTCGGGAGTCATGGATGCCTACATGATACTGTATCACTATCCTCCTTATGCCTTTTGTGGATAGCATGATCATCAGCATGTGCATCTTGAGCTGGTGGTGGAGGAATATGAGCATCTAGCACGTAGAGCAACTTTTTCGATTTGAGAACAATTCTCAAATTTCTATACCAGTTGAGGTAGTTTGATTCGTTTAACTTGTTGGTCTCCAAGATGCTACGTAAGTTTAGGTTTGTTGACATGATGCAAGTGTCCTAGATGTAAAGATAAAGGGGATTAGCTACTATATATGCACATGAAATGCAAATAATTAAGACTTTAATTAAACGATTTTTACTCCACTATTTTACTCAAACCAATAGCCCCCACTACTGATTTGGAAAAGCCCGTTGGAAGCTTTCCTAGTGGACCGATATCCAAATCCCTCAAGAATAACCTTGGATTTGCCCAACAAGCTACCTTTGAGTTCATTGGTAGGTATCCAATACCAATTACATCGTATGTAATTACCGAATCATTGGGTGATTAATAGCTTTTAATCTTAAAGCCTTTTGGGCTACCCCAAATTTTCCTCTAAATTTCTTTATGCTTGAGTTTGTCCAACCAGGATAAAGAATTTAGTTAAACTCGACCCATTAATCAGGAATTTAATTCCATAGCTTCAACATGCCCGATGTCAAATAGGCTTGGGTTTGCCCAACAACCTGGTCTCGAAAAAGGACTCTCGTTCTTACTATATTAACAGAAGGAATTAGGTTTAATAGTAATTGAAGGATTTGTTCCTTTTAGTGATTTTAATAAACGACATGCATAAAAATTGATAAATTGCATAATTGATAATCATGGTAATAAAGCGATTATGTGGTATGGTTAGGGACTTTACCCTAAATTAATTTTTTTGAGCCATAAAAGAAGTTAATATAGTTAACCATATGTGTTGATGCATGATTTAAGTAGAAGGTCTTACCTTCTCACCTTGTTTTGGTTGCCATCTCCAAAATAAAATAATTCTACTCCTATCTAACCTATGTAAACTAATTACATAATTTTTTTAAAGAGAGAAAACCTCGAGTTATATTTGAGGGGAGTTAGATGAGAAGAGAATTACACAAGAATTCTAGAGAAGGCAGGACACGTAGGCCCTATTTCATAAAAAATCAAAACTGTAAAATGCATGAACAGATATAATTGGTTTTAGTCCATAACCATCCACCATGCCATTAATTATGCTTAAAAAAATAAATATATAATTTTTATTATTCCAAAATCACTATTTTGAAAAAATAAAACAAACTCTAAAATCAATATATTAGAAAAACACATCAATTTTAAATTTTCAAAATCGTTATTTTGAAAAATAAAATTGTTTATCTCAAAATGATTTTGAGAAAATGCTTTTGGGTCTCGTCTCTCATCCAATGAGATTTTTCCCTTTCAAACTCTATTTCAATTTTTTTAAAAAAAATTGCTGGAACATCGAAACAGAGCGAACTGGCGCTGCTTAGGAAGCCAGAGCTGGCGCCGGCTATGGTCTAGTTTTAAGGAAAAATTTTTCTAGAAACGATTTCTAGACGTCGCGAAATAGCATGGAACTAGCATTGGCTGTAGTCTAGAAGAGGCGGCAATTTTTGAAAATTTTTCAGAAACAATTTCTGGAGCCTTTCTTCTTTTGCAACAGTTTAGTGAGAATGATTCCAAGCAGAATTTTTCTATTTTGAAGCTCAAAACAATAACCAATTTGTTAGTTTAAACAAAAGCAAAATAGAAAATTAGGATGTAACGGAAGACAACAACCATGTTCAAGAAAATGTTTTTCTGTAAAAGAGAAATTGCAGCATATAAAGAAACCATTTTTCAAAATATGATGTAACTTTTACATAATCATATTATGCTACAGACTTAACCCACAATGCTAGAAACGATTTTGACTCGAGTGAAAACAGTTTTCATAGTGAACAAAGACAAACACGAATACATGAAAACAACTTTTCATGCCAAAATAATGTCTGCAGTCTACATATAGCAAGGCTCTGATACCATTGTTGGGTATCTCACGCATATCATATATAGTGCAGCGGAAAAATAAAATGAGATACCATCTCAAGATCCATATATGTGTGGAAAACAAGACATAAAAAGAATAAAGGTAACAGCTTTTTACCTTTCTTCGATTGTCTTTAGAACAAAATTTTTCTTCTTCAAGTAGAGGCACGATACAACAATCCTCTTGATCAAACACCACGAGAGTTGAACGTCCAACCACTATAATCACAGTGTGTGATTATCTCTAATAGAAATCCACACGAAAGATCTCACTCAAGCACCAAGATTTTATGTGCTAGCAGAAACCAAAGTTGGCGGCTAGGGTTATTCAAGAGAACAATGAGAGAGAGAAAAGACAGAAGGCCATGTGTTGCCCTAGGGTTGGAGTTTTTCATGTGTCTTCCTTGCCCAGGAATTTCGTGCATATATCTTCTATATATTACATGAAATCTGTAGGAAAAATACTCCAACTGAGAATTCTAAAACAGTTAAAATTCCCTAATTATAATTGGAAACCTCAAGTTCTCACAATTATAATTTGCTCCATTAATTATAACTACTTATAATTTGGCCAAAACAACTTCTCTTTCTCACAATTAATCCCACTATATTATCAAATAACATATTAAGTATATAATCATCTATTGTGTGTGACCTATTAGGTTTCCCATTCAATTGGTAGCGAATATGAATTAATCCAAACGTCTTTAAGATTAATAATCCATAATTGATTAGAATTAATCATATTGATTCTAATTAGGATTGGTTTATTAATTTATCAATTAATAAACCTATATTCTCAAATCATGAGTGGTATCTAGCAACACATCATAACCACCTAAGAGTCGAGGAAGTCAAGTGGCTTGACATGAACCTTTCAATAACAAACTACAGTGCAATTAACTCATTTCACCATACAATATCTTATTCGGTTTGGAGTACGAAATTAGTGCAAACTCCCTCCAGAATATATATTAATTCTGGTCCGAATACAATAGTACTTGTACCAGGAACCCACTACTCTAGATGTGTATGTTGGGATGTATGCCCTCTTAGACTAGGTTTCTGATGTAAAGATTGAATGTTTTAATAAAAGAATTTATTTTCAAAAATTATTTGTGAATTTACAATTTTATTTGTGCACAATTACGTTTGGAAAAGACCCATTGTGTTTAAGTAAGTGGTTCATGTGAATGGAGTTCTTTCACAGTAAGGTATGGATCACAAGTTACTTAGCACATAAACATTCGTTCTTAACCGATTGATGAGAATGAGAATCTCATCATGTCTAGGTTATTATGTTGTGAATTCTAAATGGGGAATTGCTTACCTTTAGCCAGTGAGTAGTCCACTCACTTCATGACATAAATGTATTTCGAATATGTAGAACAGGACCTGTAGTAATGGTTTCTAAAAGTACTATATGGTAGAAACCTAGACTACTACCGCTACAGCGTGGACTAGTGCTCTATGACTTGAGTATGAGTTGGTGGTTTGACGAAACTGGAAGCATATACTTTGATATACTATAGTTAAGGTTCTATCGTAGGGCCAATATACTTGCATGTTGAGTATGTGTGACTAGTTAGTTAAAACAAACTTGCACAAGATAGTTTCTATACTATATCGCCCCTTGTGGTTATCTGAATGATCTAAATATCCACGGCCCTGGGAAACAAAACATGGATGTTTGCTTTAGGGTAGCTCCCTTGGAAAGCAGAAACAATCTAAGAAGTCGTAGATCATTGGACTAGAGGCCTAAGGATGGTAAATATCATTTAGAGAGGTGTTAGTATACTTTTTTTTTCTCTGAATGTACGGCGATGTATAGAGAAATATTTTAGTCATTACACCTATAAGTCGGAGACTTTGCTAACACAGCACTGTCATTGGGGTCAATATTTTCTTATATTGATATTAGGAAATATTTAAAATGTAAAATACAGCTATTTATATATCAAGGGCATTTTGGTCATGTTAGTAGCCAAGGCGGTGTGTCTTTTGGTCCCCAGTATAGACCGTGAGTCCTAATTAAATACGGACTAAGGAATTGATCTTAAATTAAATAGAATTTATTTTATTTAAGTAGCCTGATTTAATTGTTGTGCTAGAATAAAATAAAGGTCCATTGAGAGAAAATTAATTAAATTAGTTTAGTGGATTAATTAATTATTCAGGGCTTTGACCCAGTTTGAATAATTAAAGATTAACTTGGGACTAAACTAATATAGGCTTATTAATTGGACTAGTTTATTTGGGCTAAAAAAATTATTATTAATTGGGCCATTAAGTTGGTTCTAATTAGAATAATTAATTAAGCCCAAAAGGTTAAACTAAGAGTCTAATGGCCCAGTCCAGTTTAACTTAGGGTTTTATTTAGGTTAAATAGGAGGATTGGAAACAACGGAGTTGTAGAACATACACTCTCTGAGACGGCTTCTTCTCTATGAAAAACTAGATCTCTCTCTCTCTCTCTCTAGAAAAAGGTTCCTTAGTCTGTAGTTGTTTACCAAACGGATGTAGGTAGGCCATATACTAGAAGATCAAGTGATTGGCGTTCACCTACATACAAAGACGGAGTAGGAGACTTATAGGAATCGCACCAGAGGCTTCCACCAGCACACCTACCCCGATTGCACACGTTCCAGTCCAACCAATTCTTAGAACGAGGAAAAGAGGTAAAAAAAATTTTTAACCTCAGAGTCCCGCCAGAGCACAACCAGCACCGGCTAGGGGTGTCAGAGCTGGCGCCGGCTCTGATCGGGATTCCCCTGTTCTAGTTTTTTTTCTAGTTTTTGATATTCGCTTCCGCTGCGTGTCCTGTGTTTTCTGCTTTCTATGCCTTCAGTGTATCAATTGGAACTGTTTCTAATACACAATCACATTGGCTAAGGACTTCTCGAGTAGTAATTCCTACAAGTGGCCATTAGATATTCGCCCATACTTTTAGGAGTGGTGAATCCTTTATTGGCCCTCTCAACTACTTTCGTTTACCTCACAATGTACCCAATATCCATCCCATAGGCGGCCCTCAATCTGGCTCTAGAGATTGGAATCAAAGCACAATACTCAGCAAGCAAAGTACCTTGGAGATCTCAAGTCTAGGGATACTTGCACGTTTGCTATATTGAGATTATATCACTGGCACTAAATAGTTATCTATGTGATTATTTCATAGTTAGGTCATCCGATGAACTTATTCCATTAAGAAGCATCCACGTATTAACTTTGAGTATCTCAATACTCACGGATATGAGAACCACCACCTAATCAAATCAAGAAGTCTAACACATGCTAGTCTTAATACATTAATGATGTCCTATCTCATTAATACTACGACTATGGACTATTGAAGTACTAACACTATACAGTGTAGTGGAAATCTCATATCATGATTTTTTTAACACAGTGTTGTACTAGAGACTTTATCTAACAGTTATATTACACAAAAGTAAACAAAGGAAACTGTAAGATAAATAATGCATTTTATTAAAATAAAATGCGTCATATACAACATGCAAGTGATTGCCTCTAGGGCATAACAATAACAACAACTTATTGTGAATGTCTTTTGTTTGCTCTTTCTCCTTGTTTCTGATATTGTCTTTAAGTATTTGTATCTATTCTCTTCTATACACCTATATTGTTGCTTGTTGATGTTAAAATCTTATGTTTTGTTACAGTTGATAATTATAAAATTTCAAAAACTTTTAAATTGAATTGAACCTGAAAGAAGTGCTAGCAATGGTTTGTGCATCCATATTTACTAGCATGGCCTTTAGCAAATCAAAGAAGGAAACTTTCCACACCCTACTAAATGCTAATAGTTTACCTTACACAGATCATTAATAGTTTGAATCACATGGATAGTTCACTTTTTTATTATGGTAGTAAATTGTAGTGATTATTTTGCTAACATAAAGAATATCTTCTTTATTTGTTTTTTCATTTACTAGAATTCTAGAAGTAGCCTATGTTGTCTGCTTGTCATGGTGGCAAATTCAATTACAATAGATTTATCAACTATAGGAGTAAGAAAATTGTGAATGGAAATGAGATTGTTACTGCTAAGTCCTGCAAAGATCCATCATCAAGGATTAACTTGGATGGAATTCACTTCACTGAGGTAGCTAATAAATGGATCTTTGAATAGATTCTTAATGGTTCTTTTTTATATCCTCCTATTCCATTACATTTTTCCTGCCAATGGATGTAGCCAGAATACCTTGTATCTTTGGATTTTTTGCTTGACTTCTGATTTCTATTCTGATGAAACTGTTGCCTTTTAAGAAAATTTGTAAATAATTGTCATTGTTTTGTTTTCCAAAGATATTTGGTGAACATATACCAATCCAGAATCCTAATTATGTTTATCCCTCATTTCCAGTTGCTATTGTGAATGTAAGGGTTGGTAGACACATTTAGAGAGCTATTGTACATATGCTTGCTATATTATTTTAGTTCATCAAGTTGAATGAAGTACTAGTAGTTTTGGTCAAATATTTATTATTTAACCAAAATACAATTGTTTTCGATTTAACTTTGCTAGCATAATTTTTAGGGACTTGCATCATTATTGTTCTCTATTAGTGAATGAGTGCTGGTTAAAAAGAAGTTGATATCATCTCTGTAGTTTCTCTTGATACTTATATATGCTACAACTTTTCCATTTACGATTTTTATTTAACTTCGCAACTTATTTTTAGGTATATTGTTGGAGTGATCCTTTTAGAACTCATAGGGTTTACCATCCTATTTTCTCTGCTTTCAGTAATGTAAATATTTGCTACAAACTAATTCTACTATAATTTTCCTCTAGATTCTGTTCTGTTTGATTAAATAAGAATTTGTGTTGCTCTCTGTTTATTCTTGTATGAATGTTTTGAAATAAAATATAGCTTAAATTTTTATTAGGGCTGTTTTGCTAGCATGCATAAGTTTTGCTACTGGTATTGGTTATCATTTATACTATAGTATTGTCATTGTCACAATCTAGGTACCAAGAGGAATTGCAAAAATAATGTAGCTAATTGCAAATCAAACACTTGAACGGGAGCATCCTGAACTAGTTAACAAGGATCATTGGTTGGAATTCAAGCTCTACTCTGCCTGTGTGTTATTTTTTTGTAATTGAGTTAATTTAGCTATACCAAATTCTCAATTGGCAAGAAAAACTACTCTGGGATGAGATGGATAGTTGTAGGTTTAGGTAGTGCTTCAAATATGTGAATTATGGATATAGATGTACGACTTTTGATATAGATGTATTTTTAATATTATACAGAATTGCTTTATCAAATATGTGAATTATGCATTATATAGTGATAATGTAATTTTACTTAGCAATAAAAAATTTGTTGGTAATTTTAGTGGCCAATATAAATCTGTTCGTACTTACCAACATAAATATGTTGGTACTTACTAAAAAAAATTTGTTGGTAGTTACCAACAATTGATATAGCATTTTTGTACTATGACAATACCAATTGAATTTTAGTTGGTAAGCTATCTTGGTACGATATTCTTAGACATCTACCAACTAAGTACCAACTAAATCGTCTGTTGGTAATATATAATATTTACCAACAAAATAAGTATGCCAACTAAAGAATTGTTAAAAAAATTACTCACCAAATTTCCAACTAAATAATCAATTGAAAAAAAATGCTAAGTAAATTACCGACAAAAGAATTAATTGAAAAATTGCTAACTACTTTACCAATTAGTTAGTCAGTTTCTTTGTAACTCTACAAAATTATCAATAGAAAATACTTAACTCTGAAAAATTCATCATCAACCGAAATTTAATATTGCTAACTATAAAATCTGTTGGTAATTACCAACTAACTTGAAAAGATCTTGTTGGTAACAATTTCCAACAAGTGTTTTACCAATGGACCGAATTCTGTTAGGAATCTGTCGGTAATCTAATATTACCAATAGAAATTAGAAAATTACCAATAGAATTTGCCAATTGGTAATCAACCTTTTTCTAGTAGTGATATTTTCGCTAACCATGTTTTTAGGGTGATTTGATTTTATCAAGACTAATTAATTTTAGGTTAATCTCTTTTGTATTGAGATAATATTATTAAGATATCTTGTTATTTCAGATATTCAAATATTTTGAACATTTTATATATTTTGTAGACTTATGTTTAAGTTGGGTTTGTAGTAAATTCTAGTTAAGTTCTTATTTTCTAGTTTAGAGTTATTAAGTCATTAATGTACTTGTTTAGTGTGCTATAAAGAGCCTTAGTCTTGAGGACAGGGTGGCATCCTTGATTCGTATGAGTTACATATGTAGTGGGGTATTACAATTGATATCAGAACCTTAGCTCAGATTTTTCTAATATGGGTATATGGAATTAGATTCTTAAGTACTATGATATTTATTAAGGATATAAATGTATCTTTGCTAGTTTTTGGAATTTAGTACTATTATGTCTATCAACTTTGGTCTCTTTCAGATAATGACTTTGATTATAATGTCTTGTTGAGTAATGATGAGTTAGTAGATATGCGAGGTGACTTTGTACCTGTGTTTTTGTAATGATGATGATTTTGATGAGGCTATTGAGAAAAAAAAATTGCTAGTAAAATGGATAGGTATGTTTGAGGAAGTTTTACAAGTTTACTTATGTGAGATTCCATAGGCACATGAAAGCTAAGCTTGATAATGAGTTATAAGGGCTTTGATACTCTTTCTAGTCTTCTAATTTTGACAAACTGAATTTTGATTTAACATATAGTGTTGTGACTAAGTATTTAGCAATGATAATTTTATCATAACTGAAAAACCTTAGAGGGGGATGAATAAGGTTTTTGGCAAACTAAAAAAAATTGAATCGTTCGATATGCAGAACAACAAAAATCATCAAGATTCTTGGACTAACTTTATAGTAACAAGGAAAGCTATCTAAGAACTCTTTGATATATATATGTTCAAATTCAGACTAGAAATGGAAATGCAATTCAGTAATAAAAGAGATAAGACAAGGTATGTATAGTGATTTGATCCTTGAAGATCTACGTCCACTACCTTAAGCTCACACTTAAGGATTTTCAACCAGATTTCATATACTCCACTTAAAGAAATCAAACAATACACCATACAAGAGAGGATCACCACTCTAAATTTTCCAAAACCTCTCGAACAAGCAATCACAACATAAGGCTCACCCTGACTAGGTTTTACACCCAACCTTGCACTACAATAGAAATTGAATATCAATAGAACTGTGAAGAGCTCACTTATTTGAACAAATGTTCACTCGGATATAAAGTACAAACACTTTTACCTTTGACACAAAATGAATTCATTTTGAAGCTTTTTGATAAAAGGAGATTTTTGAATACGTTGAGCAATAGTGTTTCTTAGAAGAGTGTTTTCAAAAATCTTATATCTAATCTTGCTTAGCGGCTATTTATAAAGCTAAAAAGTGAAGTGCCAACAGCTACAAAGAAACGGCTATAAATTTCTTTTTAAACTTATCCATATTTTGGACTCGAGTTTTGGACGACGATGCATCCAAAAGGTTAGTCCAAAATGGCACTTTTTCAGGCAGAAACATTTCAACACTGTTTACAGAATTTTGGACGAATCTTTTGGATTCAAACTATTCAATCCAAAATTCTGAGATTTTCAAGAACTTTGAAATCTTCTCCTCTGATGCTTCAAGGTAAAGTCAATTGAATCAGAAGATAAAGAGACATAGAAATTAATAGATATACCTTAATTTAAGTGATGACAAATATTAAAAAAAATGTATTAAGTGAACATGTTGATAGAATGAGATGCAAATAAACATTTAAAAAAAATGCAATCTCACAGTATAGGTCTTAAAGAAAGTGTGTGAAATAGATGATTTTAAGGTATTAGCTTGTAAGCATAACTCAGTGAGCCTAAAGCCTTTTATATCTCTTTATGAATATTCAAAATGATTTTGATAAAGAAGAGATAGTAGACAAGTCATACAATAAGATATTCCCCCTAAATATTTGCTTATATGAACATTTTAACATTAAGAGGGAAAAACAAAAATCAAGATTTGTACGTCCAAAAAGTGTGTCCAAAACAAGTTTGGAAGTATGTATAAAACAAGTCTTTTCAAAAATCCATTTTAGATATAGATTTTGGATGTCCAAAAGGTATGTTTTCAAATCAATATGACTTCTTAAAAAATATCTGAGTCCAAAACTCCCCTTGACTCAATGCATGAGATAATGGATTTTTCAATTTTTTTTAAAGAATCTATCTGATTAAAATTTTGACTTTATCACAGAATCTAGCCTCAAGAATACCTTTAACATAAAGAAAATGCTTCTGAATAAAAATTGAGTAATCATAAACTGAAATGTCATAAATAGAAGTTTAGTCAGAAATTATTCCAACTATCCAGGCAGAAGATTTTTAATCATTTGTCAATAATCATATTTAGTAAATCAATCAGTTATTCATGTAGAATATATCAGTTTAACAATTCATGCAGTTATCAGTCATAAAAGTTCACATCAGTTCATAATAGTTCATGTCGATTCATATATAACAGTTCATGCAATTCAGATTCCAGATATTTTCATATATCATCAGTCAGGCAGTCCAATATATCATCAATCAGACAGTCCATCTTTTTCTCCCCAGATATATCAGGCATAACAGTTCATTCAGTTCATAACAGTTTATGCAGTTCAATTCATGACAATTCATGCAGTTCAGTTCATCACATGACAGTTCATGCAATTTAGTTCATGACAACTCATCCAGTTCAGTTCATGTAATTCATCTTTTTCTCCCCCTTTTTCATCAATCAAAAAGTAGAATATCAGAAGGAGAACAGAACATAAATAGATAGGAAATATGCATAATATAAGAAAGATGCTGAAAATAAAGAAATATCCAGAAGCAGCAACAATTATCCCAAAGTATAATCTAAAAATAGAAAAGTAAATTGTTCAAATTTGTAGAAAGTAAATTGTTTGAGAGATCATCAGAGGATCATTCAGCCTAACAGTGCTGCCTAGGATATATTAATTGTTTCAGCTTTCGAACCGGCACCCTTCTTAGAGTGTTGACCCGCAATTCTGTTTGATTTTCTCTTCACCACAACATGCTTCTGTCGTTTTCCAGAAGATTTTGGCTTAGGAGAAGCAGGAAGAGCCACTGTTTCCTTGAGTGGAGATGGTTTGTGAACTGGTTCAGGAGTATAATCCTTTTCTGTAGCAGGTAGATCAGATTCTTCCTCTAAGATAGGTTCATCCTTTTCTTGAGCAGATACCATTGGGGAAGATACTGGAGCAGTAGGTTTAGTAGACATTTCAACTGCAGATATCTTGTTTCCAAGACTATGAATTTCAGAGCTGAGAAGGTCCAATTTCACAGCTAAAGAATTAATCGCACCCAATATACTCTCGGACAAGCCTGCATCCTGATCTTTTCCTTTGGTAGAAGATTCTGCCTGAAGAACATCATCAATTTTCCTTTTTGTTCCTTCACTATGGACAGACTTTCCTTCATCTTTGATCTTCATCAAATTTTCCCTTTCCTTTCCCTCAGTATCTCTCAGCAATTTCCATTCATTATTTTCCCACATATAACCTATCCTTTTAAAAGAATCAAAGTTGTAAACATTTATCTTGGATGGATCACTAGGAACAAAATTTAAATCAACTTGAAAATAACTAAATACTTTGGTCAGCAAATTTCCATAAGGGAGAGCTTTACTTGAAGTATTCCTCGACTGCAACATCAATTTTGTTGCTCAAAACCCAAAATTCTGTTGGGTATCTCAGGCTCATATCCTATACGGCGCAGCAGAAAATAAATTGAGATACCATCCCAGGACTCTTCTATGTGTGGAAAAAAAGACATAACGATAATAAAAGCAACAGCTTTTACCTTTGGGTGATTGTACGAAAAACAAAATTTTCTTCTTCAAGTTGAGGCGCGATCCAGCAATCCTCGTGATCAACATCCACGTGAGTTGAACGTCAAACCTCTATAATCACAGTGTGTGATTATCTCTAACAGTAATCCACACAGAGGAATACTCAAGCACCAAAATTTCTGTGCTAGCAAAAATTAATGGCGGCTAGGGTTTTCTTTCAAGAAGAAAAACGAGAGAGAGAGATCAAAGGAAGAGAGAATCGTGTGTTGTGTTTCAGCTATTGGCTAGGGTTTTTCGTGTGTTATTAGCTACTATATATCACACAAAATTCCCTTCCCAAAATTGAGAATTCTAATCCTATTAGAATTCCCTAATTGTAATTGGAAACATCAAGTTCTCACAATTACAACTTGTACCACAAATTATAACTAATTATAATTTGTCCATAACAACTTTTCTTTCTCTCAATTAACCCCACATTGTTATCAAATAACATCTTGAGTATATAATCCTCTATTGTGTGTGACCTATTAGGTTTCCCAATCAATTGGTAGAGAACATGAATTAATCCAAACATCTTTGAGATTAATAATCCATAATTAATTAGAATTAATCCTATTAATTCTAATCAATATTGATTTATTAATTCATCAATTAATAAACCCATATTCCTAGATCATGAGCGGTATCTAGCAATACATCATGACCACCCAAGAGTCTAGGAAGTCAAGTGGCTTGACATGAACCCTTTAATAACAAACTTCAGTGCAATCAACTTCTTTCACCATACAATATCTTATTCGATTTGGAGTACGGAATTAGTGCCAACTCCCTCCAAAATTAATTCTGACCCGAATACAATAATACTTGTACTAGGAACCCACTACTCTAGATATGTATCAATTAGAACTGTTTCTAATACACAATTGCCTTGGCCAAGGACTTTCGAGTAGTAATTCCTATAAGTGGCCGTGAGATATTCGCCCCTACTATTAGGAGTGGTGAATCCTTTGTTGTCCCTCTCAATTACTTTCATTTACCTCACCATGTACCCAATATCCATCCCATAGGCGGCTCTCGATCGAGCTCCAGAGATTGGAATCAAAGTACAAGGCTCAGCAAACAAAGTACATTGGAGATCTCAAGTCAAAGATACTTGCACGTTTGCTATATTGAGATTATATCACTAGCACTAAATAGTTATTTATGTGATTATCTCAAAGCTAGGTCATCCAATAAACTTGTTCCATTAACAAGCATCCATCTGTTAACTTTGAGTATCTCAATACTCACGGTTATGAAAACCACCGCCTGATTAAATTAGGAAGTCTAACACATGCTAGTCTTAATGCATTAATGATGTCCTGTCTCATTAATACTATGACTAGGGACTATTTAATTACTAACACTATCCAGTGTAGTAGAAATCTCATATCATGATCTTTATCATAATTTCCTTAACACAGTATTGTACTTGGGACTTTATCGAACATTTATATTACTTAAAGTAAACAAAAGATACTGTAAGATAAATAATGCCTTTTATTAAAATAAAATGTGTCATATACAATGTACAAGTGATTATCTCTAGGGCACAACTAACAAATTCATCTGCCTACCCTCTGCTGGAGCCAACATAATAATCTTCTGCAGAACGCTTATTGAAGTCTTATGCCCATAGCTTGGTGCTACTATAGTAGACACCATGTGGTGCAAAATTCGTCCAATCCCATTAAGCTACTTCATGCTTTTGTTTCCAAAATTTCCAAAGTTCCTCCCACCAGTGAAGATTTTCTCAAAATTTTTCAGAACAAAAATATCATTTCCTTCAGAAATTTTGTTTAACTCAAATTATTGAATCCTAGAATCTCTTACATCACATATCCTATTTAACAATCTATGATCAAACTCAATGTCTTTGCCTTTCACTCTCGACACATACCAGTGAATCATGAATCCACCCTCAGTTTCTTCAAGTCTACCTTTTCTTAAATTAGCATAAAATTTCCAAACAGGAGGAGTGTATAATTTCTCATCAACAATCAGTAAACTACCCCATCCTATGTGATTAAACATGTCCAGAATATTTGACAGATTCAGAAAAGCAGAATGATTAACACGATAACCAGAGATAACCATCTGGTTTCTTGACACCCAATCATTATACTCTATCTCTCATTTAGAGTCAAGGAAGCGAGGTACCTAATTTTCAAAACTCAATTGTTCTGGAGACGACTCAGAGGAATCATAGTGAGATGCAGAGAAATCCAATTGAGGAGAAATTTCTTTTTCTTTTACTTTACTTGAACCCGAAACCTTTTTCTTCATCTTCGGAGATGTTTTGTGACCCTTCTTTGGTTTTGGAACCGAAGATTTTGTCTTTACCATTAGTAAGATTAGGGCTTTTCTTGGGTTGTTGTTGTTGTTGTTTTTTTTTTTTTTTTTTTTGAAGAGGAAGAACACAGATGATTTGGAAGAGACGGTTAGAAGGGTTTTGAGAGAAAAATCAGGGTGCTTTGAATGTTTTTGAGTAATGTGAAATCAAGTGCTTTAGAAATATAAGTTTTTTTCATAGAACTTTAGAAGGACGCGCAACCCAATTTTTTGAAATTCAAAATTTGGAATAAGAAAAATATTAATGATGCGTTTTGGAACTTGACCCAATCCGAAAATATCATCCAAAAGAGTGTTTTCCTAAAATGCATTTTGGATGAAGGATTTGGATTCAAATACTTCGTCCAAATCTGATGATGGTGCATTTTGGATGTAGAACACTATTTTTGAAACGTTTTTCTTCACAAATCTTACATAAAGAAGACTTATGCCACATGGTTAGTTATCAAATTCTTGTAATTCCTAAACCTCTTATCAGATTGTTGAATCTATCCTCAGTTAGAGGTTTACTGAATATATCTGCAAGTTGTTCATCTGTTGAAATATATTCAACACACACATCGGCTTTGAGCACATGATCTCGGATGAAGTGATGTTTGGCTTCTATGTGCTTTGTCCTAGAATGCTGAATAGGATTTTTTGTTAGATTGATAGCACTTGTATTATCACATAATATAGGTACGCAATTAAAATTAAGATTAAAATCTAGCAACGTATTCTTCATCCACAAAATTTAAGCACAACAACTCCCGGCTACAATGTATTCAGCCTCAGTGGTGGATAAGGATATATATGCCTTTTTTTTACTATGCCATGGCACAAGAGAGTGTCCAAGAAATTGACAATGGCCACTAGTACTTTTTCTTTCAATTTTACAGCTTGCATATTCTGCATCAGTGTATCCTATAAGGTCAAATGTGTTAGTGTAAGGATACCATAATCCATAATCATATGTGTCAATTAAATATCGGAGTATATGTTTTACTGCACATAGATGTGATTCCTTTGGACATGATTGAAAATGAGCACAAAGACATACCGAAAACATACTGTTTGGTCGACTAGCAATAAGATAGAGTAGACTACCAATAATACCTCTATACTTATGTTCATCTACTTTCTTACCTTTTTCACCTTGATCAAGTTTTATGGATGTACTTATAAGTGTACTGATTTCTTTTGCTTCTTTCATTCCAAACCTTTTGAGTAACTCTTTGGCATACTTAGCTTGATTTATGAAGATCCCATTCTTAGTTTGCTTAATTTGAAATCCGAGGAAGAAGTTTAATTCTTTTATCATACCCATTTCAAATTCTTGTTGCATAGTCTTAACAAACTTCTTGCACAAAGAGTCATTAGTAGCACTAAAAATGATATCATCAACATAGATTTGAACAATTAGTAAATCATCAGAATTATCAGATTTGATGAATAAGGTATTATCAATTAAGCCTCTAGAAAATCCTTTTGAAATCAAGAATCCACTAAGTCTTTCATGCCAAGCTCTTGGAGCTTGCTTTAATTCATAAAGAGCTTTAGAAAGTTTGCAAATGTGATTTGGAAAGTGCTCATGAATGAAACCAGGAGGTTGTTCAACATATACTTCCTCCTCAATAAAGCCATTTAGAAATGCACTTTTGATATCCATTTGATAGAGCATGAAATTTTTAAAGGATGTAAAGGCAAGCAGCATTCTTATGGATTCTAGTCTAGCAACAGGAGCGAATGTCTCATCATAATTAATACTTTCTTCTTGATTAAATATTTAGGCGACTAATCTAGCTTTATTTCTAATCACAATCCCATTTTTATCAAGTTTATTTCTAAATACCCATTTTGTACCAATAACCGGACGATCATGCGGTCTAGGAACAAGTTTCCAAACATGATTTTTTTTATAATTGATTTAACTCTTCTTGCATAGCAATAATCTAAAATTCATCATGCAATGCGATATCAATGTAGCTAGGTTCAATATTTGAAAGAAAAGCAAAGTTGTCAATGAAATACTGTCTAGTTTTAACTTCATAGTTTGGATCCCCAATGATTTGGTCTTTGGGATGAACTGTTTTGTAATTCCAATCTTTTGGCAATTATTGATTTGTAAAATCTTTAATTTGTTCTTTTCCTTGTTCAGCTTGCAACTCTTCAATCTATTCTTCTTTTGCATGAGTGTCTAGAGGTGGAGCTTTGAGTTAATCTAACTTGACTTTCTTTGAACTTCCTACATCATTGTCATCTCTTTTTGAAGTATAAATGTTAGATTCATCAAACACAACATGCACGGATTCTTCCACACAAAGAATTCATTTGTTATATACTCTATATGCTTTTTTTGTTGGAAGAGTAACCAAGAAATATTGCCTCATCTGACTTGCTATCAAAATTTTCAAGATTATCTCGGGTATTTAGGATAAAACATTTACATCCAAATACTTTAAAATAAGAGATAGATGGAGTTTTGTCAAACATAAGTTCAAACAAAGTTTTTCTCAAAAATGGTCTTAGCATAACTCGGTTTATTATATAGTAAGCTGTATTAACAGTTTCCGCCTAAAATTATTTTGGAAGAACATTTTCACAAAGCATTGATTTAGCTATTTCTTGTAAAGTGAAAATTTTCCTTTCAACAACACCATTTTGTTGAGGGGTTTTTGCTGCTGAAAAATTGTGAAAGACTCCATTTTCATCACAAAAGTGAGCAAATTCACTATTACAAAATTCTTTGCCATTATCACTTCTAATAGAAATTAGTTTGCATTCAATCGAGTTTTGGACGCGTTTTATCAGTTTTGAAAATTCAGAAAAGGCTTCATCCTTTTGTCCAAGAAATAATGTCCAAGTAAATCTAGAAAAATCATCAACAAGTACATATACATATTTCTTACCTCTAAGACTGGCAGTCCTCATAGGTCCAAACAAATACATATGAATTAATTTGAGTGGTTTTGAGGTAAAAATCATTTTCTTTGGTTTAAAAAAAGTTTTGATTTGTTTTCCAAACTGACATGCATCACAAATCATGTGTTTATCAAATATCATTTTTGGAAGTCCCCTAACAAGTTCTTTTGAAGACAATTTATTTAGCAAATCATAAGATATATGACCTAATCTTCTATGCCAAAGATAACCATCATTGTCATGCACGGATAGACATCTAATACTGTTAGCTACAAAGTCATTTAGATAAAACACATAAAAATTTCCCATACGTTTGGCAGTAAAGATTGTTTCAAAATTTGCATTGTCAAGTATAGAACAAGAATCCTTTTCAAAAATTACTTTACAACCATTGTCACAAAGTTGGCTAATGCCAAACAAGATATATTTCAAATTATCAATAAGTAAAACTTATTTTATAATTGTCAAGGAACCTTTACTAATATTACTAATGTCGAGAATCTTTCCTTTCTTCTTGTCTCTAAATGTAACAAATCCTTCATTTGTGGTCTGAATATCTTCCAACAGAGCTGCATTTCCAGTCATGTGTCTTGAACAACCGCTGTCCAAGAACCACTTGGTAAAGCTCAAAGACTGTGCCTATACATGAGAAGAGGAATGATTTTTGGTACCCACACTTTCTTGGGTCCATGAAGGTTAGTAACATTTCCTTTAATTTTCCAGAATGTAACTTCACCGAATTCCACTTTTCTTTTAATAAGACATCTTGAAACTATATATGCCAATTTTTCACAATATGTGCAAGCTTTGTGTATACTGTAAGATAAGGCAGTTTTAACATATTGAGACTTGTTCTTTTTGTTCTTATTCTCATGTTCATATCCTAAGTCACTTCGATTTCCAGCATAAACAAATCTGGGCTTGAAAATTTTGCCTTTATCCTCATGTCTATATCCTAAGCCATTTCGGTTTCCAATTTGATGTTGAGTTCCAGGTAACTTTTCTAGATTGCTTTTACCATTTGTGATTTTTTTCAATGTAATTGGTAAGATTATTGACTCTTTTTTTCATCCCATTAAAAGTGCTTACCATGCCTTCAAGAGTTTGAATTTTATCACTCAAGTTTTTATTTTCCAGAGATGTATATTGCAACGTAGTCATGATCACATCTTTCTCAATGATAGCACACGTATGTAACTCAAGAGACATTTTATTATCATTCAACAATACTTCATTTTCTTCCATCGAACATTTAATCTTCAACTTCATTTCTTTATTTTTTCTAGACAGTTTTTTTAATTCATGAAACATATCACTTAACAACTCATTTGGATCAATATGTTTTTCAGTTATAGATATAAGCGAATTAGGCATGTAATTAGATGTGGAAGAGTTTACCTCATTTTCCAAAGACATGAAGCATATGTTGGCATTTTCTTCTTCAGAATCTCAATCTTCGGACTTAGTTTCATTTAAGTCCCAAATTCCCATCAATCCTTTTCCTTTCTTTGCCTTCAGATCTTTTTTCTTTTAAAATGTTCTTCCTTCCTTACCTTTTGCAACAGGACAATCGGCAATAAAGTGATCAATGCTTTTACATTCATAACATTGAGGTTTGAATCCTGAGATTTGTCATTTCTTTCTCATAAACTTCCTTCTTCTTTTGTAGTTTTCTTTGTTGAACATTCTTCTGAATTTTTTTGCTGTCATTACCAAATCATCATTGTCCATTTCTATGCCCTCACTACTTTCTGATAGGCTTGTTTCTTCATCTTCATTTTCAACCTTTAATGCAATCCCTTTTGTTGCCTCTATCATGATCATCAGATTCATGAAACCTTCTAAGCTTCATCTCATGAGTTAGAAGAGATCCGATCAACTCTTCAGTAAGTAAGGATTTTAAATCCTTGGATTCTTCTACAGTAAGAGTTTTAGGCTACCAGCTTTTTGGTAAAGCATCTAAAATTTTTTTATTTTGTTCCTTAAGGGAATAAACCTTCCCGTAAGCTTTAAGATAATTTGAGATATTAGTAAATCTCATGAACATATTAGTGATGCTTTCATTTGGCATCATAGTAAACAATTCATAGTCATGAATTAAAAGTTCAGTTTTGATTCTTTGACTTGGTTTGTGCCCTCATGTGTGACTTCAAGTAATCTCCACATTTCATGGGCTGAATCACAACCACTAACATGGTTGTATTCAGTCGCATCTAGTGCATAATATAAAATGTTCATAGCATGAAAATTTAAAGTCATCTTCGCATTGTCTTCCATACTAAACTCATCATTCTGTTTAGGTATTTTTATGCCATCAATCATCTTTGATGGAATAAAAGGACCATTTTCTATCAAACTCCATAACTCAAAGTTAATAGAACATACATAAATTTTCATTCTATTTTTCCAGAAAGTATGGTTACTTCCGATGAATAAAGGAGGACGATTCGTTGAAGACCCTTCAATATATGGAAGAGGGGATGAGCTTACCATTAAGATCTTTTCTACAAGGTTGTTAAACCAATAGTATGTAGACCAAGCTCTGATACCAAGTGAAAAACCTTAGAGGGGGGTGAATAAGGTTTTTAGCAAACTAAAAAAAATTGAATCGTCCAATATGCAGAACAACAAAGATCATCAAGATTCTTGGACCAACTTTATAGTAACAAGAAAAGCTATCCAAGAACCCTTTGATATATGTATTTTTAGATTCAGACTAGAAATGAAAATGCAATTTAGTAATAAAAGAGATAAGACACGGTATGTATAGTAGTTCGATCCATCAAGATCTACGTTCACTACCTTAAGCTCACACTTAAGGATTTTCAATCAGATTTTATATACTCTACTTAATGAAATCAAACAATACACCATACAAGAAATGATCACCATTCTAGATTTTTCAAAACCTCTCGAACAAGCAATCACAAGACAAGGCTCACCCTAACTAGGTTTTACACCACAACCTTGCACTACAATAGAAATTGAATATCAATAGAACAGTAAAGAGCTCACTTATTTGAGCAGATGTTCACTTGGATACAAAGTACAAATACTTTTACATTTGACACAAAATGAATTCACTTTGAAACTTTTTGATAAAAGGATATTTTTGAATACGTTGAGCAATAGTGTTTTTTAGAAGAGTGTTTTCAAAAATCTTATGTCTAATCTTACTTAGAGGCTATTTATAGAGCCAAAAAATGAAGTGCCAATGGCTATAAAGAAATGGCTATAAATTTCTTTTTAAATTTATCCGTATTTTGGACTCAGGTTTTGGATGACGATGCATCCAAAAAGTAAGTCCAAAATAGCACTTTTCAGGCAGAAATATTTCAACATTGTTTACAGGATTTTGGACGAATCTTTTGGATTCAAACTATTCAATCCAAAATTCTGAGATTTTCAAAAACTTTGAAATCTTCTCCTTTGTTGCTTCAAGGTAAAGAGACATAGGAATTAATAGATAAACCTTAATAACACTTCCTAATCTAAAGTACTTCTTATAAGGATTTCATGATATGCAGTTCCATATACTTTGATCTTCTTTTCTATCTTCCATTCTTAAGTTCAATCATGAAAGAGTTGCCAAACAATCATATCTGAATACCTTAAAAGAGTAGAGGTCAAACATGTCCTATCACAATAGATTACACAAGTCAGTTCTCATGAATGTTCATCATAAGTTCATCATGAAAGAGTTGCCAAAGCTTTCTTTCCTTTATTGTACTATATTTTTTTTTTCTTTCTTTCATTTTGCTTTATTTTTTCTTTTCTAGTTTTTAAACGTTGGTGTTTCTTTTGTATTTTTCTTTTTAGGTACTTTGCCAAAGCCTCTTTCTTTAAGAATTCAGCTCTTATACAGCACATTGCACAATATATGGCAGTATTATTTTTTTTTTATCCATTATCCTTTATATTTTTAGTCCCATGGCATTGATTATTCCTTGTTCTATTTATTTGGCCATTAAGGATAATGTCCAATTTAGGGCTAACAATAACTTATGAGCTTAACACCTACACTTTGAAAACTAGCGATTTTCTGATATGATTGGTATTTATGTGTGTGAATGATATGAACACAGTTTGGAATGTCCCCATAAATTCATGTGGTATATGCTATGTGGAATATCTTTTTATATGTCTTTTATTTAATCATGCATGCTATATAAGCATTTATTTATTTTTGGTATATGACATACCTACAATTTAATTTTCAGCCCAAATGATTAGGTTGAGGAATGTTTCGCTATGGAATATATAGATGTCTTTTGAGTTTAGTACAGAGAGCGGTGGTATTCGTGGGAAGTAGATGCCATCTACGATGTATATTACTATTGTGGATGTAGCCGCACAAATAGAGAATGAAGATATAGAGATGATGACCTTGAGAACAACCCCAATAATGAGAAACCACCCTGCTGAGACGTCAACTGGGCAACATGGATAGCGTTCTCAAACTTGCACAAGTTAGTCTAGGTGCAAACTCCTTTTGAGTACTTAAGAAAACACAGCACAGGGTCTCATGAATAGATCAACACAATGCCTTTTTCAAAAAAGGTTTAATACTTTTCAAAATATTTTGCAAACATTTCCAAAAATATTTATTACACAAAAATACTCCCAAGAATAATAATATACTCCATAGATTCAAAAATTACCTCCAATAGTTATTTGTTCCACATTCTCAAAATCACTTCAAAAGATTTTATTTGATCCATGATTTCAAAATCATTTCAAAAGAGTTTATCCAACACAAGATTTCGCAAACGTTCTAAGATTTCATAAATATCCCAAAATTTACTAAATGTTCCAAGGTTTCGTGAATACGTAGCTCACATATACCATAAGGCTATTTCATATTATATGAACTTAATGATTCAAAATATGCAATGTATTTCGCAATTCATTTATACATGAGAATTCAAAATTCTAAATGCTCAATAGATTTTAATGAAAGCTTTTATATCCAATATATCCTGAATATGCAATTTCCCAAAATAAGAAATAATTAAATATTGCATAAATAATAATTCACCATTTGTTTCACAATAGAGCAACATGCTCTTAATATGGCAATTGCTCAAAATAAGGATCATATCCCAACATTTACCAAAATATCACTTGCATAAATAAATCATTTCATAAATCAAGATTTCTTGAATAAATAAATATTTTATTTCACAAATAATAAATTGTGAATAAATATTTATGCAATTAAAATATTTATCAAGATAAAATATTTCATATGCACTCCTATATATAGGAAATCATGAAATGTGCTGACTTACCTTGAGTTTAAGCAAAAGAAACACAATTCCAACTTATGCTTGATGATCAATCCCTTGATCTCTGAAAAATTAGTACATAAATAATAATAATAATAATAATAATAATAATAATAATAATAATAATAATAATAATAATAATAATAATAATAATAATAATAATAATAATATATCAATTTCCTATTATGAATTGTATACTTAATAAAATTCCTTTATATTATCCACAATCTTAGGCAAACCCAACTCACAATCTAACTCTTACCAATCCCCAATATCAAAGAACACATTATCCCTAAATTTTAATTTCAAATCATAGGAAATTGAGACATGCATACACTTAACAAATTCTTATTAACATATAATATATACAATTTCTCAAAGTATCATTACAATGGCTACATCGAAAATATAGTCCAATTAATAAGTGAAAACTTAATATATTGACACAATCAAATAACATATAATTTTCACAAATTATGTTCAACTAGTAAGTAATTGGAGTTCAAACATACTTAGAAAATTCACTTGTATATAAATATCGTTCAATCACATAAGGCGTGATCACATTATATAAACACAATACATAGAATAGCTAATATATAATAGTTTAATATAATCATACAATCATGTAAGCATGAAAGTACTGAACTAATCAGTTAATAGAGTTTTTAAGTCAATATAGTAACAATTTAAGTCGATACAAGGATAATTGAATAGCTAAAACATAGTTTTTATCTTCAAAATACCAAATCGGTGTTTTAATCATAAATAGGGCACACTAAGCAATACAACTTAAAATACTATGAAACTTCATAAGACAAAACTTCCATATGTAGGCATGTTTCTATTAAAATTTCATAAAAATCCAAGCTGTTTAACTAAATTAATGTCTCAAAGTTGAGATAGCTGCACCGTAACTTTAATACTCTATTTTGACAATAATATAAGAGCAAAATTCTCAGCCAAATTGAGTGATTCTAGGGAGAAAAATACTCTTTAAACATTGTAGTTTATTGTATAAAAATATTGGTTTCAAATTCAAAAAGGAAAGGTTTAAATTGGAGGTTGAAACACACAAAAAAAATCAACCTCAGTGAAAACTGAATATAGTAAATTTGAAGAATCATATAAATTCAACCAAATAAGCAATTAACATGATTCTAAAGGGAAATTACTCTTGAGATACAGTAGAATTAAATTGAAATAGAGCATGGCATATTATTTAACAAAAGAATTTGATACTATAAGTGAAAGTTCACAGAATGTGAAATTCTAGCAAGCAAATTTAACTTCTAATTACAAATCCACTATTAATCCTCCATCAATTCAATCCCAATCACCTCAACTCCACATTCACAACATCAATCTAGTACAATAACATCAAAATTACCCTATCTTCTTATAACACCCCTCATAAATATCATACCGGAAGCACGTAATCAGTTTGGGTGTCGCCCCATCTGGTTTCCCCAAACCAATGGTCTTTATAATATATAAAACCAAAATGAAAAGATAAACAGGTAACAAATATCTCAAAGTTGGCCAAACTTAGGTCGTAGCACACATTCATAAGAAAAGATAACTCTTTGTATCGTTACATATTCCTTAGTCTTTGGCGCAAAAGAATAGGATTGTCTTCATAGTCTTTGGCGCTCAGTCCCGAATCCTAGAAAAATAAGGCATAACACAGTTGTGAGTGATTTAAAATCAGTAAGTCCTGTGGATGCTGGTGTTTTTCTCCAAAAAGTAGAGAAAAGAGATTTATTATGGTTTTCAATTGGAAGTAAACAACAAAAGTTTGTTGAATTTTTCTACTGAAAATAATTCTATAACTTGAGTAAAATAAAAATTCATCAAGGGTTGCTCAAAATTTCAGGCACGTTTGGAAAGCCGAGTTTCATCAACATTATTGCCCCATATATCGGGCATATTTGGAAAATCGAGTTTTGTCAACATCATTGCTGCATATTTTCAAAAAAGCAGTCATTCATCTCAGAAAAAGGTCGGCCTGCTTGCAAGCCTCACAAGGCTTTGCCTTCAGCCTCACGGTCTTATTGTGTTAAGAACTAAGCCATCAATACTTAACCGGATCGTGCTAGAGCGATAGAATTGTCGTCACAATCTATCTCAAGTTATATCAATTCTTTTTACTCGCTGTAGTACGGGATCCCCACACTTGCACACCCCTCACAACAGGATTGGCAAGGGTCGATCACAGATTGTGTGTCCCACCTATGATCAACCAATTAGTGCCTAAAGACATCTGAGTGTCTTTCGCAATCAAATCAGTTGCTTATGCATTGGGACGGTGCTAGCCGAGAATACGACTAATTCCAATGTCCTGTCGCTTCGTTTGAAATAAGAATATCCCCAAAACTAGCAAGGTTACTTGGGGTCATCAATCTCTAACGTGAGCTTGTACAAAGGTCATAGCCCTTACTAAGTACTCAACGTCTTCATTAATTCACAAGACTAGTCCAATAACACTGGTTCACAACACCAAAATATCATGTTTCTCGAGAAAACTCCAAGAAAACATTTTTTGGGGCCAAAAGACCATTTTTACCAAATATTGATTCCATACCAAGAAATCATTTTCTAAATTCTTTGCATAAAAGGATAAAAAGTCATTTTCGCGTAATAAAATATTTCCTAAGGGTATTTTTGTAAATTATGCATTTTATGAATACCCGAGTCCAAAAGGAATCTTATTTCAGCCAATCCAAAATTCTAAATTGAAAAAGGAAAATAAATTTAAGAATTTCATATTTCATCGTGCTTGATAGCTTTAGAAGTAGTTCGTCGTTCCATTAAAGCAAGAAAAACCCAACTTTCATGCTTTATCATTAAACATGGAATGGAACACATTCATGCAAGTAAATTAATCATTTGTCACATAGCATATAAAAAGATGCTTTTAATAGATACTTGCACTTAGAAAATATTCATAACATAAAGAATTCATAATCCTTTGTAGAAATATTCCATTTCCTGATATTCAATCATTTTCCAGTTCAGAGACACCAAACCTTGTTCAACAAAACAAAAAAGGTTTATTATTCACATCCTCATGCTTTAGGGAAAACAATCACCATTAAATGATTTTCATAATCATAAGAGTCCATTTTCCCTTTTAAATCATAACATAAAATATAATTTCACTTGCTCAGGAAAAATCATATTTTGGTCAGGAAAACCAAAAAAGTTCACAACCTTCACATAGCATATGACCACAATGACCACAACGTATTTGGGGAAAACTACTAGCACAAGATGGTATTTATAAAACAAGTGGGACTCACCTTATTCTAGAGTTGAAATTACTCTCGCTTCTAAGCTTAAGGTTTTTTTTGAGCTGGTTCTCCTACATTAATAGAATATTCTTGTGAACCATTGTTCAATATCCTCGTATTAGGACTCACAATATTCTTAAGAATAAAATGATATATTATTTCTTTTCTTATTCACAAAGGAGAAGACTTTTCCAGCTTTGCCGCATTTCGGCATTATATTTATAACCTTCACTGTATAACTCCGAATGGGGTCATACTAGTCTCGAAATGTCCCCAAGACATTCCTCTACCAATTCCAGTTCACGAAACATCAATTCCCTTTCCCTTTTTGTACAGCTTATTCAACAAAGTCACTGCATTTCCAGTGAGCAAAACAACCATAATTATGATCAACCTTTCTTAATTCTTTTGCATGCTTTCTTCAACATAACGTACCACTTATAAGCTTTCAAACACCTCACTTAGTATCCTAGAAATAAGATTTCAGCTAGATTTCAAGCCCAGCACTTCTCTATTTATCCACTAATGCTAGTGCGAACAATACATGAATGCATTGTCTATGAAAAAATCTTGCATTTTTCACTTCATGGCAAGCCTTAGTATTTTTTAGCATAACTTTCTATTCACAAGTCCAAATGATCTCAAATTTCTGCCAAAATACTCCTAAGACATTTAGCTACAAGGCCACAAGTCCAACATAGCCAAATTTGAAACCGTTATTGAACTACTGCAAGGAAAGTCTTGCTGTTTTTCCAAGAAATAATTCCTTTTTCCAACAAAATATATATTTATGCATTCTTCTCTTAATTTAGCACTTAACCATCATTTAATTCACTTCCTTTCTCATCTAAACATCACATAATCACTTCAATATCAGTCACAGACAAAGCTGGTTCTTTACACATAGAAGATGGCAAAAATCACAGCTTGCACAACAAAATCAAATCTTTCATTCTGAACAATTATATTCCAATTTCTTCATTTATTTCTTCCTTATTTCTTCACATATATGTACATCCATCTTCCATCTCCCAAAACTCCTTCAAAACACATTAAAATACCTTAGAAATCACAGCACATATCATCTTTTAGCAACCGGCACATAGCTTTCCTAAAACAATATCACAACAATTATTCTTCACATATACTTTTTCATAATTCATGCAATTTCTCTTGCAAAATTAGCATAAAAATGATATCCATAACTTCTAGAATAACTAATTCTTGAAATAAGGTGTTTTACCTTGCGTAGAATGAAATCTGAGCTTGAAAACACATACGCTCTCTTCTTCTTTCTTTTCTTCTCTTTTTCATGAAATTCTCTCTTTTTTTTTCTTCCTTTTTCTTAGTTTCCTTCCTTTCTTTCTTTTCTCTCCTTTTTTCCTTCTTTTTTCTGGCTGCCAAAATGAATTCCACTGTCCTCTCTCCCCTTTTATAGCCAACATTCATCATGTGCCTTAATTAAGTGTCATGACATATACAATTAGGTGGCATCATAACTAAGCATAGCTTAATTAATGTTGAAGCCTTGTGGAACCTTATGGATTCGTGTATATATTTATGGATTCTTGTGGAAACTCGCAGAAAATTATAGACTTTGATGGAATTCTTTAGAAATCCAAGTCACCCATGCAACAAATCACATTGTAGCACTTGTTTTGAGAATAAAAGTATTGTTGGTAGTTTTGGTTGTTGTTGTACTACATATATGTATTAGATGCTAAAATTTAATTGTAGTAGTGGTGAATAAGTTGAGGAGTTGATTGTTATGTATAGTTGATATTATATTTTTACAGACTATTGATTTTTGTTTGGGAATTTTGTTCAGTTCTTGTAATCTTTTTTATAGTAGTGATTTTAGTGTTGAGGTTAATTGTTGATTACTTGGGAGACCTCTGTGTATTATTTGGAGGTAGTAGTACTAACAAATTCTTAGATGTTGTAGTAGTAATCTTTTGTTTTGTGTAAGAACACTTAGTATAAATAATACTTCTAGTGCTACGTATACTAGTGTTTTGTTGTGTATATGTTTTACGTTTTGATGCAAGTGTGTATATATTTGTTGTATTAGTTGTAGTATAGTTATTGATACTAATATATATTTTGGTAGTAATTATCTTAGTAGATTTTATCACTTCTTACTAATATTTGTGTATGTATATGTATGTATGTGTGTGTGTGTGTCTCTCTCTCTCTCTATATATATATATATATTTATTTATATATATGATGGTTTAATTATTATTAGTATTGGTACTAATGCATTTTTGTAACAACTCCTTGTATCCTTTTTTATTTATATTCGTTTTTGAATTATATTCTTTGTCTATTATTTTGTTTCGTCACTATCTTTTTAGCCCTAGTATACTATTGTTGTTTTCTTTATTTTTGCAAGATTGAAGATTTTCTTTTTTTGGATAATTATCCTTTCCCTCTCCCTTCAATAACATATTGATCATCAAAATGATTGGGGGAGTATTTATTTACCTTCTTCTCTCTTTTATTTCTTTTAGTCCTATTGAAAATGCTTAGATTATTGGATTTAATTTGTAGCCAAAGAAAACATTGTCCAATTTATGTGTGTGTGTGTGTGTGTGTGTGCACGCGTGCACGCGGGGAGGGGGGGTTGAAATATATTTTCTTTATAATTTTGTATTATTTATTTTAGGAATTTTCTTATTTTTTGGGCTAAAATTTTTTATTTTTGCATTTAGGCCAAATTTTTGTTCTAATTTTTTCGTATTGTTGGGTTAGTTTTCAATGCTTGTTGGTATATGTATTGATATATGTTAGTTTGGTGAAGATATTATTTATCTTTTTGCTTGGGAATTCAACTTAGGACTTTTCTAAGAAAGCTAATTTTATGTATACTTATATATTGGGTATGGCATAGACTAAGTTTGGAAAAGTAAGTTAATCATGTTTATGCGTATGAAAATGTTGTGAAGTTTAATTCTTTAAGAATAGATGAGAACTTTGTGATAAAATATGGAGTGTGGATTGTTAGTTTATCTCTTGTTTTGTGGCAATTCCTATTCATTTATTCAATTAATTGTTTCTATGTTGTATTACATAAATTTTCAGTTGTTTTTTGTATTTTTCAATAAAA
Source organism: Voacanga thouarsii (assembly GCA_026120185.1). Classification (NCBI taxonomy): domain Eukaryota; kingdom Viridiplantae; phylum Streptophyta; class Magnoliopsida; order Gentianales; family Apocynaceae; genus Voacanga; species Voacanga thouarsii. The sequence goes on along the minus strand of JANUWF010001224.1, from coordinate 2,614,964 downwards.
AGACAAATAGGAGTATAAGGTATGTTGCTTAATGCACCTACTGAAGCAAGGAGAAAATGGAATCTAGGAATATAAAATGCATGTCCTACGATAAAAAATATTGTGTGATGAAAAAGAAAAGAAAAAGTAAGAAAAAGAAAAAGAATGAAAAGCAAAAATTAAAAAAAAAATGCAAGGGATGTGAAATAGCATTTAAATTAAAATCACTATAAATCCATTTCCTTTGTAGAAAGAAAAATGATGAAAAATGAGAGACTCCTATTTTGCTAATTCAAGTTAAAATGTATTGTTGTATTGTTGTATCAAAGCTTAAGGTCTTATTGTATTGTAATGTGTTGTATTATTTTTAATGTATGTACTTGGGGTAAGCTACGAGACTTGAATGAGTCGTTTGATCCTACCTCATATGAATCACTTTGTTTGAATTCTTGATTGGACAAGTAGAGTGGATCACATTGAATTGGCATAAACTTGTTTAATTTATCTTTGAGGTTCTTGGTTATGTCTAACTTAATATATACATGAGATTAACTTAGATTCACATTGAAATGAATTCTAAGATGGAAAGAAATAATCTATTTACCATTTTGACCTTATTGCATATCTGCTAAGTTATTCTTGTAAATTCTCCTAGAATGCTATGTAGAAATTTTTTTATTGTACTTTTAAATTAGTCATTCTTTGTCCACATGAATAGATGTATTTTACTTGATTTGTATAGGAGTTAAGTTGTGAATAAATGAATGATGCTTGAATTGTACATTAGCCAATTCTTTGTTTGTGAATAAGTGTAGTTTGCTTGAAGACAAGCAAAGATTGGTATATGATGAGCTCTCATCATATACATACTTCTTCGTGTTTTTGTGCTTTAATTGTGATAAATTCTTGTTTAAATCATTACTCACCACACTATTTTCATCTTCTTCTTGTAGGAAATAAAGAAAATACCAATTGGAGAAGAAAATGAAAAAATGAAGGAAAACAGAGCAAAAATGGACGAATTGCACAAGAGAAAAGGCCGCCTAGGGAAATAGTCCTAGGCCGCCCAGAGTTTAAAGGGGAGGGGGTAGGGAAAGGAATGAAGGCGGCCAAGGGAAATCAAAGTTCTTTAGGCTGCCTAGAAGAAACAAGAATACGAAAGAAAAGCTAGCAGCCCAGGGAGGTCCGTCTAGGAGAACAAGAAGGCAGCTAAGTGAACTAAGTTAGTGGCCTCTACTTTCCTAGGCTACCTAGCACATTTTCTTAAACAATAAATGGCAGCACAGGGAAGTATAACTTCCCTATACCACCTAGAACATCTCAAAATTACACCCAGATAGAAATCTGGGGGCTCAGGGAAGTTAAACTTTCCTAGGCCGCCTAATTTCTAGAAAACCTAGTGACCCAGGGAAGTTCAATTTCCCAGGGCCGACCACTTGCTTCAAAAATGGTCGGATCCACGTTTTTCTGCGATTTTTTTCATTTCTTCTCATTGTACACTCTATATACCCTATTTTAAACCCTAAATAAATATTCTTGATTGGCTAGCAACCAAGAGATCCTTTAGGGTGCTCAAAAGAAACACCAAGAAATGGAGGATCTTGGGGAATCATGGAGAAGAAGAAGGGGTTGTTTAAGAAAATCCAAGAAAGAAAAAGTTCAAGATCTTGTCTATGAGTGAAGTTCTTCCTTTTTATTATTACACTCTAACAATATTGATGTTTGTATGATTTTAGTTGTATTTGAGGGATAAACCCCAATCTATGTTCTTGTGTTGAGTTATTATTATAATTTATTTAATTCCAAATCTTGTATTTGATTACTTAGGCATTATTGTGTTGGATTAATTATTTGGGCTTAATTGATATATTCAATTGATTGGTTCACTCTTAGTGAATTCGAGAGATGGGGTTAGGAGTTGAACACCAAATTAATTAATCCAATATTTGTCTTCCTTGATTAACGAGAGAGAGAGAGAGAGAGAGAGAGAGAGAGAGAGAGAGAGAGAGAGATTGAAGGACTAGAAGTTGGTAGTCGATGGATTTTTAATATTGCTTAGAGATAGAGATATTAGGGCTTTCGAGTATCTTTTGTGTGATGAGTGAATATAATGCTTACTCGGGTTAAATTAATTAGGTAGAGTAATCAATTAATTGAGTTTTAGGGGGGAAAAAATCTCATAACTCGAGAGAGTGTGTGGTTTATTCTTGAAAACTCATATCGGTGCTCAAATTTGAATTTGATAAATATAGTGCTATACTCTTTACTATACATGTTTTAGGGGGACTTCTTCTTATACGTGGCCTTCACCGTATTCTTACTCCTTGACCATCCTTATAACTTTTCCTGTGTGGGTCTGATGTACTCTTTATTGTGGTAGTTTAGGTTACTTAGTTTTATTTACTTTATCTCTATTTGCATTTTGGCTAGACAATGAGATTAAGCAAAGTAGTGGTAAATACTAAGTTCCCGTGGATTTGATACTTACTATTCCCTACACTATGCGATGTGCATACTTGCTCGTATGTGTGGTTTTAGTGCTTAGTATTTTAATTTAAAACTTGATTTTTGTGGATTATTTATACTATGTTCAATGCACTTAAAATCAGCATCAACTAAACTTGATCTCAAAAAGTAACTTTGCATACTTAGTCCACATCAATTTGCCTTATTGATTATTAAATTCCTTATGCTATTATTGTCTCAAGTGAGTCAATTGAGCATCAAAATTGTATCTTTAGGGGTTTGGTAGCATTTTAACAATTAAAAATCCTTTATTTGAGTAGTTGCCTACCAAGCATTTGATGAAAGGCATTAGTGACTATACAATGCCTTGTATGTGTTCTTAGCGTACATCTTTCACTTTTAATAGTCTTCATTATTATATCTCTTATTGTTCTCCTATTGTTGGCGGGTTTGAATATCTAAATTCTAATCTCCTTGAGATATTGTGAATTAGTTTGAACTTGTCTATCTTTGAAACCTTGTATTGCTTGCTTAGTGAATATCATCGTAAATTATTCTTGAAATCTTTGAGATTGTGTGGCTTATATAATGATCTTTGTTCATTTGTTCTTGTTCTATTAGGTATAGTGATTTGAATTCTTGTCTCGCTTATGGGTTCCTTGCATCCTTGAAGCCATCTACTTGTTGCTATATAGTGAATAATTTATAGTCATCTTTGTCTATCTTGTTTTACTGGCTAGTCTAGATTAATTTTTTGGTTCTTGTGATTATTTTTTTGGTTTTTCTCTATCATTGATGTCTTGTAGCTATACTTGGTTCCCCACAAGCTTTCCTCTTGAAAATTGAGGTTGTTAAGCTTTTATGTCCTTAAATTCTCGCTTGAACTTGCCTTGTTCTTAGGTGCATTAAGTCCTCGATTGAATTCTCCTAAGACCCCTAGTTGATTGTCTTAGAGAATTAGATTGACTTATTTAGTTAGACTAGTTCCTAAGTAATTAGGGAAGTTATTTTGGGAAGAAATTATTGAAGAATTGAGGGTTTGAAAAAGGCGAGAAGGTGAGTTCATTTTAACAAAAACCCTTCACTGTGACCATCAAAATTGAGTGAATGAGTGACATGAGGATCTTTTCTTATGTTCTTTCTTCAAATTTTGCATGGAATTCTCTTGAAAAAAATTCTAAATGTCTAGTGGTAGTGAAAGTGAAGGGTTTGACTATTTTGAGGAGACTTGTTCGAGTCGAAGCAACTATGGGAAGTATGATGAGTATGAAGCAGAATATAAAAGAGAAAATAGTAAGTTGTTAGGATGACTATGAAGAAGGGCCTAGCACAAGTAGTGAGAAAGGATGAGAACATGAAGATGATCATAAGAACTTACATGATGGAGAAATTAAATCTCATGAGAATAGCTATGATGAAGGACCAAGCACAGATGGAGGAAGATATGGAGGATTTGATGGAAAAGACATTGGAGATATGAAAAGGAAGAATATGAGGCAGTTTATGTGGGAAGGCCTCAAAAATTCTCAAAGAGTTGAGTGCAAAACAAATTGAGGGAGAATATATGGAAAATGTGTGATAGCTATGACCACTCAACCTATGATTGTCCAAGTAGATCTAAGCATAGTGAGTGAAGTGCATTGCAAAATTTTTTTAAAAGGTGGAATGAGGAGAAAACAAGGTTATGTGAGCTCCACTTGTTGGAAAATGGCTATAGCTCATGTGTTTGCCCAAGAGTAAATGAACAAAGAAGAAATGATAGTTTACAAAAGAGTGGTGCAATTCCTTGTGAACACTGTGGTGGCTATGGACATATTCCATTTGATATTCTTTGGAAATCTTTTAAATTGCAATGTATCCAATTGAACAAAATACTTGAGTTAGGCAAAAAGCAATATGAGGCAAAACAAAGAGTTGAGATTGAAACCAAGAAAAATGTTGTAGATGTTGAGAAGCTAAGGAGGGTAAGAAATGAAGAAAATGTTGAAAAGAATGAGCAAAATAAGTTTCATAAATTTGAGAAAGAGAAGAAGTTAGAAAATAAAGCCAAATGCCAAGAATTGTCAAATCAAAAGGATGAAGAAAAGCATGAAGAAGTTGAGAAAAATATTAATGAGAAGCTTAGTGATGAGGGAGATGATGATGTTGATTAATTGAATTCAACAAATGAGGTGAATAAGAAGTTTTACAACATACTTTTCTTTCTAGAGGACAAGTTACCTTCGTTAAGAGTGTTGGGGGAGAATGAGCGAGAAGAAATGAAGCAGAATGGTGTAGAATTTGTTAAAGAGTAATAAGCCTACACAATAAAATAGAGAAAGAGGCTCTAAAATAAAAGGAGAAAAAGAAGAGTTGGCTAGAGATGGTGCAAGAACAAATGAAAAGAAGCGAGAATAGTAAAAATGAGCCATCTAGTTCAACAATGCAAAGAAACACCAATTCTAGTGGAGAAATTAGGGTGGATAGAAAAGATGGGGTTGCATTTGAGAAACTATATTCATTGATTGGTGTCATGAGAGAGGGTGTGGATAATTGTGTGGTTAAAAAAGAAGGGGATTTACAAAAGGAAAACATTTTCTATTCAATGTGTTAAATTAAATAAAGACCTTGTAACTTGATTATTGATGGAGAGAGTTATAAAAATGTGATTAATGCTACATTGGTGGAGAATTTGGAAAATGGAGACCTTAAAACGTCCTAAGCCTTATAAGCTTCAATGGTTGAATAATTGTGGCGAGGTGAAGGTAAACAAACAAGTCAATATTGCATTTGTCATGGGAGCATATAAAGATGAAGTTTTATATGATGTACTCCCCATGCATATTGGGCATATATTATTAGGAAGGCCTTACTTTTATGATAGAGAGGTGATTTACCATGAAAAGAAAAACACTTACACTTTGCACAAGGATAGAAAAAAATTTACTCTTTGTCCTATGTCTCCTAGTGAGGACTTGAAAAATTAAAATATCTTGAGAGAGGAAGATAAAAAGAAAAAAAAGTAAAAGGAGAAAAAAAAAATAGAGGACAAAATGAGAGTAAGAGAGAAAAGAAAATGAGAGGATAGCAAAAGAGGAAGAAGAGAAAATTGTACCAATATTTTTCCTAGCTATTTGAGGTGATTTGTGAGATTTTTTATGCAATAGCTAGTTAATTCCCTTACAATTTAATATTTTTCCTGTAAAAAAATTTTTCTTTGATTTTATGCAAAAATTAAAGAATTTGGAGCTTAATTATGCGATTCCAGACCTGACCTGGTGCCGACCTAAGGACACCGAACCAGCTATAGCTTAATTCTAGAAAAATAGGGCAAAATGGAGCAATTTTTGTGTCAGAACATAGGTGACCCGGTACTGGCTCACTTACTCCAGCTAGCACCGGCTTGGTACTGTACTGTGGTAGTGGAGAATCCTTTTTGTATCAGATTTTGAAAGTTGTGATGCAAATCTTTTAGGAATTGATTTGGGAACGAATTAAGACTCTAGTATACACTTTTTAGCAATCTAAACTCTTATAAATAGAAGAGAATAACAATTCCTAAACCAATATTTTCCTAGCTATTTGAGGTGGTTTGTGAGATTTTTTATGCAATAGCTAGTTAATTCCCTTACAATTTAATATTTTTCCTATAAAAAAATTTTTCTTTGATTTTATGCAAAAATTAAAGAATTTGGAGCTTAATTATGCGATTCCAGACCTGACCTGGTGCCGACCTAAGGACACCGAACCAGCTATAGCTTAATTCTAGAAAAATAGGGCAAAATGGAGCAATTTTTGTGTCAGAACATAGGTGACCCGGTACTGGCTCACTTACTCCAGCTAGCACCGGCTTGGTACTGTACTGTGGTAGTGGAGAATCCTTTTTGTATCAGATTTTGAAAGTTGTGATGCAAATCTTTTAGGAATTGATTTGGGAACGAATTAAGACTCTAGTATACAATTTTTAGCAATCTAAACTCTTATAAATAGAAGAGAATAACAATTCCTAAACCAGTTTTTTACCTTCAAGACTTGCAGACCCATAGGAAACTCCTAGAGAAGCACCAAGATTAAAGAAGATCAATGAGACTTTTGGAGAAGGAAAGGAGATTGATCAAGAAGGTTTCAATGAAAAAGAAGAAAGCTTACTTGTCTATTAGTAGTTTCATTTTCTTTTCTTTTGTAATTTATTGGTAATTTGATATTTAATTATTTTAATTGTATTTGGAAAATATTTTTGGATTCATAATTTTGTATTAATTTTGGCTATTTGCTCAATTGATTATTATTCTTGGTACTTAGTTACTTGATTTATTTGGTGAATTGATTATTTCTTCATTCTAATTAACTTGGGAAAGAAGATTAGAAGATGTTCAATTTAATTGTTTCTATATTTATTTCCTTGACTAACTTGGGAAAAGACGTTAAGAATTGAATTTGAGTGATCAATGGTTGATTAATGACATCTAGAGTATAGGGATATTGATTGATTTCATACTTTAATATCACCTAGGGATGGGGATATTTTCTAAGAAATTGTGCTTGATGCATCTTTTTAGCTATTTTAGTGAGATTGAGAAATCTACTAAATTGGCTAGAAAGATAGTGAATCCATGACTTGGAAAAAAAGTGGAATCTATTTTATTCTTTTATGATGCCAAGATGATAATTAATTGTGATAATTGCTAATCAATTATTGCCATATCTTCAAGGATTTTTATCTATTTACATGTCTTTTTTCCTTATTCTCACTTAATGATTATCCTTGTGATATTTTTGTGTGAACTTATTTTATTCTCTGGTATATTAGGTTAGTTGATTATTTACTTCTATTCCTTTATTTTGTGAGCTAAATAATAAAGATTTAGGTAAAGAAATGTAGGGGTCTACATTCCTATGGATTCGATACTTGCTATTCCCTATACTACATGATGGATATACCTGCTCATATGTATAGTTGAGTGTTTAATATTTTAATTAAAAGTTGAGTAATTTCGTAATTTTTTGGTAATATTTCTTACCTCAAAAACACGTATCAAATTTTTGGAATTGTTTCCGGAAATGGACACTATCAGAAACAGTCAAGTCTTGTGGATTTAAAATTTGTTGTATTTATACAGATCACTAATATTTACTTTTAGGTACTTTATGAATATTTAAGTCTTTGTATTAGTATATGCTTTTGTTTTTTATTTGTTTGAATTTTTATTATTTTTATTATTATTTTTTAGTTGATTTTTGTTTTTCTTTGAGTGCGAAGTTGACATCATCATGGACAATTATTCTTGGAGATGTACTTGGTATTGGGCACAAAAATCATAGGAGCTATAATGATGATAGTTTGGCAAGAATACAATCTCACATTGATATCTTTAGTGAGACGTCACTTGAAGTATTAGTGAATTATATTGTTGCTAATACAAATTCATTTGTTAAGTGGCACGAAGAAGTTTCCCAATGATTGAACCACTAAAGGACACAACTTGCAAAGCTAGTTGAGGAGATTCAAGGGGGAAGTTATGCCAATGCATTGGATATTGAAGTGGAGACCCCTGTAGTATCTATACAAATTTAGTTAGAAAACAATTTTTTGCAGAAAAATAGGGAATGGTATACAAAGGTGAATTGGCGCCAGCTGTACTGGAGGAGGCGGCACTGGCTTCTCAACGAACAACACAACCAATGCTTGAAAATTGTGCAAAATATGACAAAAAAGAGAGAGGCCGTGAGGAACAATTAAAAAATGTAGTGAGAGAAAACTTTGATTCTACTTTATACTCTAATTATAATTTCTCTTTTGTAGGTACCTCTTGATTCATGGAGCCTAATGATGCCATTGATGATGTGTTAAATTTAACATGCTTCAAGAAGTTATATTTTTCTTTGATACATCATAAGAAGTCCTTGAAGGATGTTAATAGATTTTACCATTCACCTCATTCAAAGGGAAGTGACTTAGTTTTTGTAGACCATACTTTGTAAAGTAAAGATTTCTTGATCTCATCTTTAAGTGCTACATTACTAGGTTTAAAGGGGATGCTTCATTGTGACAATTCTTTTGAAGGATTGACTAGTGATTTTTATGTCGGTACACTCTTTAGACATTATTTGCATTCATGCATGACAAAATTGATTGACGAATCTAAAGAGCTTAAAAGGGAATGGGGTTCATGAATCTACTCTCATTGAGCACATTAATTTTCATATCCCATACCCTTTTTGTAAAACCTCTCTTTTTTTTTTCTATATTCATCATGCCTTCTTTTTCCTATGAGCATTAATTTCTTTTACAAAGGTTTGATATGGAAGCATAATGAGTGGAAAAAGTATTTTTCTATTTTGATTATGAATAACTTAAGAACAAACACAATCCAGTGTAGTAGGAATTTTACATTATGATCTCTATCACGATTTCCTTAACAGAGTGTTTCACTTGGGACTTTTATCTAACAATTACATACACATGAAGTATAAATGAAACAAACTGATATGACAAAGAATGTCTTTATTAGATAAATATGCTATATACAATATATAAGTAATTGCCTCAATGGCATAACACTTACATTTTTGGCATTCCAAACTCCTATAAATACAGGAGAATAATAATCCCTAAACTAAATTTTCACCTTTGGGACTTCCAAACCCATAGGAAACTCCTAGAGAAGCACTAAGATTTAGGAAGATCAAGAAGACTTTTGGAGAAAGAAATGAGATTGATCAAGAACGTTTTAAGAAAGAAGAAAAAGGCTTACTTTTCTATGAGTGATTTCTTCTCCTCTTCTTTTTAATTTATTGACAATTTGAAATTTAATTATTTTAATTGTATTTTGTGGAATTTTTTTATTCACAATTTTGTATTGATTTTGGCTATTTGATCAATAGATTATTATTCTTGGTATTTGGTTACTTACTTTATTTGGTGAATTGATTGATTGTTTCTTCCTTTTAATTAACTTGGAAAAGAAGATTAGAAGAGGTTCAATTTAAATTTTTTTATATTTATTTTCTTAACTAACTTGGGAAAGGAGGTTAAGAATTGAATTTGAGTGATCAATGATTGATTAATGCCACCTAGAGTATAGGGATATTGATTGATTTCATACTTTAATATCACCTAGGGATAGGGATATTTTTCTAATGAATTGTTCTTTATGCATCTTTTTTGCTGTTTTAGTGAGATTGAGAAATCTACTAAATTGGCTAGAAGGATAGTGAATCCACAACTTGGGAAAGAAGTAGAATCTATTTTATTCCTTTATGATACCAATACGATAATTAATTGTGATAATTGCTAATCAATCATTATCATGTTTTAAAGGATTTCTTTTCTTCTTATTCTCGCTCCTTGATTATCCTTGTAACTTTTTTTATGTGAACTTGTTTTATTCTCTAGTATATAAGGTTAGTAGATTATTTACTTCTATTTCTTTATTTTGTGAGCTAAACAATAAAGATTTAAGTAAAGAAAGGTAGGAGCTTAAGTTCTTGTGGATTTGATACATGTTATTCCATATACTACATGATAGGTATACTTGCTCATATGTGTGGTTGAGTGTTTAGCATTTTAATTAAAACTTGAGTAATTGTGTAATTTGTTGGTAATATTTCTTGTATTCAAAAACATGCATCAACCTCCAAATACAAACATAATTAAAAGAGAAGAGAGAACTAAAGAGGGAGCAAGAGGATGAAAGGAGAGTGACCTCTTCAAATTTGAGAGAAAAAAAAAGGAGTGAAACAAGAAGGGGAGAAAAGAAAAGAAAGCGGAGGAAAAGTGTGGGTTGTGAAGAGAGAAAACAAGGATATTAGTGAGGTGCAAAGCCAAAAGTTTTACCTCCACACCAAAATTCTTGTTTGAATTATAATATAGGGAAATCCACTCAAGCATTTTGGCATGTTAATTTGAGAATGAATCAACCTAAAGAAGGGAGATATGATAGAAATCGTCGCGAGTATGACAACCAATTCAAAGAAGGGGGAAGAAAATTAAGGACACAACTCATGGCTTCTTGGATGAGATCAATTCAACAAATTAAGGGCCAAAAAGATTGTGAAGAGATGGATGGTCAAGGAAGGGCCAAAAGATGCACAAAACAAGCAACAATCTATGTAGAAAATCAAACCAACACTTAAACAAGGATTGAAGTTCAAAGAAGTATCAAAAGGAGTTCAAAATGACCAACATTTCATTTGGAAGATCAAGGAAACATATGGAAACTGAATGGAGGTTAATGGAGCAGGTTTTGAAGTGCAACAAAATAGGGGACAGCGACTAGAAGGAAGCTAGTATTAGCCCTAAGTCCCAAACCAACGCCAACCTAATGCTACTATTGAGAGACAGAATAGAGCCGGTTCCAACCCTAGTACCTAAATTGGCGAAGACCCATGTCGAGACACTCCCGAATTATGCTAATTTTCGAGTTTTTAGTTTAATTGTATTCCTTTTTAATTGTCACGATTTCTATTAAGTTTTTACTTATTAAAAGGCATATAATAGGGCCTTAATACATGTATTAAGGCCATCTAATCCTATGTTTAGCTTACTAACTAGTTAGGGCAATTTGGGACTTATATATATATATATATATATATATATATATATATATATATATCCCATTATAGCTCTTGTGTAACAGATTTTGAACATTAGACATTTCTTCTTGAAATTCAAGAGTCTCTCTTGGGAGTTGAGAGATGATTCCTCTTCGGGCTTCCCCAAATCTATCAAGACTTTTCTTAGGAATTAATACATCCTAAGAATTTAGATTCTAGTCTTCCTAGGAAAATTCAATTAGCTCTCTAGAATTGGGTCTTGATTGATTATTCATCTAAGGTTCTTTCTAGGTTCCAATTTAAGTGCCTAAACCTTTTCATCTCACTTGTTCTTCATCGTTCCTGGATTGGAGGCATTTGAGTGTTGATTTAGTTAGCTTAATTTGATAGATTTTGGGTTTTAGGTGACTTAAATTTCCTAAAGTTCTAATATTTGAATTTGATTCTTGAGGTTCAATTTCAAGAGGTGCCTCTGTACTCGCACTAGGATCTGCATACACTAGAAAAATCTATCTGGTTAATGTTCTTCATTGGTGCAGAAACTTTTATGACTAATATCAAGAATTGATCAACAAATCTTTTTTGTAGCACAGAAATAAGAGATTTACAGAAAAACAAATTTACCAATTTAAAGTAAGAAAATTTCTTGCAGGCTCAAGAGTAAATTCCATGGGAATGAAACTTGCCTTGAGAAATGGTGACATCGTAACATCATACAAAGATAATGTGGAATTTACTACAGGAGGCGGAATTACTCGGACCATCACTAACCATTTAACTAATTGCCAATTCCCAACATCATTTTGAATCTACAAAAGACAGAGCCAGGATTAAATTTACAGGCACTAATTCACAACTTTGAACAGAATTCTAGGTGAATTTCGATTGCAATTTCTCATTTCTATCTCAATTTAAAATTTTATTTTAATTTAAAAGTAATAATAATTTAAATCATTCTCATTTTTTCAAAAATATCATATACTCACAACCAAGATTTTGAAAATCAAACCGGTTATCGAACTAGTGAAGCAATAGATTCAATAGTTCACAGGTCTGACCGTAGTTGAATTGAAATATAATTAAATATTTTAATATTATATATATATTTTTTGTTATTATATATCAAAAATAAAAATAAATCAATAAAATGTAAAAAATGTTTCTTAAAATAATAAATTTTAATTAAGAATAAATTAGTTATTTATCAAAAAATCTAAGACATACGTTTAATTAAACTCATCTTAATCCAATTCAATAAAAATTCAATTTGCGCAAGTGAAATGAAAATAGTACAACTCATGAACATCAATCAATCTCTGGAATTGATTTGAGGACTGGACCAACTGAAACTAAAATTAGAAAACTACAATTACTTTCTATATTAAAAAGAAAATCAAACTCCAGAAATTCTCACCTCGGAAAAATCAAACACGGATATATATCTTTGTCGCTGAAGGCCAAGCTCAAACTCCCATCTCAAAATAGCCCACGCAAGCCTAAAGAACTAATTTTCCACCAATAAAACTGAATTCCCAAGTCAAGAATACAACCAAGACTGTAGACCAAGGTAATACGAGAAGTGGTAGAGACTTAAATTCACAGAGATTGACCCCAAATTTGTCCCAAATTCACCCTACTTTTAGTACCAAAAAAACAAAAAAAAAAAAAAAAATCCTAGAATTAGCCCGCCCAATCCTTCGAGTTTCACAGCGGCATGGGAAGAAAGGAAGCTTTGGCAATGGGGTGGGCAATAAGAAAAATGAGATAACACTAAAAATATCCCTAAAATCAAGACAACTATTTAAAAAATATCTTAAAATTTTGAATGAGATGATGTGTAAGTGTTTTATTATTTAACATGACTATAGTATAACTTTTTCAAAAAAAAAATGTCAAAAATATTTTTGATATATTTTTTTATTAATGTTGGGAATATATAAAATATGTTGACTCTTTTATTTTATGTCAAAAAAATTAATTAGTCAACATTTTATATTAAATATAGAGAATAATTATATCATAGAGACGTTTTTAATTAATATCGGTCAAAAAATCCCTTTTAGATCAGGATAATTAATTTTAAAGTGTCCATAAAATTTTAAATAAGACAACACTTCTATCAGAAAGTATCTTCGTTATTTGACATTGTTTACTTAAACGTTATTTTTTTTAAAAAGTGTCAGAAATATTTTTAATATTGCAACGTATTTTTGTGAACATCGAAAAAAAATATAATATACCGATACTTTAATTAAAAATTGGTGGGATATTTTTATTTGTCGATATTTTATTCTAAATATCAAGAATATCTTTATTATAGGAATACTTTTAATTAATGATATTAAAAAAAGTGTAGCTATAATACCTTTTTATTGTAATGTTTTATTATTTTTTAATTTGTTCTTATAAGAATCATTATTTTATTAAGTCTACTGCAAATGGGATAAGAGGTAAGTTAAAGGAAACATTTTCCTTTTTGTTTTTAATAAAAAAACAAAGGCACACCCTGGAACCTAAGCACTCCCTGCCTCGCAAGGTAATGGGAGGAAATTGCATAATATACATAGTCTTCTTTATATATGTTTTATAAAAATATTATTTTTTATCGTTTGAACTTGTGATCTACAGGTAATAATTTAAAAAAAAAAACTTCCAAAGGGAAAATAAGCTTTTAAATTAGCAAGTGAAGGGATATAGAAAAGTGGTTAATGTTGTGGAATATTAACAACAAAAGGGAAAGTACTTCCAAACAATCAAAGTTATCAAATCTGCACCCGAGTAAGTTGTGTAGTAATTTGACAATTTAAATTGAAAATAAATAAAATTACATGTGTATAAATGTTTTATAGGTGTCAATAATTTTTTATAAATAATATTATTCTGTTATTCAAAATTTTTTATCAAATAATATCTCATGTATATAAAATTATATCTTATATGCATAAATTGCTCACAAAACTAAAACTAGATCCAATTTTCAGATTGTACAAGCCATCAGAATTCGACACTCTAATCAAGGCTGTCACGCCATATACGACTTCTAGGACTCCATCTTTGACCAAAGAGTCAAAGAAATTCAAGCATGCGATTCAAGCAAACTCCACTCTCATGGGCAATATTTTGTAAATCAATTGAGAGGGTAAACTATATGAGATCTGTATAAGGTGTTTATATTTTATAAAAGATTTGAATCCAAAATTATGCACAATAATTCAACAGTTATGTGAGACTCGGACTTTTTTTCTTTTTTTGGGTCTTTTCTATTTGGGTTTCTCTTTAATTATGTTGGTGGGCTTAACCCATGTGTCTAGAGATTATTTTAGTAAAAGTGATAGTTTTGGAGTTATTTTACAATTAGATTTATAAGAGGGTCAATAGTCTAATAAGAATTATCCGTTACGTTTTGGGATTTAACGTACGCTGTTTTTGACAAATAAGAACGCTCTTGCAGAGACAACCTTGGAGAAAGGAAAAATTAGCGAGAGAGGTGAGCCTGATGAAAAGATTGTGCCAGAGGTTTCGAATCTAGGTAAGTCTTTCGATATTCGTACTTTGGATCGAGTTAATTTTCGCTTAGGAATATATTATCGTTGAATTGGGTGTAAAGGTTTGATTTGGGGATTAGTTAAAAGGTTGGCAATTGATTGTGTTTTTTGGTTCTTGTAGGCAGTTAGATACACTGATTGTGGATTGTGGGTTGGTTTGGTCTCTGAATTGTCTGGTAAAGGACTTATGATTTTTCTATGTTTTCTAACTTTTTAATTTTTTAATATCAAATTATGAACCTTTTAAATGAGGAAAATGGCAAAATTAATCAAACTGAAAGCATGCTTACAGAAGGAAAAAATTTACCTCTGTGTTTGCATGACCTTATTGGCACAGAAGAAGATGTCTGTATAAGGATGCCTGAAGCTATTGAACCACGTCCTTGTAAACGTCGTTTTTATCTCATTCACATGAAGCTTTTGAGTTTCCGAAATGGTGCCTTTTCCATTGCTAGTGAAAGCTTAAAGAATTGGGTTTGTTAAAGTTTTCCCAGTGAATGCTTCTTGGTTTGCCTCTGTGAAAACTCAGACTTAGCTCCCTGTCCTGCTTGGTCTTGATTTCCTTTGATTTATTTTCATCAATCCACCGAGAGAGTGAGACCAAGATAGTCAAACAAAAAGTTCATGCTGAGCTTTTTGTTATCCCTCACGCAAAACAACGGGATCCATTCCGTGTTATTTTTTATTTAATTAATTAATTTTTTTAAAATTTTATTTTACCATTAGTCTTATTCATTGGGCCCGATAAAATTATTTACTCTTGGGCTTAAACATCCATAAATAATAAATCTCAATTATTTATTTTCTGGACTTCATTAAACAGTTCAATAAATAATTAACAAGCCTAAATAGGCTAATCTAAAATATCAGATATTTTATCTAGTTTATATCTAAATTAATTTTCTAAATTATTTAATCTGGGCCCTAAACCCTAAATAATTAATTAATCAATTAAGCTAGGTAATATATATATACACACACACACACACACACACACACACACACACACACTCTATCTCGGGCCTTTTATTTTATTCTAATCTAATAATAAATTAGACTATTTAAATAAAATAAAATAAAAATCATAATTATAAAGACCAATTCCTTAACCCAAATTTGTCAAGACTTAAGGGATATTCTGGGGACTAAAAGACACATCGCATTGACTACTAAAATGACCAAAATACCCCTGTCATATAAATAGCTATATTTTGCATTTTAAATATTTTCTAATATTACCATAAGAATACATTGACCCCAAAGATAATGCTGCATTGGCAAAGTTTTCGACCTATAGGTGTAATGACTAAAATACCCTCCTACACACCGTAGTGCATTTAGAGAGGAGGAGTGTACTGACACCTCTCTAATAGACATCTACCATCCTTAGACCTCTAGTTCAATGATTCACGACTCTTGGAATGTTTCCACTTTCCAAATGAGCTACTCTAAAGTAAATATCCAAGTCATGTTTCCCAGGGCCCTAGATAATTAGATCATTTGAATAATCACAATGGGCGATATAGCGCATAAACTATTTTGAACAAGTCTGTCTTAACTAATTAGTCACATATACCTAACATACAAGTATATCGGCTCTACGAAAGAACCTCAACTACAGCATATCAAAGTATATGCTTCTAATTTCGTCAGACCACAAACTTATACTCAAGCGGTAAAGTATTAGTCCACGTTGTAACAGTAATAGTCTGAGTTTATTATAAATAGTACTTTTAGAAACCACTATTACAAGTCCTATTCTACGTGTTCGAAATACGCTTATGCTATAAAGTGAGTGAACTATTCAGTGGCTAAAGGTAAGCCATTCCCGATTTGAAATTCATAATATAATAATCTAAACATGATGAGATTCTCATTTTCATCAATCGGTTAAGAACAAACATTTATGTGTTAAGTAACCCGTAATCCATACCTTACTGTGAAAGATCACCATTCATATAGATCACTTACTTAAACATAATGGGTCTTTTCCAAATGAAAATCGTGCACAAATAAAATGTAAATCCACAAAAAATTTTGAGAATAAATTCTTTTATTAATAAATTCGATAATTACATCATATAAAATTAGTTTAGAGGATATATATTCCCACAATCTCTCCTTACATTCTAAGACTAAGAAAGCCCGTAGGTGCCCACCGCTATGGGGTCTAAGTGTCACTTAAAGACTCTCTCTGCCAAAGATTTGGTGAAGGGATCTGCTAGGTTGTTCTTTGAGGCTATCTGTTCCGCCATGATTTCCCATCTTTGAATGAAATCCCAGATCAAGTGGTACTTCATTTGGATGTGTTTCCTCTTCTTGTGGTTCTTGAGTTATTTAGATTACGAGACTACTCTAGAGTTACTGCAATATATCATAGTCGGTCTGTCTATGTATGGCACAACTCCAAGTTCTGAAAGAAACTTCTGAAACCAGACCGCTTCCTTAGATACTTCCGAAGCTGTCACATACTCAGCTTCTATGGTTGAGTCAGCAATACAAGATTGCTTGATACTCTTCCATGAAACAGCTCCTCTAGACAAGGTAAAGACATATTCACTAGTGAATTTTCTCTCATCTTTATCTACTTGGAAATTTGATTCTGTATATCCAGTAGGAACCAAACCGTCAGCCCTGTAAACCAGCATATAATCTTTCATATCAATAAGGTACTTGAGAATATCCTTTATAGCTTGCCAATGAATCTCCCCAGGGTTTGACTGATATTTGCTAACTAAGCCTACAGCAAAGCGGATATCTGGCCTAGTGCACAGCATGATGTACATGAGATTTCCCATAGCCAAAGCGTAGGGAAACCTACTCATTCTGTCTTTTTCCTCTCGAGACTTAGGATAGTCCTTAGAATAAAAAGACAACCTATGTTTGTAAGGGATTAGAGCTCTCTTGCATGAGTCCATGCTAAAGTTGGCCAGCATCTTGTCAATGTATGTCTTTGGGGATGATTCTAATATTCTCTACTTTTTATTTCTAAGAAGTTTAATCCCGAAAATATAACTGGCTACTTCCAAATCCTTTATACTAAATTGACTAGACAGCCAAACCTTAGTAGATGACAATGTTCTTACATCATTTCTAATGAGTAGAATGTCATCCATATATAGGATAAGAAAAACCACATTTATGCCTTTCAATTTCCTGTACATGCATAGTTCATCCTCAATTTAAATGAAATCGTAAGACTTTACAGTCTCGTCAAAATAAATGTTCCATGTTTTAGATGCTTACTTAAGTCCATAAATGAACTTCTTAAGCTTGCAAACCATATGTTCTTGGCCTTAGCAATAAAATCTTCCGATTGGGACATATAGATGTCTTCGTTAAGATAGCCATTAAGAAATGTCGTCTTAACATCCATTTATCATTTCTCATAGTCAAAATGACATGCAATGGCAAGGAGGATACGGATGGACTTAAGCATAGCTATCGGGGAAAATGTTTCATCATAATCGATTCCCTCTTTCTGAGTATACCTTTTCGCCACAAGCCTAGTTTTGAAGGTTTTTACCTTCCCATTTGCTCTTCTCTTCCTCTTGTATAGCCACTTACACCCAATGAATTGTATCCCTTCAAGTAAAGCTATAAGATCCCAAACATGATTGAAGTACATAGATTCAATCCCGACTTTTATTGCTTCATGCCGTAAATTTGTATCGACATCAGCAATAGCCTTCTCGTATCTAGTGGGATCTTGTTCCTCATGGTCAGAGACCAGCTCAAAAGCCTCTCCTGTCTATCTTTCTAGAACTCTAGATACCCTCCCACTATGGCAAAGCTCTGTTTGTACAGATTATTGAGGTTGTGCCTCTTTTTGTTCTATAATCAAGTCTGAAGAAGTTAATTCCAAAAATAACTTCTCCTCGAGTTTCAACCTTGTTAAACCTTTAGTGGAAATACTTTGATCATCTTCCAAGCATCTAGCATTAGTACTTACTAGTACTTTTTGCTCATTGGGATGATAAAAGTAACCTTTTTTCGTCCTTTTTAGATACCCAACGAAGTTGCATAATTCTGATGTTGGTTCTAGCTTATCTTCCTTGATCAATACATAAGTTAGATTGCCTCATATCCTGAGATGATTTAGACGTGACTTACGCCTCGTCCACATCTCATAAGGTATCCTAGGTACTGACTCGCAAGATACCAAGTTCAGAATGTATGCCGTTGTTTCCAAGGCATATCTCCAAAAAAAGACCGAAAGAGAAGCATGAGACATCATGCTTTAGACCATTTCCATTAATGTAATGTTCCTTCTCTCAGCTACTCCATTCTGTTAGGGTGTACCTGACGTTGAGAGTTGGGATACTATCTCATGATATACCATGTAATCCTTGAACTCACCGAGGAGGCACTTTCCACCATGATCTGATCGTAAGGTTTTTAATCAGTTTGCTTGTCCGACGCTCCACTTCAACCTTAAACTCTTTGAACTTGTCAAAAGAGTTAGACCCATCAGATAAACATAACCAAACCTTGTACAATCATCCATAAAAGTGATGAAGTATTTAAAACCCCCTCTAACTTATGTAGACAAAGGACCACACACATCAGTATAAACAAGGCCAAATATCTCCTTGGCTCTATCAGCCTCTTTGGTGAACGACCTTTTGGTCATTTTTTCCATAAGGTAAGATTCACACTGAGGCCAACTTTTCAATCTTAATGACCCAACCTTAGATGCCAAATATATAAGTCATTGACATTGGTCTTTTTCTTTTTACTTAAAGGTTCAAATTAAGCGTTATTTATTTGATAGTTTGTATGATTTAAAAAGAATAAGTTTCCATACATGTGCACTGTACATAAAACTTCTCCATTTCTACTTATAGTACAACCAAAATAGAAAGAAATAGAATATCCATGATTTATTAGCTTTGAAACTAAAATAAAATTCTGTCTAAAATCGGATACATATAAAATATCTTTCAAAATAACTACTTTATTGCAATCAAAATTAAAATCTAGCTCTCCTACTACAAGGGCTCATACTTGTGCTCAATTTCCTACTTGTAGTCCATGCTCGCCCTTCTGGAGTTTTTTTTATCTTCCTAAACCCCTGTAATGAATTACAGATATGATCAGTAGCACCAAAATTCAACAATCCAATTGGATGTTGATCCAACCATTGAAATTGACTCTAGATAGGGAACAATACCTGTAGGGTTTTTCTTGGCCTGAAGTTCTGGACACTCCTTTTTCCAGTGTCCCTTTTGCCCATACTTGAAGCATTTGCCTTTAGGCTTGTTGGGCTAGTTCTTGGGTTGGACCGGTGCGTTTCCCATCTTCTTCTTGAACTTCCTAGACTTGGGCCTAGTTTTGGAAGAAAAAGTCCTAGCAATCATAGCCTTAGATTGTAGTTTCATGACCTTCTTTGCCACCTGAAGCTCCTTTATTAACTCAGTTAAACTCATGTTTAACTTGTTCATGTTATAATTTAACTTGAATTGAGTAAAAGAGCCCGGAAGAGATTCAAGAACCATGTCCACTTAGCTCTTAGGGTCAATTACAGCCTCTAAGACTTCTGCTTCCTCGAAAACAGCAATCATTTTGAGCATATACTATCTAACTGATGCTCCCTTAGCCATTTTAGTATTGATGATCGTCCTAAGAGCCTCCTGCCTTGCGGGCCGGCTCTTATCTAGGAATATCGTGACTAATGATTAACTAATTTTGTACGCAGTGGCTATGTGCTCATGTTTAGATTGGAGTACATTAGACATGGAGGCCAACATATAGCATCGAGCCATTTCGTTGGCCTTCTTTCATGTTTTCTCTGCATCTTGCTCCTCAGTGGTGGAACCCTCCTCGATAAGAGGACATACTTCTACTCTTCAGCAGTGAGTATTATGTCCAAATTTCTTTTTCAGTCTATATAATTTGGATCCGTTAGCTTATTCTGACGGAGAATAACGGCCAAAGGACTAAAAAAACCTCCACCAATCATTTCTGAAAAATCGAAAAACTCAATTTGTGAAAAATAAAATAATTTGTGACTTTATCATCATATTAAATCTGATAATAGTTAACCGTATCACTATTATCTTTAATTTGATTAATTTAATTCTTACAAAAACTGACATAGCTTCTTCGGAAGATTAACAATGTCCTAAGCTAAGTGTAGTAACCACCATAAATTAATTTCCCTTTTAGGTAATGATCTAGAAGATAATTTCATAGTGGGATATCCGTTTCTTCTCATTTCTTATGGACATTCCTCGTACTATAACCTCTAACATGGGCTGACCGATCATAGCACGTGTCCCAAGTTATTAATTATATTCATCCATTAGTTCTAAATCCTTATGGTATCCCCATCATATACGGGTTCACTCCTAGAATGGTGCGAGAGGACCCACGATCTCTAATGAAGATAGTGATGGAAGCTATGGGGCCATTGGAACCCCTCTCCCACTTAGTATTTTAAAATAAGGATTTTCTTAGAAAATATCTTTTGAAAATTTAAATTAAGTTTTCTTTTAACTCAAAAATAAAATATCTAAACCTATAAAAATTTCTATGTCAAGGTTTATATCCTTTGAGAAAATTTTCCATGGATTAATTTTATTTAAGTTAATAAACTTAATAATTTCAAAATTTTCCAATGAAACTTTCGAGAAATTTTGATCTCCAGTTTAATTGATAAAAATAATTTTTCTTTTTAAAATTAAATCAAAATGGTTTCTATTTTAATTCACAAAAATATCTAAATCTAAATTATTTTCTATGTCAAGGATAAAATCCTTTCAGAAAATAACTAAAAATTTATTTTTGTTCAAATTAAAATTAACCATTTGATTTAAGAAAAAAGTTTTTCTTTGTAAAAAAATTCCCAAAGACTTTGGTTTTTGAGAAAACGTGCACATAGGGTACAAAAAGAAAAAAGCATGCTAGAAAACTGTAAATGTTTTTATACTTTTCTATTCTTTTAACCAAATTGTCCAAATAATAAAATTAAACACATTAATTAATGGTCTTGTTTAATCCTAAATTTCCTTTACTATTATTTTTCATGCAAAATATTCAAAGAATATTAGCTATTGCAATAAAAAAAACTTCACCTGGTATAGGACCAAAATAATTTTTTTTTATTTTGGGTCCAATGCACCCACCACACTGGATCATGCCCTAGGGAAAAACCCATGGGCCGCGATCCAAGCAGGTGCCTGCAACCCGACCCGTGACCTGCCCCACTGCCGTGGTCAAAATTGATGACCACGACAATCGCAATTTGCAAATGCAAATTGCGATTTGCTTCCTCGTGCGTTGCGAGGAAGCTTTCCTCGCCAGGGGTCGTGGCTACGGTTTGGCTCGGCTCCTCTCACATGTAAGGCTCGGCTGCTACAGTTTCCTTCTTCTCCAAGTTACTCTGTGAATTGCAGACGTCTCTGGACTCGGTTTTTTTCACCGATTTTGATCAAAATTCATCCAAACAACCGCTTATGTCTTTAAAAACACTAGGCTTACACGATATCTATGAAAGCAATCAAAATACAATGTTCCTATATTTTCACTTGCGAAACTTACAATGAAACTACCTATACCAAAAAACATGAAGGTTCACAGAAAACATCCAAAATAAATATTTTCTTATTTTAGTTAAGTGTAACATACTTCCTACATTTGCCAAATCATAGCTTTGATACCACTTGAAGGAGGAAAATGGCAAAATTAATCAAACCGAAAGCATGCTTACAGAACGAAAAAATTTACCTGTGTTTGAATGACCTTATTGGCACTGAAGAAGATGTCTGTATAAGGATGTTTGAAGCTATTAGATCACGTCCTAATAAACGTCGACTTCGTCTCATTCACACAAAGCTTTTGAGCTTCTGAAATGGTGTCCCTTCCACTACCGGTGAAAGCTTAAAGAATTGGGTTTGCTATAGTTTTCCCAGTGAATGCTTCTTGGTTTGCCTCTATGAAAACTCACAGACTTAGCTCACTGTCCTGCTTGTTCTTGATTTCCTTTGATTTCTTTTCATCAATCCACTGAAAGAGAGAGACCAAGAGAGTCAAACAAAAAGCCCATGCTTTTTGTTATCTCTCATGCAAAATAATACGGAATCCATCATGTTTTATTTTTTATTTAATTAATTAATTTAATAATTAATTTTTTAATTTCATTTTAATCTTAGTCTTATTTATTGTGCCAGATAAAATTATTTATTGATGAGCTTCCCTTTAATTATGTTGGTGGGCTTAACCCATGTGTCTAGAGGTTATTTTAGTAAAAGTGATAGTTTTGGGGTTATTTTACAATTAGATTTATAAGAGGGGCAATAGTCTAATAAGAATTATCCGTTACGTTTTGGGATTTAACGTACGTTGTTTTTGGCAAATAAGAACGCTCTTGCAAAGACAGTCTTGGAGAAAGGAAAAAATAGTGAGAGAGGTGAGCCCGATGAAAAGATTGTGCCAGAGGTTTCGAATCTAGGTAAGTCTTTCGATATTCGTACTTTGGATCGGGTTAATTTTTGCTTAGGAATAGATTATCGTTGAATTGGATGTAAGGGTTTGATTTGGGGATTAGTTAGAAGGTTGGCAATTGATTATGTTTTTGGGTTCTTGTAGGTAGTTAGATACACTGATTGTGGATTGTGGATTGATTTGGTCTCTGAATTGTCTGCTAAGGGACTTATGATTTTTCTGCAGTTTCTAACTTTCTAGTTTTTGAATATCAAATTATGAACCTTTTAAAGGAGGAAAATGGCAAAATTAATCAAACTAAAAGCATGCTTACAGAACGAAAAAATTTACCTCTGTGTTTGAATGACCTTATTGGCACAGAAGAAGATGTATGTACAAGGATGCTTGAAGCTATTGAACCATGTCCTTATAAACGTCGTCTTCATCTCATTCACGCGAAGCTTTTGAGCTTCCAAAATGGTGCATTTTCCACTGCTAGTGAAAGCTTAAAGAATTGGGTTTGCTATAGTTTTCCTAGTGAATGCTTCTTGGTTTGCCTCTGTGAAAACTCACAGACTTAGCTCCCTGTCTTGCTTGGTCTTGATTTCCTTTGATTTCTTTTCATCAATCCACCAAGTGAGAGAGACCAAGAGAGTCAAACAAAAAGCTCATTCTGAGCTTTTTGTTATCTCTCACGTAAAACAACACGGGATCCATCCCGTATTATTATTTTTATTTATTTAATTAATTTAATAATAAATTTTTCATTTTATTTTACCGTTGGTCTTATTCATTGTGCCAAATAAAATTATTTACTCTTATGCTTTAACAGCCATAAATAATAAATCTAATTATTTATTTTATCGACTTCATTAAACAGCCCAATAAATAATTAACAAGCTCAAATAGACCAATATAAAATATTAGGCATTTTATCTAGTTTATATCTAGATTAATTTTCTAATTATTCAATCTAGGCCTTGGGCCCTGAATAATTAATCAACTAATTAAGCTAGATACAATATATATATATATATATATATAATCTCTCTCGGACCTTTTATTTTATTTTAGTCCAATAATAAATTAGACTACTTAAATAAAATAAAATAAAACACATAATTATTAAGACTAATTCCTTAACCCAAATCTGTCAGGACTTAAGGGCTATTTCGGGGACCAAAAGACACATCGTTTTGGCTACTAAAATGAGCAAAATATCCCTGCCATATAAATAGCTATATTTTACATTTTAAATATTTTTTAATATCACCATAAGGAAATATCTACCCCAAAGATAATGCTATATTAGCAAAGTCTTCGACTTACAATTATAATGACTAAAATACTCTTCTACGCATCGTCGTGTATTTAGAGAGGAGGAGTGTTCTAACACATCTCTAATAAACATCTACCATCCTTAAACCTTTAATCCAATGATCTATGACTCCTAGAATGTTTCCACTTTCCAAAAGAGTTACCCTAAAGTAAATATCTAAGTCATGTTCCTAGGGCCCTGGATAATTAAATCATTTGAACAGTCACAAGGGGCGATATACCTAATATACAAGTATATTGGCTCTATGAAAAAACCTCAACTACAGCATATTAAAGTATATGCTTCTAACTTCATCAAACCACCAACTCATACTCAAGCGATAGAGTATTAGTCCACGCTGTAGCAGTAATAGTCTGGGTTTCTTCAAAACAGTACTTTTAGAAACTACAATTACAGGTCCTGTTTTACGTTTTCGAAATACGTTCATGCTATGAAGTGAGTGGACTACTCACTGGTTAAAGGTAAGCCATTTCTCATTTGAAATTCATAACACAAAAACCTAAACATGATGAGATTCACATTCTCATCAATAGGTTAAGAACAAACATTTATGTGTTAAGTGACCCGTAATTCATACCTTACTGTGAAAGATTACAATTCACATGGATCATTTACTTAAACAGAATGGGTCATCTCCAAATAAAAATCGTGCACAAATAAAATGTAAATTTACAAACAAATTTTGACAATAAATTATTTTATTAATAAATTTAATAATTACATTAGATAAAATTAGTCTAGAGGGCATGTATTCGAACACCTTTTGCCAATGAATGTTATTTTTGTATTACTAAATCGGATTGAGCATGATGTATGTTTAATGCTTTAAGTATTGTCATTGTGTGGATGAAATTGTGTAAAGTGAATTCTGTTTTGAGTTAGTATCGTGTTATGAAATTGTTTAATACTTGAGTTGGTTTTGGGAAAATTCCTAATATCTGTTATAAGGCCTTTGGCTGGGGGGATACAATACCTAATTTTCAGTTATAAGGCCCTTGCTAGGGGGATACAGGACCTACTTTCAGTTCAGGCCCTTCTCCTAACGGGATATAATAGTTAGAAGCTGATATTAGTAAACCAAAATCGTGCACTCAAGCGTGTCTCATATTCCGTAATATGTTATAATTTAGTTATATTTTGGGTGTGTGAGTTCAATTATATTTTGTTAAAAATGGTGGTTGGTTGTGTTCTCTTTTTCTGTTGTTCGTTTGGAGTGTTGTGAACCTTGTAAAATTTGAAAACTGGCCAAATTGTACTCTGGTTGCTCTACATTTTAGACTTCTATTCACCTTTCCCAAGAGGATCCAGTGCCGGCTCCAACATCCTCACCCGGCACTGGCCTCGCTCTGGAATTCGTAGGCTTCACACGGTCTGGTACACTCGGCACCGGCCGTGCTTCCTCCACCTGGCGTCGGTCCCCCTCTGATTTGATTTCAACACTGGTTTTCTTCTATTGAAGTAATGGCATTTCCCCCTGATATGTTTGTCATTATTTTCATTGAATAAACAATATCGGTTCGATATTCTGGTGTCAGATATACCTTATTCGAATTAGTATTGTATAACACTAAGAATTTGTTGTTCCTCCTTTTCTCCCTCTTGTTTCCTTGTGTGAGTTTCCGGGAACTTCTTATTGTGTGACCAGCCCACTAAGAAGATATTCTAAAATCCCATAAGTTGTGTTCTACCCTACATCTAAGCGGTTTTGATCAAACGTTTTATAAATGTATATGTATATGTAGCATGCTCAATCCCAGAAAAAGCTATATTTTCTTTGCTGAGCTGATGAGCTCGCCCCTTTTTATTATCATCTTTGCAGGACATCAGTTAGAAGAAGAAGAGTTAGACGAGTGGTTTGAGGAAGATTGGCAATGATATCTGGCTATTATTTTTGAATTTTTGGAGTATATTTATTGATTTGAACAGTTAGGATACTTGGTTAGACTTTGATGGTTTTGATGGATTTATGTCCGTTATGTACTTGGTAGGCTATGTAAATAAATACTCAATTAGGTTGCTTAGACTTAATTACGAATTTGAGTTTCTAGGAGTATGATTTTGTGTGTGCAGATTATTGGAGTATCAGAGTAGCGCAGTGGAAATGTGGTGGATCAGTTTGAGGTGCTAAGGGTTCGGCATTCTAATATGGGAGTGCTGCCGTATCATCTCCAAATTCGGGACGTGGCAAGTTATCATTGAGATCAATTCTAGGACACTTTTTATATCTTCATAATATTAGTCGTTTTAAACTTACATATATGAATTAAAAAATTTGCAAAATAAGACATTTTTTATAGTTAAAGGAGTTGGAGAGTATATCCTTTATAATGAGAGAGAGGAAGAAGCAAGATTAGCTGAAATTGGGGTAATAATGAAAGGATATTGTTAATGTCCATTAAAATTTATTAAAAACACATATTTTGAGGGGAAAATGAGTTAAAAAGATATATACTTTCTATTCTCAATAAGTCTCACTTTTGCAAAATTTAGACAAATAAAAACTAAAAAATGTATAAAATATTAAGATAAAAGGATTAAATTAATTCCTACCAGCCAATAATTAATTCCTAGTCTTGTCAGAAATATTCAAATTGCTGGATTGTTTGGTCTTCGTTGGCGACTGGAGTCAACCAATAGTGACGAGGGGGAGTATGCATTTAGCCAACCGAAAAGGGAAAAAGAAAAAGGTAGAAGACATATGATGAGAGAAATTGCTTCGGAGTCGTAAGGCCTATGACACAATCAACTGGAATTTCCTCATTGATTTACTCTTGGAGCTTGGATTCCCAGACAGGTTTGTGGCATGGATTACACAATGTGTGACGACGGCAACATACTCGGTTGTGATCAATGGGGGTGTGTATGGATTTTTTAAAGGGAAACAAGGGTTGAGGCAGGGCGACCCAATCTCACCGTTATTGTTTGTCATCTGTATGGAGTACCTCTCTAGAGCAATCAAGATTGCAACACTAGGAACTAGTTTCCACTTTCACCCCAAGTGTGATTAGCTTTTCATATCGCATTAAGTCTTTGTGGACGACTTGATGCTATTCTCTAGTGGGGATATGGAATCGGTTCAGGTGCTGTTGGGTTGTCTTGAAAGTTTTAAAGACTGCTCGGGCTTGCATGTTAACAAACACAAGTCTAACCTATACGCAGGAGGACTTTCCAACTTAGAGCAACAATCTTTAGCCCAGACTGCCGGCATTCCCCTGGGATTGTTCCTGTTACAATATCTTGGGGTCACGATAATGGTTGGTAGGATCTTATTGACAAATTACAGACCACTCTTAGACAAGATTGGTTCCTATATTGGCCGATGGACTGCCCGATCCCTCTCTTATGCAGGAAGAATTCAACTAATACAATCGGTGCTACAGGGTGTGGAGTGTTTTTGGCTTTTAATCCTTCCCACCCCAAAGGGAGTCATCGATCAACTCAACTGTTTGGCCCGTGAATTCTTGTGGTATTCAAAAAACTCTTTAGTTGCATGGAATCTGTTGTGCCTTCCACGGAATGAGGGTGGAATGGGTTTGAGAGATCTAATGGTTTGGAACTCGGCCCTCCTAGCATGGGTACTTTGGGACATACACTCTGAGAAACAATCACTTTGGGTCCGCTGGATTTCGCATTACTACATAGATAGACACTCGGTTTGGGAGACTCCTCGCCACCAGGATCACTCCCAACTCATGCGTCGGCTTCTACATATCCGTGATGACATTCCGGCCCGTGAGGGTTCTTCTGCTGGGGCAGTAGCTTGTATTCAGTCATGGGCCAATGGCAGCAAGGTCTCTACTACTGCAGCCTATGACTAATTCCGTACCAAGGGCCTACGTGTGCTGTGGGCTAATCTTTTATGGCGACAGGGACTAACTCCAAAACACTCATTCATCGTTTGGCTTACTATTCGAGGTAGACTAAGGACCAAGGACACTCTCCCGTTTATGGTTGATGACCCGTTATGCCCGTTCTGTCACTGGGAGAATGAGACAGCCTCCCACCTGTTCTTTCAGTGTGGGTTTTCTGCTAGGATATGGAATGAAATTAAGGCATGGATGCGTCTACCACGGGCTATGACCACGCTGCACAATTGCCTTCGCTGGTTCACCTGATTCAATCGAGGTTCAAGTTGGATTGCCAAAGCCAAGGCCACTACTGTGCTGGCCACTTTTTACCATGTTTGGAGTGCTCGGAATAAGCTGTTGTTCAAGGATACACACTGCCAATCGATAGATGTTACCAAGAGTATCAAAACACACGTGTACAGAGTCATTTACACCTTGTACTTTCATATTTTGGACCTTATTTGATCCTTATATATGCTTGACTAGATAGTAGCTTACGCCTTTTGCATCGGAAAGACGCTTCCTCTGGTTTGTGAAGTTTGTGGCTCCATAAATGTTACTCAATCTCGTTGTGATATATGTTTGTGCGGTCTTTATTTGGTACTCTTCATCCAATTGCAACACGTGTATTTGGAAAGTAACGAGTTTATATTGCTGTATAGGTGGATATCGTCAGTAGGAGGAGATGATGATTGGTGCTGGTGGTAGTAGCCTTAGAGAGAAAGCAAAACTACTGAGTAAAAAATAAGCATTTCTTGAAAGTGAAAGATTGAGTGTGTGAAAGGATTTGGAACGATAGCTTATAGTAAGAAACAATTTCCTGGACAAAGCTAGTGAGAAAAAAAAATATTCATAATTTTTTAAAAGGAAAATAAGTTTGTTAATTAATAATTATAGTATATACTAATTAGGAAAATAAGCTTCTTTTTTTATTTTTTTAACACCGTCAAAATAAACTAGCGGACTTCTTCTGTATACATTGATATTTGTTAGACAATTAATGTTGGGCCCACGAGGAAAATATTGGAGAACAGTTCATAATTGACTAAAAGGGGGACAAAATATTTAATACTAACAAATTGCAGTGTCACCTACTACATTATCGTCCAGACTCAAAATTATAAGTCCAGTGTACTTGATTATCCGTGCCCTTGGCTATTCGAATATTTCTTTTGTCTTAATTAAATTAATTAATTTATTATTTTAAATTGTCTTAAAAATTTTGATATTTTTTAAAAAAGAATATTTATAACATATTACATATTATAAAATAATCAATAATATATATATATATATATTATTTTTTGTACATTTAGATTTGACATAAAATATTGTGAGATCTACATATTTTTTACTACTTTTATCATACCACTACATCCGTTTTACGATATAAGTAGTTTTAAACTTATGTATAAGAATTAAAGGTTCATAAATTTCAGATAATTTTAAAAATATCTCTAATTAAATTTTTATTTATTTTAATAATTGGAGAAAGTTTTGTCATAATCAGTAGAAAAAGAGAGATTGCAGAGAGGGATAGAGGTGAAAAAAAGTAATAAAATTTTATAAAATTTTGTAAAACGACTTATATTGTAAAAAAAAAATCAAGTCTTAAACGACTTATATTATAAAATGGGGATAGTATATTATACTATATTAGGGGTGACAATCGTGTCGTATCCGAGTTGACAGGTCGTGTTAATCTGAGATAATTACACATGATACGCTAACTCGAATACGACACGATTAACAAACGTGTCTTATTTTATAATACGAACACGGCATGAAAATAAACAGATTGACACGACACAACATGATTAGACATGAAAATTAAATAGATAATTACTAAACTCGCCAATCTGAATACCTACTAAACCCGCAAACCAGACATGTAAAGGCAACTACTTGTCCTTTGCAGCTCTTCTTTGCAGCTTAGCTCTTTTCATATTTTTTTTTTCTTTTTGGTCTCGGAATATCAATTGCAGCAAAGAAGAGGTAAGCTGCCACTTGTAAAGAATTTGTGTACAAAATAAATAAATAAATAAATAGGCTCGCAGGTTGAATCCGTTTATGACCCCGAACACATTTAATGTTAAACGGCTCGACCTGTTTCGACCCACCCAACCCTAACCCTTTATAACTGTATTATTTTCGAGCCGTTTAAGCATGTCGTATTTAACATTGCCACTTCTATACTATACTATTATTATATTTTAATTTTAATTTTTATATAAAATATCATATCAAATTAACTACTATCAATTTAATTAGAACGAAGAAAATATTATAGGTCAAAGCATGCATTGAATTCAAGGTTGAGTTGTCTTCTTTTCGCTTTAAATTCCTTCGAAACCATACTGCGTGAAGTCCTAGTGCATGAAAAGAAAAATGGAGAACTCGAAGGATGGAACAATTGGTTCAGGCTCCCAACAAACGGGTAAAACTAACCATGTTGTTGCCTTGTTTAGAAAGTGGGACAGAGATGAAACTTCCTAAGCTGCTAAAATGGGGATCGGGCCGCGCAAGTTGTCGTACGACAACTTGTGCGGTCATTTGAGTTTACATGAATATTTGACACAGTCACATGAAAATTTCACACGATTATATGAATATTTCACATGATTATATAAACATTAAAACGACGTCATTTTGAATGGTCAAAAGGACGTCGTTCTTCTAAAAAAAAATTTTATACGTGGCCACCTTTTTGAACGTTGAATTTTCACCATTTTCAATCTGAGCCGTGAAATCATTGCACAAATTACCGTATACAACTTGCACGGCCTCATATGCGCTAAAATGGTGTAAGAAGCAGATCAATAAGATTTGACGCCGATGTGACACTACTACGTACCTCCTAATTTCCATGATTGCAACATCTGACCTTGATGCTCCCAACAAGAGCTCCCATCCTCTAAGCTTAATTGTATCGATCTTTCTAGTCCTGATATCAGGAACTCTGCAGTCTCCTCAAACAGGTACTTTGATGCTCTCAAACACATCTGCACTTTTGCATTTATGTCATTTTAAAGACTTTTATGCTAACTGCCAATGCCTTTAGCAATCACTTAGGCATGCATGGATGAAGGGTTTTTCTATGTAATCAACCACGGAATCAGTCAGGAATTCATGGATGAGGTTTTCGCTGAAAGCAGAAAGTTTTTTGCCCTGCCACAGGAAGAGAAAAAGAAGTTTCTGAAAGGTGCTAAGGGCAATGGCTACACTCCCATTCAAGAGGAACAGTTAGATTCAACGAATCAAAAACAAGGTTTGTTCTTCTGTTGCTGCCACCAGATGTAATAAAATTTAATATATCTCTTAAACTATGAATTGCCCATTAATTTGTTTGCTTTACTGTTAATGGACATTTAGGTTATTATTTTTACTGGACTTCATGTTTAATTAGGAAAAAAAAAAAAGCTCGAGTATCTCTTTTTATGCTGTTATGAAGGTAAACTTAACTTAGTATCACAATATTAATCATCACCGTAAAATCATTGTTTTGGCCATTTGGATGATATCGATGTCTCTGTAGATATTTTGCCCAGATTTAAAGAAACTATGATGAAATTGGATCGAGAATCACTGTAAGTTATATCTTGTCTTATCATGTACTAAATTGTTTGAATAAATCATATTATGCGACGATGACAAATTATATCTTCCTAGTGTATTTGATGATCTCTCTTTGGTATTCACCCAGTGAGGTTGCAAGAGCTCTGTCAAGTATAATAGCCATTGCACTTGACCTAGACTGCAACATTTTTGATCAACCTGGAGTCCTTGGCAATCCTGCAACAAACTTAAGGTTACTACATTATGAAGGTGAAAATTCGAGCACTGTAATTGAAAGCAAGACTAATGATATCTATCTTAAAATGAATTAGTAATATCGAAACGAATTTATTAAATTTGGAGACAGTGATGTACAATTATGTTTCATAGTCATTTGCTAATATTTGGTTTCAAGAAATTTCTGGGCAAATCTCAGATCTAACGAAAGGAATATATGGAGCTGGTGCTCATATTGATTGGTCTGATTACGCTCTTGGCCACAAATGAAGTTTCTGGGCTCCAGGTTATAACCTTCTTTTGTGATCTTTGTAGATTTGATATCAAGTATTTAGTTTCTTAAATTCATAAAATTTTGTTTATACACTTTAAAAATATCATTAAATTTAATGTTCTACATAATTATTTTTTAAATTTATTTGTTTAACTCTCTTTCTCAAATTATTATATTTTTATTTTTTAAAATTATTTAATATAAAAATATAGTAGTAAAATTAATATTAATAACACCTAAATTTTTTTAATGTGATAAATAAAAAAATATCAAAAATATTTTTTTATAATAAATAAATAAGGATAGAGGAAGTATATATTTTTATTTTTTTGGGTAGGATTATAATTTCAGTGACCATTTGCTTCCGTGCCAAATATGCAAGGACAAAGTTGCTAAGCCTCAAGTTTGGGAAAACGTTCCTCCATTAAAAGGGTACGCCCTCAAGGTCAAATAGATAAGGAATTCTTATATAGATCGTGGATCTGTGGACCAACTGCATTGATAAATTGTACCGTAAAATTTATGTTGTACATAGTATAACTCATCAATGCAGTTAGTCCATGGTAAAATTTTCCCAATTAGATAGTGGATGTTATGATTCATATTTTGTTTGGGTTCTTCTAGAACTTCTCAGCGAGTAAGATGTTATATCTCTTATAGTTAACGAATTATTTACTTTGCTAGAAGTATTTTTTTATTTCAATAAAATTAATCTATTTATTATTTTAAAATTTTAAAATATATTATCTATATTATATAATAATTAATATAATTTTTATATATTATTTTTACATTTCAATTTATATATTTATATATTTTTATTATATTAAATTATTAAATTATAAATTTTATTTATATATAAAATTTTGTATTAAATTAATCAATATTAATTTATTTAGCACCGAAAGAGTACTTTACTGTATCTATCCTAATTCGCTAAATACAATCTTATAATTGAGATATGCCATCTACAGATCATTTATTGTGAACATTGGCGATGCACTAGAGCGTTGGAGCAACTGTACTTTTGGGTAACAATTACACATAAATTATTATATTTCTTTCATTTTAAAATATTTATTTCTAAAATTTTTATAAATAAATTAAATGTGTTAAAAATAATATTATAATTTAGATAAAATTTTTATTTTATTCATATTAAAAATATGATAGTTATTGGTTAGTAAATTCACAAGAAATAAGAAGAAAAAGAGTTATTTAGAATAAATTGAAATAAAATAAGAAGAAATTAATTATTAATTTTAAATATATATATAAATAAATATTTTAAAATAAAATAAAATAAATTATAAATAAATATTTTAAAATAAAATAAAAAAATTATAAATAAATATTTTAAAATAAAAGAAATAATTATTATTACTACTATTATTATTGTTTATATTAATAATTGCTTCCAGGTCAACACTTCATCGGGTCTTGGGAACCGGTCAAGAAAGCTACTCGGTAAGACTATTATATATTATTTTTTATTTAAATTTAATTTAAAATATTTTAAAATATATTTATTATTATTATTATTTTTATTTTTATATAAAATCTCGTAGTAAATCGCTGAATACAATCTCATAATTGAGATATGCCATCTACAGAGCATTTATTGTGAACATTGGCGATGCACTGGAGTGTTGGAGCAACGGTACTTTTAGGTAACAATTACAATTATATTATTTTACTTTTTTATTTTAAAATATTTATTTAGAAAAATTTTTACACACAAATTAATGGTATTAGAAATAATATTATAATTTAAATAAAATTCTTATTCTATTCATATTGAAAATATGATAGTTATTGATTAGTTATTGCTTATTACTGGTCCTGTTCTGGGCATTCTCCTGATACTACTGCCATACTACTAATTGATTCTCAGTTGCTTATTATTATTATTATTATTATTTTTAATTGATGACAAAGGGAGAGAAAATAGAAATTGTGAATTTATGATTTGAGAAATATGTTGTTGGGGGATTGTGAATTAAGATTTGATGTAGAGAATGAGGACACTGAAAATCTCTTAAGAAGCTGGAGAATGTGGAGACTGAAAATTTCTTAAGAAACTTGTGATTCTCTGAAATACATTTTTGGGATTTGAGTTGATTTTTTTTATATCTCTTTCACTAGTTTCTGCCCTTATAAATATAGATTGTGAATTGTGAATAGATTGTGGTTGTATGATGGTTTATGAGGGTTATGATTTGAAATTTATGGATTATGATTGTGACTACGTATGAGGATGATGAATTCATATAGTTTGAAATGAACTATGACTGTTTATGGTTGTGATTTGAAAATGCGAAATGTGAAGAATTGGGTGATTTGATGAAGACTATGTTGAGATGTTGTTGTTATGGACAAAGGAGATTGAAGTGTGCGTATAAGTTTATTGTGCATTCTAATTGATTTTAACTTGGCTTGATGATTTGTTTCTTACCTATGGTTGTGATATGCACTTCATTAAATATTTGGATGATTAGGACATTTATGCTTATGAATTTTTTTTATTTTTATTTATTTAGTTTTTTTTGTTGCACAGAAAATTCCTTGTGTTTGAAATATCTTGAGAAAACTAGGCTGGGGTTAAAACCCTCTGATCTATTTTTGTGAAAATTCATTTATACCCTGCACAAACACATAGGGAGTTTTGGACTCGCATTTTTTTAATCCAAAAGACTAGTCCAAAAATGAGCTTTTAAAAAGGCTAGCTTCTGCCTAATTTTACTCCATTTTGAATGCATGTTTTGGAAGTCCAAAACTTTCGAATCCAGTGTTAATTTTAAATCGCACTTCATAGCTCTATACTTTATGATTCATATATGCACATACTAAGGGGAGCATTTCATCTTATGATTTATCTTCTATACCTCTTTATGTATATATATATATATATATTTTTTTTTTGTGACTACTAATTGCGGCTATTCTCTTGTGGAATAGTCCTTTAATGGAAGAAATGAGGATATGGAGGTCAATTGAGCCATATTTATGAGTACATGCTTTAATTTGTTATCTTAATCTCATAAGCACTCTTTGAGTCCTATGGTGAGAGATTGCATTTCAATGAAAAATATTTTTATCTCTCTCGGTCTAACATGTCCGTACTATACATATCATTATTTTTGTCTCACAATCCCATCAAGTTTGTCATCACTCAAAAAGGGGAAGATTATTAACCCTAAGGGCCTTCTCTTGTGTTTTGACTTATGACAAACATTGATGATGATTAACTTGTGTGATTTACATGTGATAGGACATGTTTGACCTCAGTTTTTTCAAGACATGCAAATAAGATTGCTAAGCAACTCTTGACCATTGGAATCCAAGAATGGGTTATCAAGTAGAAGACCAAACTTAAGAGATTGCATACCAAGAAGCCCTTATGGAAGAACTTTAGACTAGGAATCGTTATTAAGGTATTGTCTATGTAAATTCCTATGTTTTCTTTACCTTATGATTCAGTTTGTTTATACCTTGAAGGACACAAGTAAAAAGATTTCAAAGTATTAAGTCTTCAGATTTTTTGGATTGAGTAGTTTGGATGACTTTGCATCCAAAAGCTTCGTCCAAAACTCTGTGAACAGTGTCAAATCGTTTCTGCCTAAAAAAGTGTCATTTTGGGCTTACCTTTTGGATGCACCCTCGTCCGATACTTGAGTCTAAAACTCTGAAAATCTGACAGTATGAAACTAGCCGTTTCTAATTGTTGTAGCTATATTTTTTGCTCCTATAAAAGGTTTCAAAACTCGATTTTTTGTAAGATTTTTGTGCTATCTTTCTAAGAAAATATCTTTACACTTTAGAATACAGAAATCTTCCTTTTGCATTGTGCTTCAAAGTGAAATCAAATTGCTTCAAAGTTAAAAAGGTGTCGGTGCTCATTTGTTCATATCTGCTCAAACTTGTGAGTTATTTCTATAAGTTTTTCTTCATTCTATCTTATATCAAAGTTGTGGTGTAAAACCTAGTTAGAGTGAGCCTTGTTTGGTGAATGTATCAAGGTTGTGGTGTAAAATCCGATTGGGGTGATCTTTGATTGTGTGTGTTTCAAAATGTTGGGTGTAAAACCAAGTGTTATTCCTCTTATGTAAAATTGGTGTAGCCTACCAATATTGATTTGGGAAAAAGGTTTTAGTGATTGTGTTGAAATCCTTAAATGGGTACTTAAGGTAGTGGATGTAGATTGGTTAAGGATCGAAACACTATAAATCCTTGTGTCTTCTTTTTTGCATTTCATTCACATTTCACTACTGTATTTTTACTGGTTATTAAATCAAAGAATTTTATCTCAATCTCTGCATTGTTGATCAGTTTTAAAGACCTGTATATTCTACAGAAAGTCTGTATTTAATGCCTCAACTTCCAAACTTTAAAACAATCATCTTCTTACCGTTTAATGGTGCTTTAAAAGATTCTTGATTGCACTTCATCAGCTGCGAAGCAATTTGTCTTTGTGAACCAAAGCATTATACTCCTCTTTATATTCATTGTTTTAATCAAAGACTTTTTTGCAGTTGGGTAAAACTATTATTGTTGCTCCATCAACCCATCTTAACCATAAATCTTATTTTCAACATTTAGTAGAGTTTTGAAAGTTCTTTAACTGAACATTCAAGTCTGCATTTTTCTTTGAACACACTTTGATCGGCTATTGAGAAAAAGACATCAAAGATTTTTCAAATCGCATTTGTTTATCATAAACCTTATTCACCCCCAAGGTTTATTCGTAATAAATTTAGTAATGAAGAATTACAAGGTTAAAATATATATATATATATATATATATATATATATATATATATATACCAATTGCATTTATACGATCCTCAAAATTAAATTTGTTTTAAAAAGGATTTCAAAAAATTTTCCTAATTTTTTGAAAGTTATATATATATATATATATATATATATATATATATATTGTTGGGTATCTCACGCGTATCATATACAATGCAGTGGAAGAAACTGTAAAATAAATAATGCCTTTTATGAAATAAAATGTGTCTATACAACGTACAAGTGACTGCCTCTAGGGCATAACACTAACATATATATGGATAAAATATATTTATTTTTACCTTGATCCTTAGTGCCACTACAAGAAAAATCGGCTATTATTCATATACTATTATGACACTTTTCAAGTGTCACAAAAGATTCTGACACTTTCTTTGTGTTAGGAAGGAAAAAGAGCGCCTTTAGAAATTTCCTTTAAAAAAAAAAAGTTCTAGCTTGGCGGAATATTTTTTGGGATAAACAACAAAAAATCGATCTCTCTTATTCTCAATTGAAAAGCAGTGTTTTGACTGTGTTTTTTCTTCTTCACCTTGTTGGAATGTATGCCTTCTAGACTAGGTTTCTGATGTAATTATCGAATTTATTAATAAAATAATTTATTCTCAAAATTATTTGTGAATTTTACATTACTTTGTGTATAATTTCGTTTGGAAAAAACCCATTGTGTTGAGTAAGTGGTCCATGTGAATGGTGGTATTTCACAGTAAGGTATGGACCACGAGTTACTTAACACATAAACATTTGTTCTTAACCGATTGATGGGAATGGAAATCTCATCATATTTAGATTATTGTGTTATAAATTCTAAATGGAGAATGGTTTACCTTTAGCCAGTGGGTAGCCCACTCACTTCATAGTATGAGTGTATTTCGAATATATAGAACAGGACCTGTAATAGTGGTTTCTAAAAGTACTATTTAGAAGAAGCCCAAACTAATACTCTACCGCTTGAGTATGAGTTGGAGGTCTAACGAAACTGGAAGATTATACTTTGATATGTTGTAGTTGAGGTTATGTCGTAGAGCCGATATACTTGTATTTTTGGTATATGTGACTAGTTAGTTAAGACAGACTTGTACAAGATAACTTTTGTGCTATATCACCCTTTGTGACTGTTCGAATGATCTAAATATTTAGGGCTCTGGGGAATATGACTTGGATATTTTCTTTAGAATAACTCCCTTAGAAAGCGAAAATATTCTAGGAGTCATGGATCATTGGACTAAAGGTCTAAGGATGGTAGATGTCTTTTAGAAAGGTGTTAGTACACTCTTCCTCTCTAAATGCACGCAATGTGTAGAGGGGTATTTTAGTTATTACACCTGTAAGTCAGAGACTTTGCTAACGTATCATTGTCTTTAGGGTCAATATTTCCTTATGGTGATATTAGAAAATATCTAAAATACAAAATACAGCTATTTATATAGTAAGGATATTTTGGTCATTTTAGTAGCCAAGGCGATATGTCTTTTAGTTCCCGAAATTGCTTTAAGTCCTGACAGATTTGGGTTAAGGAATTGGTCTTAATAATTATGGGTTTTATTTTATTTAAGTAGTCTAATTTATTATTGACTAGAATAAAATAAAAGGTCTAAGAGAGAATATATATAGTTTATCTAGTTTAATTGGTTAATTAATTATTCAGGGTTTGATTGAATAATTAAAAAATTAACCTAAGTATAAACTAGATAAAATGCTTGATATTTTATATTGGTTCATTTGGATGTGTTAATTATTTATTAGGCTGTTTTATGAAATCTCAAAAATAAATAATTGAGGCTAATTATTTATGGGTGTTCAAGCCCAAGAGTAAATAATTTTATCTGGACCAATGGATGAGACCAAGAGTAAAAAAAAAAAAAAAAGAGCAAGAGATGGATCCCGTATTGTTTGTTGTGAAAGGATAACTAAGCACTAAGTTTTTTTTTTTACTCTCTTTGTGGGGAATCTGGTTTTTTAGAAACGATAACAAGAAGAGAAAATTCTTCTTTGATGATGGCTTGTGAGCATTAAATCAAAGAACGAAGGCCATTCTTTTATCCTATTGGAGCTTTCATCGATGGTGGTTAAGGCAGTGGCCATATTCCGGAAGCTCAAAAGCTTCGGGTGAATGAGAAGAAGCAGACGGCTTGCAAGAGTGCATCTGGAGGTGTCTTTGGGAGAACTAATGGCTTCAAGCATTCATTCAAAAGTAGTCCAGACATCTTCTTCGGTGCCAACAAGGTCACTCAAATACAGAGGTATTATAATTCTTAAAGCTTCTACTGCCTCTGTTTTGATATTATGTATGCTTCTGTGTTTATTTTTGTTGTACATTACCTTCAATTGGTATCAGAGCATGGTTTGGCAAATATAGGAAGCATGCTAGGCTTAACTAAAACAAGAAAATATTTGTTTTTGATGTTTTCTGTGAACTTTCGTGTTTCTGGTTTGGGATAGTCTTCTCTGTAAGCTTCACGAGTAGAAGTATAGGAACGTTGTATTTTAATTGTTTTCATAGATATGGTGTAAGTCCAGTATTTTTAAGGACATATGTGCTTGTTAAGTGCTTTTATATGTTGCTTGGACGAAAGAACTAGTGCAGAGTCGCCAGCTTTCTGTGAGAGGAGCTGAGCCATCTTAGAGAGCCGCGGCTTGGATCCGCTCTATGGCGTGCGCGAGGAAACTTCCTCGCGAAAGCGCCGGCTTCCTCATGGCACGCGAGGAAGCTTTCCTCACGGAAGACCAATCTCAAATTGCAATTTGCAATTTGGTCTTCAATTCTGACCAGGCTTCGCGGGCTGGTCGCGAGCACTCCCCCGGATCACGGTCTATGGGTTTTTCCTATGGGCCATGATCTAGTGTGGCGAGTGCATTGGAGTAGAATTTTTTTTTTTTTATCTCATACCAGACGAAGTTATTTTTATTACAATAGTTAATATTCTTTGAATATATTTGCATAAAAAATAATAGTAAAGAAAATTTAGGATTAAACAAGATCATTAATTAATTAATGTGTTTAATTCTATTATATGAACACTTAGGTTAAAAGAGTAGAAAAGTATAAAAATATTTACGGTTTTCTAGCATGCTTATTTCTTTTTGTTCCATACGTGCACGTTTTCTCATAGACCAAAGTCTTTGGGAATTTTTGACAAAGAAAAACATTTTTCTTAAATTAAATGATTAATTTTAATTCTAACAAAAATTAATTCTTGATTATTTTCTCAAAAGATTTTATCCTTGATATAGAAAATATTTTGGATTCAGATATTTTTGTGAGTTAAAATAGAAAACCATTTTGATTTATTTTTAACAAGAAAAATTATTTTTGTCAAATTAAACTTGAGGTCAATATCTCTTGAAAGTTTTAATGAAAATTTTTGAAATTATTAAGTTTATTAACTAAAATAAAATTAATCCATGAAAAAAATTTCTCAAAGGGTATAAACCTTGACATAGAAATTTTTATGAGTTTAGATAAATTATTTTTGAGTTAAAAGAAAATTTAATTGAAATTTTCAAAGGATATTTTCTAATAACCCGGGACACGTGTTATGATCGGCTAGCTCACGTTGGAGGTTATAGTGCGAGGAATGTCTATAGAAAATAAGAAGAAACGCTCATTTCACGATGGAGTTATCTTCTAGATCATTACCTATGAGGGAAATTAATTTGTGGTGGTTAATACACTTAGCTTAGAAAACTGTTAATCTTCCCAAGAAGCTATGCCAGTTTTCCTAAGAGCTAAATTAATAATATTAAAGATAATAGTGATAGGGTTAACTATTATCGAATTTAATATAAGGATAAAGACACAAATTATTTTTATTTTTTCACAAACTGATATTTCTTTTATTTTTTATTTTTCTGAAATGGTTGGTGGAGGTTCTTTTAGTCCTTTGGCCATTATTTTCTATGAGAATAAGCTAACGGATACAAATTAATTGGATTGAAAAAAGAACTTGGACATAATATTCACTGCTGAGAAGTATAAGTATGTCCTCTATGAAACCTGCCCTGTTATCAGGGAGGGTTCCATCACTGAAAAGCGAGAGGCTAAGAAAGCATAGAAGAAGACCGACGAGATGGCTCGTTGCTACATGTTGGC
Source organism: Voacanga thouarsii (assembly GCA_026120185.1). Classification (NCBI taxonomy): domain Eukaryota; kingdom Viridiplantae; phylum Streptophyta; class Magnoliopsida; order Gentianales; family Apocynaceae; genus Voacanga; species Voacanga thouarsii. The sequence continues at coordinate 2,573,857 of JANUWF010001224.1, read as the reverse complement.
CTCTATGTCTAATGTGCTCCAATCTAAATAAGAGCACATGGCCACTGCGTATAATATTAGTCAATCACTAGCTACGATGTTCGCAAATAAGAGCCGGCCCACAAGGCAGGAGGCTCTTAGGACGATCATCAGCACTAAGATGGCTGAGAGAGTATCAATTAGAGAGCATATACTCAAGATGATTGCTGCTTTCAAGGAAGTAGAAGTCTTAGGGGTTGTTATTAACCCTGTGAGCCAAGTGGACATGGTTCTCAAATCTCTTCCAAGCTCTTTTCCTCAGTTTAAGTTAAATTATAACATGAACAAGTTAAATATGAGTTTAACTGAGTTAATGAAAGAGCTCCATGTGGCAGAGAAGGTTATGAAGCCACAGTCTAAAGCTATGATTGTTAGGGCTTCTTCTTCCAAAATTGGGCCTAAACCCAGAAAGTTTAAGAAAAAGAAGGGAAACGCACCGGCCCAGCCCAAGGACCAGCCTAACAAGCCTAAGGGCAAGTGCTTCAAGTGCAGGTAGAAGGGATACTGGGAAAAGGAGTGTCTAGAGCTTTAGGCCAAGAAAAACCCTACATGTATTATTCTCTATCTAGAGTCAGCTTCAATGGTTGGATCAACTTCTACTTAGATTATTGATTCTGGAGCTACTGATTATATCTGTAACTCCTTACAGGGATTTAGGAAGATAAAAAGACTCCAGAAGGGCGAGCATGGACTACGAGTAGGAAATGGAGTACAAGTATGGGCCCTTGCAGTAGGAGAGCTAGATATTATTTTTTATTATAATAGAGAAGTTATTTTGAAGAATATTTTATATGTACCCAGTTTTAGACAGAATTTGATTTCAATTGCAAAGCTAATAAATCATGGATATTCTGTTTCTTTCCATTTTGGTATTATTATCAGTAGAAATGGAGAAATTTTATGTACAAAGCACAAGTATGGAAACTTATTCTTTTTAAATCCTACAAACAATCAAATTAATAACGCTCAATCTGAACCTTTAAACAAGAAGAGAAAGACTAATGTCAATGACTCATATCTTTAGCATTTAAGGTTGAGTCATATTCACTCAACTAGGATTCAAAAGTTAATTTATAATGGGCCATTTGGCTCATTAAGATTGGAAAGTTGGCCTTAGTATGAATCCTATCTTATGGGAAAAATGACCAAAAGGTTGTTCACCCAAAATGCTGATAGAGCCAAAGAGATATTGAGCCTTGTTCATACTTATATGTGTGGTCCTTTGTCTACACAAGTTAGAGGGAGTTTTGAGTACTTCATCACTTTCATGGATGATTGTACAAGGTTTAGTTATGTCTACCGATGAGGTGCAAGTCTGACTCTTTGGATAAGTTCAAAGAGTTTAAGGTTGAAGTGGAGCATTGGACAAGTAAACTGATCAAAACTTATGATTGGATCGTGGTGGAGAGTACCTCCTCGATAAATTCAAAGATTACATGATACATCATGAGATAGCATCCCAACTCTCTGCACTGGGCACACCCCAGCAGAATGGAGTAGCTGAGAGAAGAAACATGATATTAATGGAAATGGTCCAAAGTATGATTTCTCATGCTACTCTTCTGGTCTTTTTTTAGGAGTATGCCCTGAAAATAGTGGCATACATTTTGAACTTGGTGTCATCCAAGTCAGTACCTAAGATATTTTATGAGATGTAGACTAGGCGTAAGCCAAGTCTAAATCATCTCAGGATATGAGACTATCCAACTTATGTATTGATCAAGGGAGACAAGCTAGAACCAAGATCAGAATTATGCTACTTTGTTGAGTATCCAAAAGGGACAAAAGGAGGTTACTTTTATCATCCCAAGAAGCAAAAAGTACTGGTAAGTACTAATGCTAGATACTTGGAGGATGATCAAAGTACTTCCATTAAAGGTTCAACAAGGTTGGAACTCGAGGAGAAGTTTTCTTCAGAATCAACTTCTTCAGACCCGATTGTGCAATAAGAAGAGTCACAGCCTAAAAAACCTGTACAAACAGAGCCTCGTCGTAGTGGGAGGGTATCTAGAATTCTAAAAAGGTGGACAGGAGAGGCTTTCGAGCTGGTTTCTAACCATCAGGAATAAGATTCCACTAGATACGAGAAGACTATTACTGATGCCAATGCAAATCTATTGAATGAAGTAATGAAAGCCGAGATTGAGTCTATGTACTTTAATCAGATTTGGGATCTTGTAGCTTCACCTAAAGGGATAAAATCCATTGGGTGTAAGTGGCTAAACCAGAGGAAGAGGAAAGTGGATGGGAAGGTGAAAACCTTCAAAGTTAGGCTTGTAGCGAAAGGGTATACTTAGAAAGAGGGAATCGATTATGAGGAAACCATTTCTCCGGTAGCCATGCTTAAGTCCATCTGTATCCTCCTTGCTATTGCATGTCATTTCGACTACGAGATATGACAAATGGATATGAAGACGGCATTTCTTAATGGCCATCTTAACGAAGACATCTATATGTCCCAACCGGAAGGTTTTATTGCTAAAAGCAAGGAACATATGGTTTGCAAGCTTAAGAAGTCCCTTTATGGACTTAGTCAAGTATCTAGAGCATGGAATATTCGTTTTGACGAGACTGTAAAGTCTTATGGTTTCATTCAAAACAAGAATGAACCATGCGTGTACAAAAAATTGGAAGGCATAAATGTGATTTTTCTTGTCTTATATGTGGTTGACATTCTACTTATTAGGAATGATGTAGGAATATTGTCATCCACTAAGGTTTGACTGTCTAGTCAATTTAGTATGAAGGACTTAGAAGAAGCCAATTACATTCTTGTGATTAAACTTTTTAGAAATAGGAAGCAGAGAATGTTAGGATTATCCCAAGCGACATACATTGACAAGATGCTGGCCAAGTTTATCATAGACTCATGCAAAGGAGCAATAATTCCTTGAAGACATGGGTTGCATTTTTATTCTAGGGACTGTGCTAAATCTTAAAAGGAAAAAGATAGGATGAGTAGGATTCCCTATGCTTTGGTTGTGGGAAGTCTCATGTACGCCATATTGTGCACTAGGCTAGATATCTACTTTGTCGTAGGCGTAGTTAGCAGATATCAGTCAAACCCTGGGGAGGTTCATTGGTAAATTGTAAAGCATATTCTTAAGTACCTCAAAGGTACAAAAGATTATATACTAGTTTACAGAGCTGATGGCTTGGTTCCTACTGGATACACAGAATCAGACTTCCAGGCAGATAAGAATAAGAGAATCCACTAGTGGATATGTCTTCACCTTGTTTGGAAGAGCTGTTTCTTGGAGGAGTATCAAGCAATCTTGCATTACTGACTCAACTGTGGAAGCTGAGTATGTGGTAGCTTCGGAGGCATCTAAGGAAGAAGTCTGGTTCCAGAAGTTCCTTTCAGAACTTGGAGTTATACCACACATGGATAGATCGATTGTGGTGTATTGCGACAACTCTAGAGTAGTCTCGCAATTCAAAGAACCTAGAAATTATAAGAAAGGGAAGCACATTGAGAGGAAGTACCACCTGATTAGGAATTTCAACCAGAGACGTAAAATCATGGTGAAACAGATAGCCTCGAAGAACAACCTAGTAGATCCCTTCACCAAGCCTTTAGCTGAGAAAGTCTTCAAGAGACACTTATATACCATAGGGGTGGGCACTTACGGACTTTCTTAGTCTTAAAGTGCAAGTGGGAGATTGTTGAAATGTATGCCCTCTAGACTAGGTTTCTGATGTAATTATCGAATTTATTAATAGAAAAAATTTATTCTCAAAATTGTTTGTGAATTTTACATTACTTTTGTACGCAATTTCGTTTGGAAAAGACCCATTGTATTTAAGTAAGTGGTTCATATGAATGGTTGTCTTTCATAGTAAGGTATGGACTGCGAGTTACTTAATACATAAATGTTTATTCTTAACCGATTGGTGAGAATGAAAATCTCATCATATTTAGATTATTGTGTTATGAATTCCAAATGGGGAATGACTTACCTTTAGCCAGTGGGTAGTCCACTCACTTCATAGCATAGCGTATTTCGAATACGTATAATAGGACTTGTAATAGTCGCTTCTAAAAGTACTATTTAGAAGAAGCCCAGACTATTACTGCTACAACGTGGACTAATACTCTACCGCTTAAGTATGAGTTGGTAGTCTAACGAAGTTGGAAGCATGTACTTTGATATGTTGTAGTTGAGGTTCTTTCGTAAAGCCAATATACTTGTATTGTGGGTATATGTGACTAGTTAGCTAAGACAAACTTGTTTAAGATAGCTTCTACACTATATCGCCCTTTGTGACTGTTCGAATGATCTAAACATCCAAGGCCGTGGGGATTATAACTTGGATGTTTGTTTTAGGGTAGCTCCCTTAGAAAGTAGAAATATTTCAAGAGTCGTGGATCATTGGACTAGAGGTTTAAGGATAGTAGATGTTTTTTAGAGAGATGTTAGTACACTCTTCCTCTCTAAATGTACGGTGATGCGTAGAGTGGTATTTTAGTCATTACACCTGTAGGTCGGAGACTTTGCTAATGCAACATTATCCTTGGGGTCAATATTTTCTTATGGTGATATTAGAAAATATTTAAAAACAAAATACAATTATTTATATAATAAGAGTATTTTGGTCATTTTAGTAGTTCAAACGATGTATCTTTCGGTCCCTGGAATAGCCCTTAAGTCCTGAAAAATTTGGGTTATGGAATTGGTCTTAATAATTATGGGTTTTATTTTATTTAAGTAGTCTGATTTATTATTAGACTAGAATAAAATAAAGAGTTCAAAAGAGAGTATATATTTTATCTAGTTTAATTGGTTAATTAATTATTCAGGGCCCAAGGCCCATATTGAATAATTAGAAAATTATCTAAGTATAAACTAGATAAAATACCTAATATTTTATATTGGTCTATTTGGGATTGTTAACTATTTATTAGGCTATTTTATGAAACCTCAAAAATAAATAATTGGGGCTTATTATTTATAGGTGTTCAAGCCCAAAAGTAAATAATTTTATTTGGCCCAATGGATGAGACTAAGAGTAATAATAAAAAAAAAAAAAGCAAGGGATGAATCTCGTATTGTTTGGTGTGAAAGGATAACTAAGCACTAAGTTTTTTTCTCTCTCTTTGTGTCTCTCTCTGTGGTGAATCTGGTTTTCCAGAAATGATAACAGGAAGAGAAGATTCTTCATTGATGATGGCTTGTGATCATTAAATCAAAGAACGAAGGCCATTCTTTTATCTGATTGGAGCTTTCACCGGCGGTGGTTAAGGCAGTGGCCATATTTCGGAAGTTCAAAAGCTTCGCGTGAATGAGAAGAAGCAAACGGCATGCAAGAGTGCAACTAGAGGTGCCTTTAGGAGAACCAATGGCTTCAAGCATTCATTCAGAAATGGTCCAAACATCATTTTCAGTGCTAATAAGGTCATTCAAATACAGAGGTGTTATAATTCTTAAAGCTTCCGTTGCCTCTATTTTGATATTATGCATGCTTCTGTGTTTATTTTTGCCGTACATTACCTTCACACCTAAAAAATCCATCATTGTGTTTTTTATTTGTGTTCATTGCTATGGTCCACCGTCGAGGGGAAAATCAAGGGAAATTTGCTACAGTCTACTTTGCTGCTATGTGTGATGATAAACAAGAGAGGTGCTTAGTGATACTATTGAATGTAATCAGACTTCCTTTTCTTTTCTAAAGCTGTAATCTTTGGTTGTTTATGTCTGTTTGCTTTTTTCTTTAGTTTTCAGTTTAGTGGCTAATACTGATTTTTTTTTTTTTTTTGGTGGCAGATGAAGAGACGAGGTGGTATAATGGGCTGGTACTTCTATTTTCAAGCATTTTCTTATTTTATTTTGTTGGAAATTTATAATTAAGTGCTTGTGGTAATTGCTTTAGTAACTATGTTACTGCAATATTGTTAGACATTTTTAAAAAATGATCTGCCAGCAAGTATGTTCACTACAAGACAAAAGGGCTTTCCTGACATGTTTTTAATGACTCTTTTTATAAAGTGTCATAATAGAATACCTATAATGGTGCTAGTTTTATTCGCATCATTATAATAAAAACAAAACGACGTAGTTTTATGAAGATAATTCAAATTGATATATTATTGTGACACATTTTCAATGTCATGACAGATAACATATCTTTTGTGACACTTTCTTACCTATAGAAAGAAAAGATGCCCCTTTAGAAAATTTCCTCAAAAAAAAAAAAAAAAAGCGCGAGATTAAGGGTAAGTTTTAATCGATCTCTCTCCTTCTTGGTCATAAATCCTCAAAATTGCAGTTCTTATAGTTCTTGTTGATTTTTAACTCTGTTCATATGTTTCTTGTAGAAAAAAATTGGGGTTTTCTCGGAAGAGTTCTCCCATCCTCACCATTTTTAACAAAAGGTTTAGCACGCTCATATTCATAAAGAATCTACAAAATACTCCTCTCTCATGAGGCAGTAGTAGTGGCAGTGACGGCGGCGGGGGAAGCTGATAGAAATAGAGGATCTAAATATATCAGATTTCATGGCGCAAGGAAGAGACCATAGGGAAGGTTTGCAGTGGAGATTAGGGACCTATGGAGGGAGACTGAGGGTTTGGCTATTTCTCTCTGAATTAGAGCTAGATTGCAACAATAAAAAACACTTTGTATTGTGTATATATGTCAGAATCCTGGGTCAATTAGTTAATGCACAAATCAAATTTCACCATCTTTTTTTTCTCGTTCTCATGTATAAAGCTGCACAAATCCTCACTACAATTGATTTCATCTCTTTTTAACCGTCAAATCTCCATAATAATAAGCATTAGATGGTCCGTTTATGCATGCTTCTTCTCAGTGATGGTCCGTTTCATCGATTTTCTGGTTATTGTTTTTGTTTTTCTCTACATCTGTGTGTTTCCTTATTTGCTAATCGATGCAATGCTGGATCAGATTGTGGTGTAATTGAGTTTAGCAAAGAGAGTGTTGAAGCATTGATTAATGAAAGGTTGAAAATTAAGAACAAGTTTAACTATAAGGTAAGTATTGCTAATAGGAAATGTTGTTTTGTTTACTTTTTAGTTTTACCCTGTGTCTTTTGTGATCATCTTACATTTAACGAGGTGACTCCAATGGTGATTGAAAATGTTTCTAGTTAGAGGTTTTGTATGTTAAGATTCTGATATGTGCACAAGAAAAATGTGATCTAATGTCAGATTACATAAAAAGGCTCAAGAATTGCATCAAGTGGTTCCAATAGCTTGAAGCAAACTATCTTTTAGAGAATGAGAAACTAAAAGATTTGCTTGAAGGTACTGAGAAGAAATGCAGTGACATGGGTATGATTGATTTTCCTGTTTTATTCAGCTATTTTGATGACTCCAGCTGCTTTGTGACTCTATTTTCGTTCCATTGCTCTTATAGAGATGCTAATGAAGCAAAGGAAGAAGAACTAAATTCTACTATCATGGAGTTAAGGAGAAATTTCGAGGCATTACAAGAAAAATTTGCAAAAGAAGAATTTTACAAATTAGTAAGTTTACCACAAGAAATGCATTGTTCTGAAAACTTTTAGTTTTGGTTGCTATAGACAATCTTGATTCTTTCAGGCAGCTCTAGACTCTTTCAGCAGAGAAAATGAGGCAAGAGCAACAGCGGAGAGATTACAAGCTTCTCTTTCAGAAGATCTCAAAAGAGCTCAACAAGATAATGTAAGTTCTAATCAGAAGGTACTTTATCACAACCATTGAACAACTGTTGAACTATAGCCATCAACTGTTGAACTATGAAGGGGCAATGTGCTTAAGTATACGTGGTTATGCTCACCAGTTTGCAAACATTAAATTCACTTCCTCTATATAATTTATTCAAGTGAAAGCTTTTCTTGATGAACTAAATGTCATTAATTTACTATGTGATCAATTGCCCCAATTAATGCATTGCAATAAGAATTGATGTCATCCATCAATTTGAGATGGATTTGTTGTCAGAGTTTTTGTTCATGTTTTGTGTTGTTTCTTCATTTGAATGTCCATTTTATTTCATATCATTAGCTAAAATACTTTTCCTAGCCTGAAATGCACAATTTTGTTTAGCAGTCACTGTGAATGAAGTGAAGGCCCTATAAGTTCTATATGAGAAATTAAGCAATTCCATAATAGATGATGGTCGTATTCCGCTTTACATACATAATGGTGATTTCATAAAGAATCAATATTGTAGTCTTGACATATGCTTGAAATGGCTTGTCAACTCTTACAGGTGAAACCAGTAATGTTAAAAATAAAAAGGTACAGTGCCTTTTTTTTCCCACTAATTTTCTTTTATTACTGCATTTTATCATTATTGTTGTAACAGAAGTCCAAGCCTTCCATTATACCTACTGTTAAAGTTGAGCCTCCTGGATGTTCATTTAATCCTGCATCTGAAAGCCACCGTGTTGCTTTTGATGTTTGTGGTTTTTATATGTCATATGTAGTTGAACTCATATATGAATATGTGATAGTGTTGTTTCTATATTTTATTATAATCTGTTGTATTTTGTAGTAATATTTATTGCCACAGGTACCCGAGCTCGTGCCTTGCACGAGACATCGACCTAGTAATATTATAGGTGCAGATCCACGACGAAGATAAAATAGGTGTTTTAGTATCACAATAACTTAGGATTGGAATAAGATCAATAATGCTTGGCTTGAGGAACTACAAGATAAATGATGCGTGGTTTAAGGAACTACTTATGTATTTAAATATTGTATTCCTCATTTTTGAACAACGACTTTGCATGTTAAATTTGGATGTTATGAAATTTATATTTTAATTTTGACTTTCTCTTCAATATTGTCTACTCTTCATCGTTTTGAATAAAATAGCTATATATATACAGGGAGAAAAAAAAAGACTATCATGACACACAAAAAGATGTTAATTAAAGGAATCTATGCTGACACATTTAAAATGCATTCTTTAGAACTTATAGTGACACTATAAAGTGTCAAGTATAACTACTATAATAACATATTTTATTGTTGTATTATAACACCTATTGTGACGCTAAGTGGTGTCATAATATGAAAATTTTCCTTACACTTTTAAGCGTCACAACAATTATTGTGGCGTAAAATAGTGTCATAATATGACATTTTTCCTGACGGTTTTAAAGCATCACAGAACCTATTGTGATGCTAAATGGTGTCATTACATGATATTTTTCTTGATGCTTTTAAAGTGTCATAATACAGGAGTTATTGTGACGCTAATTAGTGTCAGAACATGACACTTTTACTAATGCCTATAAAGCGTCACAACATAATACCTATTGTGACTCGATTTTGGACGACGTTGTTCCAAAGCATCATAACGTCAAAAGCATCACTAAAGACCTATTGTCTTGACACTTTTTCGCATCAAGAAAGCGCTTTTTTCTTGTAGTGGTTGTCCCAAAATTTCTTCCGAATCATGTTATAATTATTTTGTGTTTCACAATATTAAAAAAAAATGTGGTAATATGTTAATGTATAGGTTATTATAGAATTTGATCCTCTTACCGATGAATAACTAGAAGTTTTTCCTTTTGCATGTACTATTGAACAGTTAATGCTATTCAAAAATAGTTGAAGCAAGAAGAATTGTTTTTATTAGTTACCATTGATGTTGCTACCTTTTTGTGATGGTGGGATAAATGTTAAGATGGAAATATGTCTTAGAGATTAAGATATATGGTTTATGTCAAGAGATGGCTCTATGGAGTGCATTGAATACATCTTTCCTGATGATGGACTTCTATTGCATGATGTTGTAAGGCAATTTCAAAGTGGTTCAAAAACTGAAGTTTTGCTTATGTCTTTTTATGAAAACAGAGATATTAATCTTTAGCAATGTTCTTGAAATAGTAACTTCTAGAGCAACAAGAAAAAGAGAAAAGTTCTTAGCTTTGACATTTGAAGTACTAGATCAGCTTGACTATTGTAATCATGGAATAGAGTAGTTCTCATAATGGATTTACAAGCTTTTAAAATATTACTTGATTGCTGATTGATCTATCTATGTCGCAGAAAACCCATCAATATGTAGGTATTATGTCTTGCATACAAGTAGAAGAGCAACTAGCCATGGAATCTATCCATCTTTGAATGAGAGCTATAACTTCTAATTTGTGCAAATGCTATATTGTTGATATTCTGTGTATGTTGAAATTGACGGGCTAAAACTAATGCTTTTGTACAGCCTTTATATGTTGCTAAATGGTACAAATCCTATCAGTTAGGAAGTTATCTCACAATAATAAAAAGCTTTAGTTTATTTCATTTGCTAGTTTGTGTTGTGACAGGACAATTCTTTTGTTTGATTCAAATGTTGGAAAATTTCCAAATCTTAGGAATCAATTTAATGAAAGCAAAAAATGTGAACATGACACATACATAGAAAGAACACAAGTAATATGCACTTCTTGGCTGGATGCTTTCTTACTTTCTTTCAAAGTAAAAGTATGAGTCAAAAGTTTTTCGAAATTCTTCTTACTAGGAATGTCATATTGTAGCACTCCTGTGAAACCCCACCTAAAGCCAACCCTAGAGTAAGGGGGTCGGGATGCATATCATATTTTCTTACATGTATAAATATATTTTAAAATGATTTTATGTGCTTTAGAATTATAATTTATAGTCTAGAAGGCTTAGTTGTGCTTATTGAGTAGGAAATGTAAAATGGTAATTTTGTTTGAGGTCAAAATAGGAAGATAGCTTGAGGATTGAATAGGAAGAATATTTAGGAGAGAAAATAAGAACAAGAGTTGTTGTGGTTTAGTGGTTAGAGCTTTGGAATTAATCCATAAGGTCTTGAGTTCAAATCTCACCAATTAAGTTTTATCACGATTAAATTTTATTTTATATAAGGTAGAATATTTTTGTCCCTTGCATGTCATAAGTAGAAGTAGGAGTGTTGTCCTAAAGGAGACATGAAGGGAATGTCCTAATCCTATTCTTATGCCCTAAAAGAATTCTTAAGGGATTCATGTCCTTTTTATTCCCTAGCTTACCTTAATTCTTTACCAATTAAGTTTGTTCAATTTATCCAAAGCCATATTTTAATTCTAGAAAATTCAGCAAGGTTTATTGATCTTGGAATTTCAAAAATGGCTCTTAGAGGATAGAGTTTTGACTAAAAACTGGGAATGAGTTAAGGAAGGTTTTTAAGAGAATTAATCTCCATGGTTGAACCTTCAAAACTCCACTTCATAGTGTTCATCTTCTTCATGGTAGGAATCTGAAATTTTTTCAAATTCTTGGGCAGCCTAACTTTCGAAAACTTCAACCATTTTTCTTACTCAAATGCTGCCAGAAAAATGATCAACTTGTTTAGCTTGAAGACTGAATTTCCTTGCCAAAAACCGGATTGTACAAAGCTGTGCAAACCAGAAAAAAATTCTGGGCAAGTCTCGCAGCATAGTAGGCAAAAAACAAAGCTATTTCTTCTACTATTCAAACCAGTAATTTAACTCTGTCTTTCCTCCATAAAGAAGGCTGAAAAATAGCCTTAAAGGACCCTCCAATATCCCTTCAAACTCTCTACAAGTCAGCTTGAACATTGCAGAAAAAACTACACAAAAATTCCAGCAAACCATTCGAAAATTAAACCAGAAAATTCCAGCCTTGCTCTCTCTCTTCAAGCCTTGTCTGAAAATAACCTCAAGCTTCTATGAAGTTAACCTTAGTCAACCATGAATTGAGCTTCATCACCCTCCTCCACTGACCTGCAGGATTGAGCACCATAGCCACTCCTTAAATTACTCCTTAAATTACTCCAATCAAGCTTTTAATTGAAGTTCAAAATTCTAGCAAATTACTCCATGAAAACTCCCTTGGATTAAGCTTCAAACAACCAGAAATTATCCCACCATTACATTCAGAACTTCGGCCAACCCTATAGCCCCTTCAACTCTCATTCATTTCAACAAAACCACAACAAATCAGTCGGCCATTGTAGCTTCTAAGAACCTCCATCAATCAAACCATCTTACCATATCTTCTACCTTAAAACACTCCATAAATTACTGCCTTTGAAATTTAAACAATCAGATTTCCCTCTTCTCCCTAATCTGAAAATCAAATCACAAGGATACCTCAATCATTTGGCCAATACCTTTCAGCAATTTTGTCCAACTTTCTCTGTAATTCTCTCCATTTCTCCAAGAACACCAAGAACACACACTAGCTTAATTCAAACCTAAGACCACTGTAAACACCTCCAATCCCTTCCAAAAACTCCAGATCACGGCTACTCACTCCCTAGAGTTCATTTCTGGATTTTATAACATCAAACACTGAAAACAAAAAAATCTGCTAACGGATCAAAACCAGAATTTTTCTTGAAGTCTCAGAAACTCTATCAAGGTAACCAAGAACAATTTTGTTCATTTTCTTTCCCTTCAATCTTTAACATGATATTCTAATACTCTCTCTCTCTCTCTCTCTCTCGGCCGAAATGGTTGTTTCATCCATGGCCGTTTTTCTTCTCCCTTCTTGGACGAATCAAGCCTCCTAAGCGTGCGGATCTTCTTGAATCTTCATCGAGATTGTCATCAACCAAGCATTTCTTTTTAACATTCTCTTTAATTCTAAAATTATGCCTCTTAGATGTTGTTAGAGAAGGATAGAATATGATTGGGGTTTGAGTATGTGTTTTGCCATGGTTAAGTTTTATGATATTTCTTGGGATCGATGCATGTTCTTCATGTTTTGAGTGAGTGTAGATGTTTAAGCTTGCTAGATATTATGTCACCTTTGGTGAGTAGGGTATTATGTTCTTGTATTCTTGTTGAAGCCATGAATATGATTATGCTTAGTAGAGATTTGACCATGTGATAGTAGATATAGTTTTAAGCCGTTACTCATGAATAGAATAGTTTGTTAATTGATGTTGGAGTATTTGTTCATGATTCTTGTTAGCAATAGGAATTATGATCATGACCTTGTTGATCTGAAACTATTTTAATTAGCCAATTTTATAACGTTAGTTAAAATTAATATTATGATTTCCTCTAAAGATTTCGAAAACCCTAGGAAGTTGGATTTGGAATATTAATTGGAATAGTGATATTTTAGCCAAAGAAATGATATCTTTAATTAAAAATAATATAAATAAATATTTATATAAAATAATAATAAAAAATAAAGCCTTTTATATAAATAATAATAATAATAGGTAAAATATTAATCTTGTAGGTCATATATTCATAAATACTATTGAAATTTATTTATTGATCAAAATTTAATAAAATTTATTTATTATTTTATTTTATGTATTAATTAAGAGATTAGTAATAATTTATTATTTATTTTAATAATATCATCTAGGACTTAGGATTCTTCATAAATTAAACCCTAATTTATTTATTAATAGCAACACTCAAGATTTGTTATCTGAACATATAACTTATTAGTAATTATTTTACAACCCCTAATTATTTTCACTTATCAAGCTAGACTTATTTTTTAAAACCCTTTATCATCTAGTCTTATAGCTTAGGACATTAGGGTTGTGATTGTAATAAGTTGAACTAAGATTATTTATGGAAGCGAGTATAGCTTGAATATAACCATATGACTTGTGTTTACCCCAGGCGAGGTTAGGTCAGCTTTGGAAGATTTGTGAATTTGCAAGCAAAGGATCAGGTAAGCTCCTGCATAAACTTATTTTATGACAAAAGGTTACTATGGCAAGCTAAACGCAGAGTGTATGGACACTCATTTTGTAAAGGCAATTAATGACTGTTTCCTTTCCTATTCAGTCAAACAAATCATTTGAAAACCAAACAAGCAATTTTGCACAAATACTAAATTCTTTCTAAAACCCACTTTGACACGAATTTTAAAAACCTTTAATTGCTATTTTCAAGTAAATCAATGTTTTATCCGTTTTCTCCCAAGTGGGACAATCAACGTTGAGTACTCAATAAGGGTAGGCTAGTAGTACTAGTTTTGAAGTACAAGAGCGAGTCTTCTGGCAGGAGGTCATCTCCAGAAGATGACTCAACTTAGAGAAACGATAGTACTACTTAGTCATGCCGGTCCCTGCTAGCAAGTTTCAGTCAAGTGGACTGTGTGTTTCTGGAATGGACAACCGGTTTGTTTAGGTGTAGAGAATAAGGAGTATCTTACCCGGTAGGTCGATCACCTACATTTTTGTTAGTCTGCACAAAGTGTGGCATACTGACCGCTATATGGTCATGGGGCCCAACATGTGGTAGCTCATGGCTACCTATTTGAGTAGTTATATTTATTGTGTACATGTATGGTTGGAAAAGCTAAACACCACTCTTTATTTTTAATCCTTATTTATTTCTTGCCAGCATTTTCTGTTATACAATTTTTATAACTTGTACACATGAACTGTTTTACCTGAAATGCTCAAAGTACACACAGGTTTACTGAGATTTTTATCTCATCACCTTTTATACCATGTTTTCAGGTCGATTCTACTGTGGAGATGAATAGCTAGTTTTGCTGCCTTCTTGGAAGACTGTATGTTGTTTATTTTATATGTTGCTTTGAGAGATGATAGTGAGCAATTTATTTTAGCTTTGTTCCTGAATTTTGGGTTATAATAAGTTCAATTTTTAAATTTTTTATTTTTATTTTCATTGGTGTGACCTAGTTATAAAGACCCATTGTCCTTTAGATGGGGTGACATCCCCGGCCCTGTTGGGCCTAAGTAGCGGGGTGTTACAAGCGGTATCAGAGACGTAGGTTTAGGAAAATATTGATAATGTATGATCTGCCTTATTAAGTTCAAATCTTTTATCTAACCCGTCATGTTTATGCTGTAGGATGGTTAGAATGCTTAGAACTACAAGGAAAGGGCAGCAATGGCATCCTCCTATCCCTATCTACCCAGAAGATCTACCAGTGCCTCAACCTGCACCTCAGCCTACACCGCAGCCTGTTATTCCCTTAGATAATAGCAGTGACGATGAGGTCCCGATCAATGAGCCACCCCCAATACTTGTGATAGACTTAGTTTCTGATAGTGAAGATGAGGAGATTGGTATGGAATATGTTCCCCACCCTCCTAGTCCCGTAGTTGACTTGTCAGCTGATAGTGATGATCCGGGGGAGATAGATTATGAATCTCCACGTAGACCTTCCTTCATACCTCCACCTAACCAGGTTGAGACCGGGGAGAGTTCTAGGCGACTTGGGAAAGAGCCAATTGAGGGGTTTGCAAGTGGGGCTAGGATAGACTTCGTTAAGAATTCTGGGGGATGGTTATATGAGGTCGACTTTGAAGATTCTGATGAGGACTAAAAGGGCTAAGAGCTGTTTGATGAGGATGTTTATTTACTGCTTTTCGTAAACTTCTATGTTAAGGAGTTTCATTTCTGTTTGCTTATTTAATTTCAAATTTATGCAAATAAGAGTACCTGAGTACTCTAAGATTTGAGAGAAACTTATATGTAATTCTTTAGACAAAACTTGCTTTTGATTTTCTTCTACTTAAATCTGAATGTGAATGCATGCTCAACCGAAATGATTTAATCATTAAATGCATAAACTCATCATTTGGGTATGGTTTAGAATGGCACCGAAGCGCCGTGTAGCCATATCAGGCAGGAAAGTTCCAGAGGCAGAACCTGTGGCACTGGAGGTTAAGACGACCCAAATGCAGTCACCTAACCGGGGAAATGGGAGTGAGCCAGATTTGGAAATGGGTTCAGAAGCACCTGTTGAAGTGACAATAGGGCAAGTATTCAGCAAGATGGCCGAGATCTTTCAGACTTTGACTGAGTGGAGGAATCCCAAGGGAGAGGACGAAGCTTTAGAGCGGTTTCTGAAATTTCAACCGCCCATTTTCTTGGGAGAAGCTGAGCAGGATCAGAAAGCTGAGTAATGGATAGAGCAGATGGAAGACATATTCGCTATACTTCAGTACACTGAGGAGCGAATGATGAAGTTTGCTGCATTCCGTTTGAGGGGCCCAACTCGGGCATGGTAATAGCGGGTTCAGGACGATTGGGAGATGATTGATCAAAACTGGACATGGGCCAATTTTGTGGAAGCATTCAGTGCTGAGTATATCCCTCAGTGGATAGTGGAGAAGCGGGAAGATGAGTTCTAGAATCTAAAGCAGGGAGGTATGACGGTAGCTCAGTACGCAGCACGGTTTGCCCAACTATCAAAGTACTGCAAGAGGTTGGTGGACACTGAACAGAACAGGACAAGACAGTTTGTCAAGGGGGCTAAGGCAGGAGTTGAGAAGGGCGTTGGCACCTTCTCTACCAACGGCTTACTCAGGGGCCGTAGACGCAGCCACCCGGACAGAAAATGAGAACCGCAGTAGAATGGCATCGAGACCTTTCCAGCCGCCAAGGCAACCGCAAGGACCTTTCCAGAGGCAGCAACCCAACAAGCACCCCGCCAACCAGCAGTGGCAGAATCGGGGAAAGCAAGCTTGGACAACACCAGCTGGTCCTATGTAGAATCTTCTGTTATGCCGGAAATGTGGGAAAAGGGGCCACACAGAAAGAAATTGTTGGTCCAAAGGAGGTGAGCGAAAATGTTACCATTGCGGAGACCCGAACCACCTGCGGAACGTCTGCCCTAAACTTCATTGAGTCGGGCAAGAAAATCCGGCTCAAATCCCGGGGGCCAATCGTGCCAATGCCACAGGAGCATCTGATGGTGGAGCACCGAAGCCTCAAATGAAAGCAAAAGTTTTCGCTTTCAACTGAGAGGTGGTTGGAGTTGATGCGGCAGTAGTGGAAGGTACGTTTACTATCTAAGGACGTTCCGTTAATGCATTGATAGACCTTAGATCTACCCATTCCTATTTAAACAAGAACTGTGCATATCATTTGGGTTGGGATGGAGTAGAACTACCTTTTACATTGTTGGTGAGTACACATTTGGAGAAGATGGTGCAAGCAGATAGGTATCTGCGAAATTGTAAAATTGAAGTGGGGAGAGAAAACTTGGAGGGAGATTTGATAGTACTGGATATTGATGATTATGATTTGATATTGAGAATGGATTGGCTAGTGAAGCATGGGGCTAGGGTAGACTGTAGGAATAAATCAGTTTAGTTCATTAGACCAGGGTATGATGTGTTGGAATTCAACGACAAGAGAGTAAAGGAATTGAAGTATTTGATAGCTGTGGCTAAGGCCCAAAAATTGTTGAAGCAAGGATGTCAAGGATATTTAGCTTATGTGATAAATAAGTCGAAGGACCAGTGCACTCTGGAGGATATCGAGGTAGTAAAGGATTTTCCCGATGTATTCCCTACAGAACTCACTTTTCTACCTCCCAGCTGAGAAGTTTAATTCACCGTTGATCTAGTTCCAGGAGTGGAACCAGTATCCTAGACTCCATATCGGATGGCACCAGCAGAGTTGAAAGAACTAAAGGAACAGTTAGAAGAGTTAGTGAAGCAAGGTTACATCAGACCTAGCACGTCGCCCTGAGGAGCACCTGTGCTGTTTGTGAAGAAGAAGGATAAGACTCTGAGGCTATGTATCGACTATTGGGGCTTGAACAACTTGATGATCAAGAATAAGTATCCACTACTGCTGATTGACGAGCTGTTCGACCAGTTGCAAGGATCCAATTGTTACTCCAAACTAGACCTAAGGCAAGAGTACTATCAAGTGAGAATAAAAGAGGAGGATATCCCCAAGACGGCCTTCAACACAAGATATGGTCACTATGAGTTTGTTGTGATGCTATTCAGGGTAACCAATGCACTAGCAGTATTTATGGATTTGATGCATCGAGTATTCCGACCCTACTTAGACAAGTTCGTGGTGGTCTTTATCGACGACATACTCATTTATTCCAAGAGCCCGGAGGATCATGCAGAGCATTTGAAGCTGGTATTGGAGAATCTAAGAGAGCACAAGCTTTTTACCAAGTTTAGCAAATGTGAATTTTGGCTGGATAGTGTGGCATTTCTTGGCCACATGGTGACCAAGGATGGAATCAAGGTAGATCCAGCGAAGGTTGAAGCAGTTTCAGACTGAAAGCAATTGAAGAACATCACTGAGATTCGAAGCTTCTTGGGATTGGCTGGTTATTATAGAAGGTATATCAAAGGATTTTCAACGCTCGCATCACCTATGACCCGGCTGCTGAGAAAGGACGTATTATTTGTTTGGAGTGAAAAATGTGAGAAGAGCTTCCAAGAGTTGAAACGGAGATTGATGACAATACCACTGTTAAGTCTACCAGAGGGAGATAAGCCTTACGCTCTGTATACCGATGCTTCGAAAGAAGGTTTGGGAGTAGTTTTGATGCAAGATCGAAAAGTGATCGCCTATGCTTCTCGGAAGTTGAGGCCTCATGAAGTCAATTATCCCACACATGATCTAGAGTTGGCTGCCATTGTATTCGCTTTAAAGAAATGGGGACACTACCTGTATGGAGCAGAATATGAAGTGTTTACTGATCACAAGAGTCTGAAGTACATCTACACCCAGAAGAACTTGAATCTGAGGCAGCAAAAGTGTAACACCCCACTACCTAGGCCCATCAGGGCCGGGGATATCGCCCCGTCCAAAGGACAAGGGGTTATTATAACTACATCACACAAACGAAAATAAAACAATATCTTAAAATTTAAACTTATTACAACCTAAAATTCAAGAACATACCCAAAATAAATTGTTTACAATCATCTCTCAAAGCAATACATAAAATAAATAACATAATGTCTTCAAAGCAGGCAACAAAATAGCTACTCATCTCCACAGCAGAATCGACTTGAAAACATGGCATAAAAGGTGATGAGATAAAAATCTAAGTAAGTTTGTGTGTGCTTTGAGTGTTTCAGGTAAAACAATTGATGAATGCAGATTGTAAAAAATTGTATAAGAGAGAGTGTTGGCAAGCAAGAAATAAGGATTAAAATAAAGAGTGGCATTTTTCTCTTTTCAAACCATAAAAGTGTACAATAAATACAACCACTCAAAGGGTAGCCATGGGTTACCACACATTGGGCCCCATGGCCATATAACAGTCAGAATGCCGCACTTTGTGCAGACTAACAAAAGGTAGGTGTATAGCCTACCGGGTAAGATACTCCTCCTTCTCTACACCCAAACATATCAGTTGTCCATTCCGAAAACATACAGTCAACATGACTGAAACTTGCTAGCTCGGACCGGCATGACTAAGTAGTTCTGTCGCTTCTCCAAGTTGAGTCATCTTCTGGAGATGGCCTCCTGCCAGAAGACTCGCTCTTGCTCTTCAAAACTAGTACTACTAGCCTACCCTTATTGGGTACTCAATGTTATTGTCCCACTTGGGAGAAAAACTAATAAAACATTGCTTTATTTGGAAATAGCAATTAAGGGTTTCTAAAGCCCGTGTCAAAGTTGGCTTTAGAAAAAGTTTGGTGTTTGAGCAAAACTGCTTGTTGATTTTCAAATAATTTGTTTGACTAAAACAAGAAAGGAAACAGTCTTTAATTGCTTTTACAAAATGAGTGTCCATACACTTCGCGTTTGACTTGCCATAATAACCTTTTGTCATCAAATAAGTTTTATGCAGGAGCTTACCCGATCCTTTGCTTAAGCTAATTAAAAATCTTCCAAAATTGACCTAACCCCGCCTGGGGTAAACACAAGTCATATGGTTAAAGTAAAGCCATATTCGCTTCCATAAATAATCCTAATTCAACTAATTACAATCATGACCCTAATGTCCTAAGCTATAAGGCTAGAAGATAAAGGGTTTTATAAAATAAGTCTACCTTGATAAGTGAAAATAACTAGGGGTTGTGAAATAATTACTAATAAGTTATAGGTTCAGATAATAAATCTTGAGTGTTGCTATTAATAAATAAATTAGGGTTTAATTGATGAAGAGTCCTAAGTCCTAGATGATTTTATTAAAATAAATAATAAATTATTACTAATCTCTTGATTAATAATTAATATTTAGAAAATAATTAATAAATAAAATCAATAATAAATAAATTATATTAAGTTTTGATCAATAGAAAATAAATAAATTTCAATAGTATTTATGAATATATAGCCTATAAGAGTAATATTTTCCCTACCATTACTATTTATATAATAGGCTTTTATTTATTATCATTATTATAATTATTTATATATTATAAAAGATATCATTTGTTTGGCTAAAATATTACTATTCTATTTAATATTCCAAATCCAACTTCCCAGGGTTTTGAAATCTTTAAAGGAAATCATGCTATCAATTTTAATTAACGTAATAAAGTTGGTCAATTAAAATAACTTCGGATCAACAAGATCATGATCATAATTCTCCTATTGCTAACAATAATCATGAACATAAAATCCAACATCAATCAACAAACCATTCCATTCATGAATAGAGGCTTAAATCCATACCTACTACACATGGCTAAATCTCTACTAAGTATAATCATATACATGGCTTCAATGAAAACAAGAGCATAATACTCTATACACCAAATGTGACATAATATCTATTATGCTTAAACATCCAAACTCACTCAAGACATGAAGAACATACATCGATCCACAAGAAATATTATAAAACTTAACTATGGTAAAACATCCTCATGCTCCAATCTTAACTCCTTCATACACAAGAATATACTCAAACCCCAATCATACTCCATCATTTCCATCCATATCTAAAAGACATGACTTTAAAATTAAAGAGAAGGTTAAAGAGAAATACTTGGTTGATGAAAATCTTGATGAAGATTCAAGGAGATCCACATGCTTAGGAGGCTTGATTCGTCCAAGGAGGAAGAAGAAAAACGGCCATGGTTGAAACAACGAGAGAGAGAGAGAGAGAGAGAGAGAGAGAGAGAGAGAGAGAGAGAGAGAGAGTATTAGTACATCATATTAAAGGTTGAAGGGAAAGAAGATGAGTAAAATCGTTCTTGGTTACCTTGATAGAGTTCTTGAGACTTCAAGAAAAATTCTGGTTTTTTATCCGATTGCAGATTTTTTGTTTTCAATGTTTGATGTTATAAAATTCAGAAATGGACTCTAGGGAGTGAGTAGACGTGATCTGGAGTTTTTGGAAGGGATTGGAGATGTTTAGAGTGGTATTAGGCTTGGAGAATGGTGGTGTGTGTTCTTGGAGAAATGGAGAGAATTAGAGAGAATCTGGACGAAATTGCTAGAAGGTGTTTGACCAAATGGTTTAGGAATTCTTGTGATTTGATTTTCAAATTAGGGAGAAGAGGAAAATCTGGTCATTTGAATTTCAAATGGAGTAATTCATGGAATGAATTAAGGTAGAAGAGATGGTAGAGTGGTTTGATTGATATAGGTTCTTGGGAGCTGCTATGGCCGACTGGTTTTGCTGAGGTTTTGTTGAGATGAATGAGGTTTGAAGGAGCTATAGGGTGGCCGAAATTCTGAGTGTAATGGTGGGAGAATTTTTGGTTATTTGAAGCTTAATCCATGGAACTTTTCATGGAGCAATTGTTGAAAATTTGAACTTTAATTGGAAGCTTGATTAGAGTAATTGAAGGAGAAATTTAAGGAGTGGCTATGAAGTTCCATTGTGCAGGTCAGTGGAGAAGGGTGATGAAGTTCAGTTCATGGCTAATTAAGGTTAACTTCACAGATGTTAGAGGTGACCTTCGGACAAGGCTTGAAGAGTGAGCGGGACTGGAATTTTCTAGTTTGATTTTTGAATAGGTTGCTGGGATTTTTGTGCAGTTTTTTTTTTTCTGCAATGTTCCAGTCGACTTGCAGTGAGTTTGAAGAGATATTGGAGGGTCCTTTAAGGCTAGTTTCCAGCCTTCTTTACGGAGGAAAGGTAGAGGTGAATTACTGGTTTGAAGGCTGAAGAAACAGCTTTGATTGTTGGCCTGAAATGCTGCGAAATTGTCCAGGATTTTTTTCCTGGTTTGCACAGCTTGTGCAGTCCGGTTTTAGCAAAGAAATTCCAGCCTTCAAGCTGAATAAGTTGGTCATTTTTCTAGCAGCATTTGAGTGAGAAAAATGGCTGAAGTTTTCGAAAGCTGGACTGACCAAGAACCTAGAAAATTTCCAGATTGCTACCATAAAGAAAATGAATACTTATGGAGTGGAGTTTGAAGATTCAACCATGGAGATTAATTCTCTTAGGAACCTTTCTTAACTTCTTCCCTATTTTTAGTCAAAACTCTATCCTCTAAGGGCTATTTTCGAAATTCCAAGGCCAATAAACCTTGCTAAATTTCTGGAATTAAAATATGGATTTAGATAAATTAAACAAGCTTAATTGGTGAAGAATTTAAGGTAAGTTAGGCAACAAAAAGAGCATGAATCCCTTAAGAATTCTTGAAGGGCATAAGAATAGGATTAAGATATTCCCTTCATGTCTCCCCTAGGACAACACTCATACTTCTTCTTATGGCATGCAAGGGCCGAAAATATTCCACCTAATATGAAATAAAATTTAATCATAATAAAACTTAATTAGTGGGATTTGAACTCTAGACATTTGAAATTAATTCTAAAACCCTAACCGCTAAACCACAACAACTCTTGTTCTTATTTTCTCTCCTAAATATTCTTCCTATTTAATCCTCAAGCTATCTCCCTATTTTGATCTCAAGAAAAATTACCATTTTACCATTCCTACTCAATAAGCACAACTAAGATTTCTAGACTATAAATTATAATTCTAAAGCACATAAAATCATTCAAAAATATATTTATGCATGCAAGAAAATATGATATACATCTCGACCCCCTTACTCTAGGGTTGGCTTTAGTTGGGGTTTCACAGAAGGTGGATGGAATTTTTAGAGGAGTACCGTTGTCCAATCAACTATCATCTCAGGAAGGCCAACGTTGTTGCTGATGCCCTAAGCAGAAAAGTCAGTATGGCTAGGCTAAGGGTAGAGGAGATTCAAGTGGTTCAGGATATATTGGATAGAAGAGTGGAAGTGCAAGGGGAGAAAATTGTTGTTAGCAACCTGAAGTTGCTACCAGATCTAAGGCGGGAAATTATTGAAGCTCAGCAAAGTAATGCAAAATTTTAGCTTTTCAAAGACAAGGAGCTCAAATGGCAAGGCAGTGAATTCAGGTAGGATGAAGCGGGAGTTTTGTATTTTAGAGATCGGTTGTGTGTACCCAAAGAGCACTAATTGAAGGACAGAATTTTGGAAGAGGCACATAAGAGCAAGCACGCCATTCATTCGGGGGAAGTCAAAATGTACCAGGATCTGAAAAAGGCCTATTGGTGGCTCTGAATGAAATAGAACGTGGTTAAGTATGTCTCGACATGTCTCACCTGTCAGAAGGTCAAAGCAGAGCACAAGAAGTTAGTAGGACTGTTGCAACCGTTACCAGTGCCTGAATGGAAGTGGGAGGAAGTGACTATGAACTTCGTTACCGGACTTCCTATGTCAAGGACCCAGAAGAACGCCATATGGGTAGTGGTGGATCGACTAACCAAATCAACACATTTCATACCAGTGAATGTAAGGGATTCCATGGAGAAATTGGCTCAGACCTATGTGCGAGAAATAGTCCGACTGCATGGAGTGCCTTCAAGTATTGTGTCTGACCGAGATATGAGATTTACATCTCGATTTTGGAGCAAGTTTCAAGAATTAATGGGGTTGAGTCTGAAGTTCAGTACGACGACGCGTCCGCAAATCGATGGTCAGTCAGAAAAGGTTATACAGATATTAGAGGATATGCTAAGTGCGTGTGTATTGGACTTTGGAGATAAGTAGATCGAATGTGTGCCGTATGCGGAGTTATTGTACAATAACAGTTACCAAGCTTCGATTGGGATGGCTCCGTATAAGGCACTCTATGGATGCAAGTGTCAGATACCGCTATACTAGAGTTGGTCAGAAGATAGTCACGTGAGCAAGTTGGGAGGAGTCTGTGTTCAAGAAATGTTGGACAAGGTCAAGTTAATAAGGGAAAGGTTGAAAGTAGCCCAGAGCCGACAAAAGAGCTATGCGGACAATAGGCGGAGGGAGTTAGAATTTCAGGTGAGAGACTGAGTATTCCTAAGATTGACACCGAATAGAGGAATTCTAAAGCATCCAAAAGGAGGAAAGCTGAATCCGAGGTATTTGGGACCGTTCCCGATAAAGGAGAGAATTGGGCTGGTGGCGTATCGATTGGATTTGCCGGATGGATTAACTAGAATTCACGACGTGTTTCATGTGTCACAGCTGAAAAAGTACAATGTCGATCCCGGTCATGTTTTGAATGATGAGCCGTTGGTATTGCAACCCGACTGGAGCTATGTGGAGAAGCCTATAAGGATATTAGACCGAAGTATCAACACTCTTCGGAACAAGCAAATTCCAATGGTAAAAGTGCAGTGAGAGCATCATGGCACGCGAGATGCCACATAGGAAATGAAAGAGTGCATAAAGCGGAAATACCTCAATCTGACATAGAGGTATGCTTGAATTTTGGGACGAAATTCTCCTAAGGAGGGGAGGATGTGAAACCCCACCTAAAGCCAACCCTAGAGTAAGGGGGTCAGGATGCATATCATATTTTTTTGCATGCATAAATATATTTTGAAATGATTTGATGTGCTTTAGAATTATAATTTATAGTCTAGAAGGCTTAGTTGTGCTTCTTAAGTAGGAAAGGTAAAATGAAATTTTTGTTTGAGGTCAAAATAGGAAGATAGCTTGAGGATTAAATAGGAAGAATATTTAGAAGAGAAAATAAGAACAAGAGTTTTTGTGGTTTAGTGGTTAGAACTAAGGAATTAATCTCTAAGGTCTTGAGTTCAAATCCCACTAATTAAGTTTTATCATGATTAAATTTTATTTTATATAAGGTAGAGTATTTTCATCCCTTGCATGCCATAAGTAGAAGTAGGAGTGTTGTCCTAGGGGAGACATGAAGAGAATGTCCTAATCCTATTCTTACGCCCTAAAAGAATTCTTAAGGGATTTATGTCATTTTTATTCCCTAACTTACTTTAATTCTTTACCAATTAAGTTTGTTCAATTTATCCAAAGCCATATTTTAATTCCAGAAAATTCAGCAAGGTTTATTGATCTTGGAATTTAGAAAATGGCCCTTAGAGTATAGAGTTTTGACTGAAAATAGGGATGGAGTTAAGGAAGGTTCCCAAAAGAATTAATCTCCATGGTTGAACCTTCAAAACTCCACTCATAGTGTTCATCTTCTTCATGGTAGGAATCGGAAAATTTTCCAGATTCTTAGGCAACATAACTTTCAAAAACATCAACCATTTTTCTTACTCAAATGATGCCAGAAAAATGACCAACTTGTTCAGCTTGAAGACTGAATTTCCTTGCCAAAAATAGGATTGCACAAAGCTGTGCAAACCAAAAAAAAAATTCTGGGCAAGTCTCGCAGCATAGTAGGCCAAAAACAAAGCTGTTTCTTCAACCCTTCAAACCAGTAATTTAACTTTGTCTTTCCTCCATAAAGAAGGCTAAAAAATAGCCTTAAAGGACCCTCTAATATCCCTTCAAACTCTCTACAAGTCAGCTGGAACATTGCAGAAAAAACTACACAAAAATTCCAGCAAACCATTCAAAAATCAAACCAGAAAATTCCAGCCTTGCTCTCTCTCTTCAAGCCTTGTCTGAAAATCACCTCAATCTTCTATAAAGTTAACCATAGTCAGCTATAAACTTAGCTTCATCACCCTCCTCAACTGACCTACACGATTGAGCACCATAGCCACTCCTAAAATTCCTCCATCAATTACTCCAATCAAGCTTTCAATTGAAGTTCAAAATTCTAGCAAATTACTCCATGAAAACTCCCTTGGATTAAGTTTCAAAAAACCAGAAATTCTCCCACCATTACATTCAGAATTTCGGCCAACCCTATAGTTCGTTCAACCCTCATTCATTTCAGCAAAACCACCGCAAACCAGTCGGCCATTGTAGCTTCCAAGAACCTCCATCAATCAAACCATCTTACCATATCTTCTACCTTAAAACACTGCATAAATTATCCCTTTGAAATTTAAACAACCCGATTTCCCTCTTCTCCCTAATCTAAAAATCAAATCACAAGGATACCTCAATTATTTGGCCAATATCTTTCAACAATTTCATCCAGCTTTCTCTCTAATTCTCTCCATTTCTCCAAGAATACCAAGAACACACACTAGCTTTCTTCAAACCTAAGACCACTCTAAACACCTCCAATCCATTTCAAAAACTCCAGATCATGCCTACTCACTCCCTAGAGTTCATTTCTAGATTTGATAACATCTAACATTGAAAACAAAAAATCTGCTAACGGATCAAATCCAGAATTTTTCTTGAAGTCTCAGGAACTCTATCAAGGTAACTAAGAACGATTTTGTTCATCTTCTTTCCCTTCAATCTTTAACATGATATACTAATACTCTCTGTCTCTCTCTCTCTCTCTCTCTCTCTCTCTCTCTCTGCCTCTCTCTCTCTCTACCGAAATGGTTGTTTCAACCATGGTCGTTATTCTTCTCCCTTCTTGGACGCATCAAGCCTCCTAAGCGTGTGGATCCCCTTGAATCTTCATCGAGATTGTCATCAACCAAGTATTTCTCTTTAACATTTTCTTTAATTCTAAAATCATGTCTCTTAAATGTTGTTAGAGAAGGATAGAATATGATTGGGGTTTGAGTATGTGCTTATGTATGAAGGTGTTGAGATTGGAGCATGAGGATGTTTTGCCATGGTTAAGTTCCATGATATTTCTTGTGGATCGATGCATGCTCTACATGTCTTGAGTGAGTGTGGATGTTTAAGCATGCAAGATATTATGTCACCTTTGGTGAATAGGGTATTATGTTCCTGTGTTCTTGTTCAAGCCATGAATATGATTATGCTTAGTAGAGATTTGATCATGTGATAGTAGATATGGATTTAAGCCTTTACTCATGAATGGAATAGTTTGTTGATTGATGTTGGAGTATATGTTAATGATTCTTGTTAGCAATAGGAATTATGATCATGACCTTGTTGATCCTAAACTATTTTAATTAGCCAATTTTATTACGTTAATTAAAATTAATATTATGATTTCCTTTAAAGATTTCGAAAACCCGAGGAAGTTGGATTTGGAATATTAAATGGAATAGTGATATTTTAGCCAAATAAATGATATCTTTTATTAAAAATAATATATATAAATATTTATATATAATAATAATAATAACAAATAAAGCCTTTTATATAAATAATAATAACTGGTAAAATATTAATCTTGTAGGCCATATATTCATAAATACTATTGAAATTTATTTATTATTAATTGTATTTATTAATTATTTTCTACCTATTAATTATTAATTAAGAGATTAGTAATAATTTATTATTTATTTTAATAATATCATCTAGGACTTATGATTCTTCATCAATTAAACCTTAATTTATTTATTAATAGCAACACTCAAGATTTGTTATCTGAACCTATAACTTATTAGTAATTATTTTACAACCCTTAGTTATTTTCACTTATTAAGCTAAACTTATTTTTTAAAACAATTTATCATCTAGCCTTATAGCTTAGGACATTAGGGTCGTGATTGTAATAAGTTGAATTAGGATTATTTATGGAAGCGAGTATAGCTTGAATATAACCATATGACTTGTATTTACCCCAGGCGAGGTTAGGTCAGCTTTGGAAGATTTGTGAATTTGCAAACAAAGGATCAGATAAGCTCCTGCATAAACTTATTTGATGACAAAAGGTTACTATAGCAAGCAAAACGCAGAGTGTATGGACACTCATTTTGTAAAGGCAATTAATGACTGTTTCCTTTCTTGTTTAGTTAAACAAATCATTTGAAAACCAAACAAGCAGTTTTGTACAAACACTAAACTCTTTCTAAAACCCACTTTGACCCGAATTTTAGAAATCCTTAATTGCTATTTTCAAGTAAAGCAATATTTTATCCGTTTTCTCCCAAGTGGGACAATCAACGTTGAGTACTCAATAAGGGTAGGCTAGTAGTACTAGTTTTGAAGTACAAGAGCGAGTCTTCTGGCAGGAGGCCACCTCCAGAAGATGAACTCAACTTAGAGAAGCGACAGTACTACTTAGTCATGTCGGTCCGAGCTAGCAAGTTTCAGTCAAGTGGACTGTGTGTTTCTGGAATGGACAACCGATTTGTTTGGGTGTTGTGAATGAGGAATATCTTACTCGGTAGGCCGATCACCTACCTTTTTTTCTGTCTGCACAAAGTGTGGCATTTGACCGTTATATGGTCATGGGGCCCAATGTGTGGTAACCCATGGCTACCCATTTGAGTGGTTGTATTTATTGTGCATATGTGTGGTTGGAAAAGCAAAACACCACTCTTTTTTTTTAATCCTTATTTATTGCTTGCTAGCATTTTCTGTTATACATTTTTTACAACTTGCACACATAAACTGTTTTACCTGAAACACTCAAAGCACACACGGGCTTACTGAGATTTTTATCTCATCACCTTTTATGCCATGTTTTCAGGTCGATCCTGCTGTGGAAATGAGTAGCTAGTTTTGTTGCCTGTTTAGAAGACTTTATGTTGCTTATTTTACATGTTGCTTTGAGAGAAGATAGTGAACAATTTATTTTGGATTTGTTCCTGAATTTTGGGTTGTAATAAGTTCAATTTTTAAAAGTATTATTTTTATTTTCATTGGTGTGGCCTAGTTATAAAGACCCCTTGTCCTTTTGATGGGGTAACATCCCTGGCCCTGTTGGGCCTAGGTAGTGGGGTGTTACAACTTCTATTCCGCATGCATATGTAGTAACAACGCTGCTTCAACCATACAGGTTTTTATTGCATTAAAGTGGAGATATACACATACCCACCTAGACTTTTTCTGAGTATATCCTAGTGAAATATAGAAAATTTTACCTGAATTCTCTTGGGAGTTGAATTTACTATTTTATTATTTACTATTTATTTTATTTTAGGCCAACAAAGCATTTAGAAGATAATTAGGCATACCATGGATTTATAATCAAGCTCATTCTCTAGTATCTTATAATAATATCAAGTTTCTTTTTAGTTTACCATTTTGAAGAATGATAAATGATAGACTGCATTCTTGGATAGTGAATGTATGTACTTACTAATGTGCTATCTAGAAATGATCTCCATAAGGAAGCAGTTATGACTGAAATTTTTCTTGCACTACCTAGAAGTCCCCAGGCAATTATGTTCAAGTTTTTAGAGAGTAGTGAAAGCCAATTCAGTATGACTACTGCTTGGGCTTTAGTAAATCTCTCGTTACCAAGCTATCCTGGTGCATTTAGTCGGGTTTTAAGACTAAGAAATGTAGGCATAGCTTCCCTACTATAGAATATGATTTCATAACCTTTATCTGAAAGTATTATGTAAATTTATTGTGGTAAAACTACTCTTTTATCTCATTTCAATCAGAAATTTTTCTGTACATTTAGATGATGTTAGTCTATTATAAGCAGACAATTATATAGGTTAATGATTCTCTTTTATCCTTCTACGGATGTGTTCAAATCTCATTATACTTTTCTTATTAAGATTGTAGCAACAAGAATTTCTTTGAAGTCATAAGTTGCAAGCTTGGCTAAAAGTATTCCTTCTCATAGTTGTTAGGTGATGATATGTTTTTTCCTAGAGAGGAAAAATCTTCATTTATGGATCTAATAACTTTGTTTTCATTTCGTTATATGAGTGCATTCTCTTTTAGATAGTATGCAAAGTTGTTTCTATTTTACTTTCTTCTTTTCAATGTTGTGTACTAGCTTAAAAATGAATATCAGGGTTCAGTAGTTTAACATTAATTTATTATAGTTCCCCTATAGAATTATTCTCATATGCTAGTTTCATCTTATTCAACAAAATGAAACATAAAAAGATATAGCTTATTGTGAATGTCTTTTATTGGCTCTTTCTCCTAGTTTTTGATATCTTCTTTAAGTATTTGTACCTATTCTCTTCTATACACCCATATGGTTGCTTCTTGATGTTAAAATCTTATGTTTTGTTACAGTTGATAATCATAAAACTTCAAAAACTTTTAAATTGAATTGAACCTAAAAGAAGTTCTAGCAATGATTTGTGCATCCATATTTACTAGCATGGCCTTTAGCAAATCAGAGAAGGAAACTTTCCACACCCTACTAAATGCTAATAGTTTACCTTATATAGAACATTAATAGTTTGAATCACATGGACAGTTCAGTTTTTTATTATGGTAGTAAATTTTAGTGCTTGTTTTGCTAACATAAAAAATATCTTCTTTATTTATTTTTTCATTTACTAGAATTCTAGAAGTAGCTTATGTTGTCTGCTTGTCATGGTGGCAAATTCAATTACAATAGATTTATCAACTATAGGAGTAAGAACATTGTGAATGGAAATGAGATTGTTACTGCTAAGTCCTACAAAGATCCATCATCAAGGATTAACTTGGATGGAATTCACTTCATTAAGGTAGCTAATAAATGGATCTTTGAATAGATTCTTAATGGTTCTTTTTTATATCCTCTTGTTCCATTACATTTTTCCTGCCAATGGATGTAGCCAGAATACCTTGTATCTTTGGATTCTTTGCTTGACTTCTAATTTCTATTCTGATGAAACTGTTGCCTTTTAAGAAAATTTGTAAATAATTGTCATTGTTTTGTTTTCCAAAGATATTTGGTGAACATATATCAATCCAGAATCCTAATTACGTTTATCCCTCCTCATTTGCAGTTGCTATTGTCAATGTAAGGGTTGGTAGACACATATAGAGAGCTATTGTACATATGCTTGCTATATTATTTTAGTTCATCAAGTTGAATGAAGTACTAGTAGTTTTGGTCAAATATTTATTATTTAACCAAAATACAATTGTTTGCTATTTAACTTTGCTAGCATAATTTTTGGGGACTTGCATCATTATTGTTCTCTATTAGTGAATGTGTGCTGGTGAAAAAGAAGTTGATATCATCTCCGTAGTTTCTCTTGATACTTATATATGCTACAAATTTTGCATTTATGGTTTTTATTTAACTTCACAACTTATTTTTAGGTATATTGTTGGTGTGATCCTTTTAGAACTCATAGGGTTTAGCATCCTATTTCCTCTGCTTGCAGTAATGTAAATATTTGCTACAAACTAATTCTACTATGAATTTTCCTCTAGATTCTATTCTGTTTGATTAAATAAGAATTTGTGTTGCTCTCTATTTATTCTGGTATGAATGTTTTGAAATAAAATATAGCTTAAATTTTTATTAGGGCTGTTTTGCTAGCATGCATAAGTTTTGCTACTAGTATTGGTTATCATTTATACTATAGTAGTCTAGGTACCAAGAGGAATTGCAAAAATAATGTAGCTAATTGCAAATCAAACACATGAACAGGAACATCTTGAACCAATTAACAAGGATCATTGGTTGGAATTCTAACTCTACTCTGCCTGTGTGTTATTTTTTTGTAATTGAGTTAACTTAGCTATACCAAATTCTCAATTGGTAAGAAAAACTACTCTAGGATGAGATGGATAGTGGCAGGTTTAGGCAGTGCTTCAAATATGCGAATTATGGATATAGATGTATTTTTAATATTATACATAATTGCTTTTTCAAATATGTGAATTATGCATTATATAGTGATAATGTAATTTTAGTTAACAATAAAAAATTTGTTGATAATTTTAATGGCCAACATAAATCTATTCATACTTACCAACATAATTATGTTAGTAGTTATTAACAAAAATTTGTTGGTACTTACCAACAATTGATATAGCATTTTTGTACTATGACAATACCAACTGAATTTTAGTTGGTAAGCTATCTTGGTACGATATTCTTAGAAATCTACCAACTAAGTGCTAACTAAATTGTCTGATGGTAATATATAATATTTACCAACAAAACAAATATGCCAACTAAAGAATTGTTGAAAAATTACTGACCAAATTACCAACTAAATAATCAATTGGAAAAAAAAAATGCTAACTAAATTACCAATAAAAGAATTAATTGAAAAATTGCCAACTACTTTACCAATTAGTTAGTCAATTTCTCTATAACTCTAGAAAATTACCAATAAAAAAAATACTTAACTCTAAAAAATTCATCATCAACCAAAATTTAATATTACTAACTGTAAAATCTATTGGTAATTACCAACTAACTTGAAAAGATCTTATTGGTAACAATTTCCAACAAGTGTTTTACCAATGGACCGAATTCTGTTAGGAATCTATCCTTAATCTAATATTACCAATAGAAATTAGACAATTACCAATACAATTTGCCAGTTGGTAATCAACCTTTTTCTAGTAGTGATATTTTCTCTAACCATGTTTTTAGGGTGATTTGATTTTGTCAAGACTAAGGAATTTGATTTTATCACCCTGAGGCCCTTAAGATATCTTGTTATTTCAGATATTCAAATATTTTGTGGACTTATGTTTAAATTAGGTTTGTAGAAAAATCTAGTTAATTTCTTATTTTCTAGTTTAGAGTTATTAAGTTATTAATGTACTTGTTTAGTGTGCTATAAAGAGCCTTGGTCCTGAGGATTGGGTGGCATCCTCGATCCGTATGAGTTACGTATGTAGTGGGGTATTACAATTGATATTAGAACCCTAGTTCAGATTTTGCTAATATGGGTATATGGAATTAGATTCTTAAGTTCTATGTAATGCGTATTTATTTGGGCATAAAAATCATATAAAAACTAAACACATTCCCAACAAGTTTACATTAAAACATTAATCCCAAATTACACATATGAGCAAGCGTACTCATTATTAACATAGCATAGGGTTCAAACGAGTGTCGATCCTCAAGGAACAAGTATACATTAATCACCATTCTTTCATTGTTTAACCGACTCTATAATGTGAAAAAAAAATAAAAAGAAAAATAAAATAAAATAAAATATATACATGTCAAGGATGGAGAATTATGTAACTCAAGCCATTGTTTAGATAAACATGATCTTAATGTATCCAATCTTTATCACAACCAATTATTCTCTTGACATCATGAAGGATTAAAATAGACTTACTTCTTTCCCAATCCATGAAATTACTATCTTGTAGACAAATTAGCATCACATACTCTGTCTCAACTAATTCATCCAAAAGATGCATTAAACACAATATTTGATTAAATTTTCATACTCTGGCAAACTTGAAACATGAAATTAACCAATGAATCCATACTCTGGCAGACATCAATTAACCTTTAATTACCTTGTTTTTAGCAATTAACCCATTTCTCAAGCAAGTTAAAAGACAACACATATGAAATTAACAAATTGGAACCACCGTTAGCCCCCTTCCCAAGCAAGTCAATGGAAAGAAACAATCCATCAATCTCGTAATCAACCCAAGTAATTAAATACCAAGAGTAACAATCAATTAATCAAAAATTAAACAACTCTAAAAATCATGAATATCTAAAACAATGTCAAATTACAATAAAACAATTAACATATCATTGTTCAAGAAAAAGAAAATAAAGTAACAGAAAGCACTCATAGACAAACCTCCTTCTTCTTATGTTGAAGACCTTCTTGCACAACCCTCCTTGATTTGAATGAATTCCTCTCGAGAAGATATTGGTGATGCACTTTAAAATAAATCTAAGTCCCTACATTGTGCACCTTCCCTTTCCTAGGGTAAATTGGCCTTTATTTATAGGCATACAAAGTTCCTAAAAGAGTCCTAAATAAAGAAGAAGTAATTACCTAAAATTCAAAACCAAAAAGGATTAATAAAAAGATAGAATAAAAACCTAAATAAAAATTAAAAAAATGTCAAATTATTGTCTCCATCGCCTTTTGACTTTCGAAATTGGAAATTTAGTTTAATTTGGACTTTTGTCTTCTTATGCTGAAATTGCAATTATGTTGAATTTGGAATTGTTGAAGTTGGTGAATTTGGTTTTAAATAAGCCGTGCAGAATTTTGCTTGAAGCCACCGAAAATCTGCTGCCTTTCTTTGTTATTGCATCAGCTCAATTGGGCCGATTTCCTTGCATTGGCTCAATTGAGCCGAAAATCACCCTCGAAAATTGTTGCTTCTTGTTTTTTTGTTTTCCTTCTCCTTTTGCTTTTGTCCTTTTCTCCACCTTGGCCCCATCAAATTTTTGCTTTTCTTTGTTGCAATTTTTGTTGGCTCAATTGGGCCATGAACCAAGCCAATTGCTTCCTTTTCCTTTCCAACATCAATTGCAATTGTTCCACTACTTCTTCTCATTTTCTCCAGGCTTTTCCAGTGGAAGACCGGCGCCGGTTGTTCCTTCTTGGGCTGGCATAGCTACTATTCTGGAAAATGACACAATTAGCTCTAATTTTTCTTTATTTTTGCATAAAATTACAGAAAAGCATTTTTATAAGGGAAATATCAAATAGGAAGGAATATGACTAGTTATTTCACAAAATGTATCACAAAATAGCCTTAAATAACTAGGGAAAATATGACTAATTTAGACCCTATCATATTCCTCCACACTTGAATCTTTACTTGTCCTCAAGTAAATACTTAAGCAAAGCACTCAAA
Organism: Voacanga thouarsii; assembly: GCA_026120185.1. Taxonomy (NCBI): domain Eukaryota; kingdom Viridiplantae; phylum Streptophyta; class Magnoliopsida; order Gentianales; family Apocynaceae; genus Voacanga; species Voacanga thouarsii. The sequence continues at coordinate 2,539,436 of JANUWF010001224.1, read as the reverse complement.
ATAATTTATTTCTTTTCATATTCATTTATAACAAAACCATAATTTCTTTCCAACCTTAGACACAAAAATTGTCATTCATTCACTCTTTAAAAACCTTTGTAAACTCATATATTAAATTAAATAATCCCAAGGCCATCAAAGTTAAGTTAAACAAGCTTATATCTAGTACATGAAAATTATTCTACTTCTCAAACAAAAACATAAATAACATAAATTATACAAGTCAAGTCATTTAACCAATTCAAGCATTATAAACTCAAATTTACAAAACTCGAGTTAGTGAAATATGGAAAACACTCCACTCTTGTTTTTTTTTTCTCTGACTTTGGGAATTAATAGCCTCAAGTGCATGGATTTTTCTTCACACACCGTATTGGCCCCCTTTATAGTCATTACTCATCATTTTTTCTCTAATAATTTTTTCAACATTTTTTTTCCTTTTCTTTTCTTTTTCTTGCCTTTTGGCCTTCGGGATAGCCTCAAGAGAGTGCACCTAATACACTTGCTACTTCTCCCCATATTGACCCCCTTTTCAGCAAAAGGTCTTCAAAGATAAAAACAATAAGAACATTTTTCTCAACTCAACTAAATTTTTCCATCTCATATTTTTTCCACTCAAAAATTTTTTCTTGCATATATATTTTTTTCAACTCACATTCCTTACTTAAAACTCAAAGTTAAGCAAATTCTAAATCCATAATACAAGAATTAATCAACAACTCTTCCCATATTTTATCATATCATACATATTCAAATTCAGAGAATAAAATAAAACTTAAATACCAAATATAACCAAGGTTAACTTAAATTCTCAAAACTTAGCAAAATCTAACTTAATACACAAGTTTACCTTTTTAATAAAATCCTATCATATTGAATGACAAATCCATATCCAAAGTTAAAAAGAAAATCATATCTTCATTATAAACAAATAAAATCAATTTCGCTTCAAATAGTTTTTGTTTTTTCTCTTTTTTTTTTAAATTTCAACAATTCAAACATATATCATTGATTGGAAATCCATCAAAAATCACAAAGATGCACTTTGAGAAAATGTCAAATCTCTCCCCCACACTTAAATTTGACATTGTCCTCGATGGCCTAAAATAGCACACTAAAGTATAACCAAGGGACCAAGAATGTAAAGAGGGAAAAGAAAATAATACTCCCCAAGGCAGGTTAGTTCCATGAAAAGTCTAAATTTCAAATTCCAAAGTAACTCAACAGCAAGGTAATATCAAGATAATTGACAAAAACTTGGACCAAGAATAGCACCAAACTACTCCCCCACACTTAAACTGGACCCTGACCTCATGGGCCAAAAATAAATACAATAAAGCATTTCCAATGGGACAAAAATTAAAAAGGGGTAGAAAGTTTAAGCAATACTCCCCAAGTGTAGATTAGCTTCAAGATATGAGAAATTCATTCTTCAAGAAGTTGGGAGAATTAAGCCAGCGAAATTCAACCTACAAATAGATAAATGAACACACAAGTAAACACATAAAGAGTAATTGAAACAAAAAATACAAATCAAGGGAGAAGAAAAATAAAAAGTCAAAGTCGTTAAGTCCCTCTCGAAGTAGAGTCTTCCTTGTCTCCAAATTGTCCAATAGCAGCACCACAACCTCCAAAGGGTTCACAAGATCCTCTTTGTCGCATCCAAATCCACTTTGCAATTAGTTCTCTTTCTAGTGAAGACCTTTCCAGATTTTTGATACTCAAGAAAAATAAGAATAATATCCAACGTAAATAGCACAAGTATAATGTCAACCAATCTTCAATCAATAAACAAAGTAGCACAAGGATGCTCAATTGTCCAAGGTCTCCATATATGCAAAATTTCCAGAAAAATACATAGCAAATGCTTAGAAGCAACCACTATGCTCTCCAACGTATAAGTTTTTAAAAATTTTTAATCCATAGGGAATAATTAGAAGAAGAAAAATAATGTGAAGAAGAAAAAGAGGAAAATGAAGATGAAGGGAAGAAATAAAAGTATCATTCCAGGGGAATAGGAAAAAGAAAAGAAGAAAGAAAAATAGAAGAACAAGACAAATAGGAAAAACAAATAAGAAAAAGAAAAGAAAAAGAAAATAAGAAGAAAAAAACAAAATAAGAAAAATTTGGGAAGAAAAGGAAAAGGTAAGGGAACAAACGAAAAAAATAAAAATAAAATAAAAATATATATATTTTTTTTAATAGCCTTCCAAACCGAATCTGGCACTGGTTCCGGGCCTCAGTCGGCCCCAGTTGCATTCTGTTCGGGCTCCGTTTTTTTTTTTTGTGCTGAAAACTATCTTAATTGAATATATGACCACAATACATTTAAAACAAGAATTCATAAATTAAACTAAAATTATAAATTATAAATAAAGAAATAACTAATAAAATAAAATAGTCCGTTTCTAATATCGTGTTAGCTAAAGTCTAAACCTGAAAATAAAAAGAGTTAGTATTAACTCAAAATTATATGCGTAAAAATCAACAAATTAAAAATACCATTATTACACAGATTTCATATTAACATTAGGTTAGAAAAATTAAATAACTAAATATACAATTTATACAAACATACAAAGACAAGTGATTTATTATGAACATGTATATACCTATTTATATATTTACAGCATATAGTGAAATTAAAATATAATTATACAAACAACAAAATATGGCACATTTTTTCAAAAAGAACAATTGTACAAATTTACATATTTACATATTCACATGGTTAAATCAACTAAATCCAAGCTTTCATGATATTGGTCCCCAGCAATGGCGCCAAAAACTTGATGTGTTTGGATTTGGGTATCAAAATCATATAAAAACTAAGTACATTCCCAATCAAGTTTATATTAAAACATTAACCCCAAATTATACATATGAGCAAGCGTACTCATCATTAACATAGCATAGGGTTCAAACGAGTGTCGATTCTCAAGGAACAAATATACATTAATCACCCCTATTTCATTGTTTAACCGACTCTATAATGTGAAAAAGAAATAAAATAAAATATATACATGTCAAAGATGGATAATTATGTAACTCAAGCCATTGTTTAGACAAACATGATCTTAAAATATCCAATCTTTATTACAACCAATTATTCTCTTAACATCATGAATGATTAAAGTAGACTTACTTCTTTCCCAATCCATGAAATCGCTATCTTCTAGACAAATTAGCATCACATACTCTATCTTAACTAATTCACCCAAAAGATGCATTAAACACAATTCTTGATTAAATTTTCATACTCTGGCAAACTTAAAACATGAAATTAACCAATGAATCCATACTCTGGCAGACATCAATTAACTTTTAATTACCTTGTTCTTAGCAATTAACCCTTTCTCAAACAAGTTGAAAGACAACACATATAAAATTAACAAATTGGAACCACCATTAACCCCTTTCCTAAGTAAGTCAATGGAAAGAAACAATCCATCAGTCTCGCAATCAACCCAAGTAATTTAATATCAAGAATAACAATCAATTAATTAAAAGATTAAACAACTCTAAAAATCATGAATATCTAAAACAATGTCAAATTACAATAAAACAATTAATATATCATTGTTCAAGAAAAAGAAAACAAAGTAAAAGAAAGCACTCATAGACAAACCTCATTCTTTTTCCTTTGAAGACCTTCTTGCACAACCCGCCTTGATTTGAATGAATTCCTCTCGAGAAGATATTAGTGATGCACTTTAAAATAAATCTAAGTCCCTACATTGTGCACCTCCCATTTTCTAAGGTAAATTGGCCTTTATTTATAGGCATACAAAGTTCCTAAAAGAGCCCTAATAGAGAAGAAGTAATTACCTAAATTTCAAAACCAAAAAGAATTAATAAAAAGCTAGAATAAAAACCTAAACAAAAATTAAAACAATGTCAAATTCTAGTCTCCACCGCCTTTTGACTTTCGAAATTGGAAATTTAGTTTAATTTGGACTTTTGTCTTCTTGGGCTGAAATTTCAATTATGTTGAATTTGGAATTGTTGAAGTTGGTGAATTTGACTTTAAATATGCCGTGAAGAATTTTGCTTGAAGCCACTAAAAATCTGCTGCCTTTCTTGGTTATTGCATCGACTCAATTGAGCTGATTTCCTTGCATTAGCTCAATTGAGCCGAAAATCACCCCTGAAAATTGCTGCTTCTTGTTCTTTTGTTTTCTTTCTGCTTTTTCTTTTGTCCTTTCTCAGCCGCTTTTGTTGACTTTTTTCTCCACCTTGGCCCCACCGAATTTCTGCTTTTCTTTGTTGCAATTTCTATCGACTCAATTGAGCTATGAACCAAGCCAATTGTTTCCTTTTCCTTTCCAACATCAATTGCAATTGTTCCACTGTTTCTTCTCCATTTCTCCAGGCTTTTCCAGTGGAAGACCGGCTCTGACTGTTCCTTCCTGGGCTGGCGCCGCCTCTATTATGGAAAATGACATAATTAACTCTAATTTTCCCTTATTTTTGTATAAAATTACAGAAAAGCATTTTTATAAGAGAAATATGAAATAGGAAGGAATATTACTAGTTATTTCACAAAATGTATCACAAAATAACCTTAAATAGCTAGGAAAAATATGACTAATGATATTTATTAAGGATATAAATGTACTCAACATCTTCCATAGTTCACAAAACTAGTCCAATAACACTAGTTCACAATACCAGTAATATCATGTTTCTTGAAAAAACTCCAAGAAAATATTTTTTGGGGCTAAAAGATCATTTTTACCAAATATTGATTCCATACCAAGAAATCATTTTCTAAATTCTTTGCATAAAAGGATAAAAAGTCTTTTTTGCGTTATAAAATATGTCCTTATGGTATTTTTGTAAATTATGCATTTTATGCATACCTGAGTCCAAAAGGAATCTTATTTTAGCCAATCCAAAATTCTAAATCCAAACAAGAAAATAAATTTAAGGATTTCATATTTCATCATGCTTGATAGCTTTAGAAGTAGTTCGTTGTTCCATTAAAGCAAGAACCCAACTTGCATGCTTTATCATTAAACATGGAACGGAACACATTCATGCAAGTAAATTAATCATTTGTCACATAGCATATAAAAAGATGCTTTTAATAGATACTTGCACTTAGAAAATATTCATAACACAAAGAATTCATAATCCTTTGTAGAAATATTCCATTTCATGATATTCAATCATTTTCCGGTTCAGAGAAACCAAACCTTGTTCAACAAAACAAAAAAGGTTTATTATTCACATCCTCATGCTTTAGGGAAAACAATCAGCATTAAATGATTTTCATAATCATAAGAGTCCATTTTCCCTTTTAAATCATAACATAAAATATAATTTCACTTGCACAGGAAAAATCATATTTTTGGTTAGGAAAACCAAAAGAGTTCACAACCTTCATATAGCATATGACCACAATGACCACAATGTATTTGGGGAAAACTACTAGAATAAGACGGTATTTATAAAACAAGTGGGACTCACTTTATTGAAGAGTCGAAATTACTCTTGCTTCCAAAAGCAAGAATAAAATGATATATTATTTCTTTTCTTATTCTCAAATGAGATGACTTTTCCAGCTTTGCTGCATTTCGGCATTGTATTTATGACTTTCACTGTATAACTTCGAATGGGGTCATACTTGTCTCGAAATGTCCCCAAGACATTCCTCTGCCAATTCCAGTTCACGAAACATCAATTCCCTTTCCCTTTTTGTACAATTTATTCAACAAAGTCAATGCATTTCTAGTGAGCAAAACAACCTTAATTATGCTCAACCTTTCTTAATTCTTTTGCATGCTTTCTTCAACACAACGTACCACTTCTAATCTTTCTAATACCTCACTTAGTATCTTAGAAACAAGATTTCAACTGGATTTCAAGCCCAGCACTTCTCTATTCATCCATTAATGCTAATGCAAACAATACATGAATGCATTGTCAATAAAAAATTCTTGCATTTTTCACTTCATGACAAGCCTTAGTATTTTTTAGCATAAATTTTTATTCACAAGTCCAAATGATGTCATATTTGTGCCAAAATACTCCTAAGACATTTAGCAAAAAAGCCACGAGTTCAACACAACCAGATCTAAAATCGTTACTAAACTACTGCAAGGAAAGTCTTGCTATTTTTCCAAGAAATAATTCCTTTTTCCAACAAAATATTTATTTATGCATTCTTCTCTTAATGTAGCACTTAATCATTATTTAATTCACTTCCTTTCTCATCTAAACATCACATAATCACTTCATTTTCAGTCATAGACAAAGTTGGTTCTTTACACATAGAAGGTGGCAAAAATCACAGCTTGCACAACAAAATCAAATCTTTCATTCTCAACAATTATATTCCATTTTCTTCATTTCTTTATTCCTTATTTCTTCACATCTATGTACAGCCATCTTTCATCTCCCATAACTCCTTCAAAACACATTAAAATTAGAAATCACAGCACATATCATCCTTTAGCAACCGGCACATAGCTTTCCTAAAACAATATCACAACAATTATTCTTCACATATACTTTTTCATAATGCATGCTATTTCTCTTACAAAATTAGCATAAAAATGCTCTCCATAACTTCTAGAATAACTTTAATTCTTGAAATAAGGGTTTTTACCTTGCATAGGATGAAATGTAAGCTTGAAAACACATACGTTTTCTTCTTTCTTCTTCTTCTTCTTTCTTTTCTTCTCTCTTCCTGAAATTCTCTCTTTTTTTTCTTCCTTTTTCTTCCTTTTCTTTATTTTTCTTTCTTTTCTTTCTTTCTGTCTTTTCTCTCCCTTTTTTCTTCTTTTTTCCGGCTGCCAAAATGAATTCCATTGTCCCCTCTCCCCTTTTATATCCAACATTCATCATGTGCCTTAATTAAGTGTCATGACATTTATAATTAGGTGGCATCATGACTAAGCATGGCTTAATTAATGTTGAAGCCTTGTGGAACCTTATGGATTCTTGTGGAAACTCACAGAAAATTATAGACTTTGATGGAATTCTTTAGAAATCCATGTCACCCATGCAACAAATCACATTGTAGCACTTGTTTTGAGAATGAAAGTATTGTTGGTAGTTTTGGTTGGTGTTGTACTACATATATGTATTAGATGCTAAAATTTAATTGTAGTAGTGGTGAATAAGTTGAGGAGTTGATTGGTATGTATAGTTGATATTATATTTTTGCAGACTATTGATTTTTTGTTTGGGAATTTTGTTCAGTTCTTGTAATCTTTTTTATAGTGGTGATTTTACTGTTGAGGTTAATTGTTGATTACTTGGGAGACCTTTGTGTTTTTTTAAGGTAGTGGTACTAACTGATTCTTGGATGTTGTAGTAGTAATCTTTTGTTTTGTGTAAGAACCCTTAGTATAAATATTACTTCTAGTGCTATGTATACTAGTGTTTTGTTGTGTATATGTTTTACGTTTTGATGCTAGTGTGTATATATTTGTTGTATTGGTTGTAGTATAGTTCTTGATACTAATATATATTTTGGTATTAATTATATTAGTTGATTTGATCACTTGTTACTAATATTTGTGTGTGTGTGTGTGTGTGTGATGGTTTAATTGTTATTAGTATTTGTACTAATGCATTTTTGTAACAATTTCTTGTATCCTTTTTATTTATATTTGCTTTTGAATTATATTCTTTGTCTATTATTTGTTTGTATATATATATATATATATATATATATATATATATATATATAGTCACTATCTTTTTAGCCCTAGTATACTGTTGTTGTTTTCTTTATTTTTGCAAGATTGGAGATTTTTTTTTTTTTTTGGATAATTATCCTTTTCCCCTCCCTTCAATAACATATTGATCTTCAAGATGCTTGGGGGAGTATTTATTTACCTTCTTCTCTTTTTTATTTCTTTTAACCCTATTGAAAATGCTTATATTATTGGATTAATTTGTAGCCAATGAAGATATTGTCCAATTTAAGTGTGGGGTGGTTGAAAAATATTTTCTTTACAATTTTTTATAATTTATTTTAGCAATTTTCTTATTTTTTGGGCTAAAATCTTTTATTTTTGCATTTGGGCCAAATTTTTTTTCTAATTTTTTCGTATTGTTAGGTTAGTTTTCAAGGCTTGTTGGTATATGTATTGATATACGTTAGTTTGGTGAAGATATTATTTATCATTTTGATTGGGAATTCTACTTAGGACTTTTCTAAGAAAGCAAATTTTGTGTATACTTATATCTTGGGTATGACATAGACTAAGTTTGGAAAAGTAAGTTAATCATGTTTATGCCTATGAAAATGTTGTGAAGTTTAATTCTTTAAGAATAGATGAGAACTTTGTGATGAAATATGGAGTGTGGATTGTTAGTTTATCTCTTGTTTTGTGGCATTTCCCATTTGTTTATTCAATTAATTGTTTGTATGTTGTATTATATAAAATTTCAGTTGTTTTTTGTACTTTTCAATAAAAAGACAAACAGGAGCAAGAGGTATGTTGCTTAATGCACCTACTGAAGTAAGGAGAAAAAGGAATCTAGGAATACAAAATGCATGTCCTATGATAAAAAATAATGTGTGATGAAAAAGAAAAGAAAAAGCACGAAAAGGAAAAAGAAAGAAAAGAAAAAAAAAAGCAAGCGATGCAAAGCATTTAAGTTAAAATCACTATAAATCCATTTCCTTTATAGAAAGAAAAATGATGAAAAATGAGAGACTCCTATTTTGCCAATTCAAGTTAAAATGTATTGTTGTATCAAAGCGCAAGGTCTTATTGTATTGTAATGTGTTGTATTATTTTTAATGTATGTACTTGGGGTAAGCTATGAGACTTGAAAGAGTCATTTGATCTTACCTCATATGAATCACTTTGTTTGAATTCTTGATTGGAGAAGTAGAGTGGATCACGTTGAATTGGCATAAACTTGTTTAATTTAACTTTGAGGTTCTTGGTTGTGTCTAGCTTAATATATGAGTATACATGGGATTAACTTGGATAGATTCATATCGGGATGAATTCTTTTTTTTTTTCTATGACTTTGGGAATTAATAGCCTCAAGTGCATGGATTTCTCTTCACATACCGTATTAGCCCCCTTTACAATCATCGCTCATCATTTTTTCTCTAACATTTTTTTTTTTACATTTTTTTTCTTTTTCTTACCTTTTTACCTTCAGGATAGCCTCAAGAGAGTGCACTAAATACACTTGCTACTTCTCCCCATATTGACCCCATTTTCAGCAAAAGGTCTGCAATGATCAAAACAATAAAAACATTTTTTCTTAACTCAATTTTTTCTCCTATATTTTTTCCAACCATTTTTTTTTCTCACATTCCTTATTAAAAACTCAAAGTTAAGCAAATTATAAATCCATAATACGAGAATTAATCAACAACTCTTCCCATATTTCATCATATCATCCATATTCAACTCAAATAATAAAATAAAACTCAAATACCAAATATACCCATAGTTAACTTAATTTCTCAAGACTTAGCAAAATTCAACTCAATACACAAGTTTACCTTTTTAATAAAATCCTACCATAGTGAATGACAATTTCATATCCAAAGTTAAAAAGAAAATCATATCTTCATTATAAACAAATAAAATCAATTTAGCTCCAAAACTTTTTTTTTCTATTTCAACAATTGAAAACAGTTCGAACATATATCATTGAAAATCCCTAAACATATATACTTGGAAATCCATTGAAAATCACAAAGATGCACTTGAGAAATATTAAATCTCTCCCCCACACTTAAATTGGACATTGTCCTCAATGGCCTAAAATAGCACACTAAAGCATAACTAAGGGACCAAGAATGTAAAGAGGGAAAAGAAAATAATACGCCCCAAGGCAGATTAGCTCCATGAAAAGAAAATCCAAATTTCAAATTCCAAAGTACTTAACAACAAAAAAAACCTTAAGATAATTGATAAAAACTTGGACCAAGAATATCACCAAACTTCTCTCCCACACTTAAACTGGACCATGTCCTCATGGGCCAAAAGTAAACACCATAAAGCATCTCCAATGGGACCAAAATTAAAAAGGGATAGAAAGTTTAAGCAATACTCCCCAAGTGTAGATTAGCTTCAAGATATGAGGAGTTCATGCTTCAAGAAGTTGGAAGAATTGTTCTAGCGAAATCAACCTACAAATAGAAAGATGAATACACAAGTAAAAGTATAAAGTGTAATTGAAACAAAAATAGAAATCAGGGGAAAAGAAAAATATAAAGTCAAAGCCTTGAAGTTCCCCTCGAAGTAAAGTCATCCTTGTCTCCAAATTGGCCAATAGCACCACCATAACCTCCAAAGGACTCACAATATCCTCCTTGTCTCATCCAAATCCATTTTGCAATTGGTTCTCTTTCTAGTGAAGACCTTTCCATATTTTTGCTACTCAAGAAAAATAAGAATAATATCCAACGTAAATAGCACAAGTATAATGTCAACCAATCTTCAATCAATAAACAAAGTAGCACAAGGATGCTCAATTGTCCAAGGTCTCCATAGATGCAACGTTTCCAGAAAAATACATAGGCAATGCTTAGAAGCTATCACAAGACTTAAAATTCATTATATGCATTCTTCTATCATCAAATAAACTCTACAAATATAGGTCCATGTTTAATAAATTTTTCCTTAAAAACATATATACACAATGCCAAGAATTTCAAGAATATAAAATTGAACTTAACACAAAGAGAGTTTTTTCACCAATGTATTCCCCACGCATCAGTTTGAAAAAAATTTTGAATCCATAGGGGGTAATTAGAAGAAGAAAATTAATGTGAAGAAGAAGAAGAAGAAGAAGAAGGTGAAGACGAAGATAAAAGGAAGGAATAATTTTAGGGGAATAGGAACAAGACAGATAAGAGAAATACATAAGAAAATCAAAGAAAAAGACAAAATAAGAACAATTTGGAAAGAAAAGAAATAGGGTAAGGGAAAAAAAATTAAAAATTAAAAAAATAATTTTTTTTTAATAGCCTTCCAGAATGGAGCCGGCACTGGTTCCGAGCCCAAGTCGGCGCCTGTTGCATTCTGTCCAGGCTACGATTTTTTTTTTTTTTTTTTTTTGGTGCTAAAACTATCCTAATTGAAGGCATGACCACAATACATTTGAAATAAGAATTCTTGAAGTAAACTAAAAGTAAAAATTGTAAATAAAGAAACAACTAAGAAAATAAAATAGTTCGTCTCCAATATCGTGTTAGCTAAAGTCCAAACCTGAAAATAAAAAGAGTTAGTATTGATTCAAAATTATATATGTAAAAATCAACAAATTAAAAAATATCATTATTACACATATTCCACATTAACATTGGGTTAGTAAAACTAAATAACTAAATATACAATTTATACAAACATACAAAGACAAATAAGTTACTATTAACATGTATCTACCTATTTACATATTTACAACATATAGTGAAAGTAAAATAAAATTATACAAACAAAAAAATATGGCACTTCTTCATACAAGGAACATATATACATATTTACATATTTACCTATTTACATATTCACATGGTTAAATCAACAAAATCCAAGCTTTCATGCTATTGTTCCCCGACAACGGTGCCAAAAACTTGATGTGTTCGGACTTGAGTATAAAAATCATATAAAACCTAAGCACATTTCTAATCAAGTTAAATTAAAACGTTTAACCCAAATCACACATATAAGCAAGCGTACTCATCATTAACCGAGCATAGGATTCAAACAAGTGTCGATCCTCAAGGAACAAGTAGACATTAATCACATTTCTTTCATTGTTTAACCGACTCAATAAAGTGAAAAGAAATAAAATAAAATAAAAATATATACATGTCAAGGATGAAAAAATATGTAACTCAAGCCATTGGTTAGACAACCATAATCTTAAAGTATCCAAATTTTATCACAACCAATTATTCCCTTGGCATCATGAAGGATTAATAAAGACTCACTTCATTTCCAATCCATGAATCCCTATCTTCTAGGTAACTTAGCATCACATTCTTGTCTCAATCAGTCTTACCCAAAAGCTACATTAAACATAATCCTTTGATTAAATTTCCATTCTTGGCAAACTTAAACATGAAATTAACCAATGAATCCCTTTCTGATAGACATCAATTAATCTTTAATTACCTTGTTCTTAGCAATTAACCTCTTTCCCAAGCAAGTTAAGAGACAACAAATATGAAATCAATGAATTGAAACCACCATCAACCCCTTTTCCAAGCAAGTTAATAAAAATTAACAACCAACCAATCTCGTAATCAATCTAAGTAATTAAATACCAAGAATAACAATCAATTAATCAAAAGATCAAATAAATCTAAAAATCATGAATATCTAAACCAATGCCGAATTACAATAAAACAATAAACATATAATTGTTCAAGAAAAAGAAAACAAAGTAAAAGAAAGCACTCATAGACAAGCCTCCTTCTTTTTCCTTTGAAGACCTTCTTGTATAACCCTCCTTGAATTATTTATCTCGAGAAAATATTGGTAATGCACTGTAAAATAAATCTAAGTCCCTACATTGTGCACCTCCCTTTTCTAGGATAAATTGGCCTTTATTTATAGGCTTACAAAGTTCCTAAAAGGGTCCTAAGAAAATAAGAAGTAATTACCTAAAATTCGAAACCAAAAAGGATTAGTAAAATTCTAAAATAAAAACCTAAATCAAAACTAAATACTTCCGCCTTTGACTTTGTGAAATTAAATTGAATTTGGACTTCAATTGGGATTGTGTCATTTTCTTCTGAAGCAGAATCGAATTGAATTGGAATTGTTGAAGTTGGCTTGCAATTTAGCTGTGTGAGATTTGCTTGAAACCACCGAGATTTTGCCTTTGTTGCATCGGCTTAATTGAAGCCGCATCCCACCGAAATTCCTTTTCTCTTGCTGTTCGGCTCATATGAGCCACAAAATTGAAGACCAAAGCCGCTTCTTATTCTTTTGTTTTCCTTCTCCTTTTGCTTTTGTCCTTTCTCAGCCCCTTTTGTTAACTTTTTCTCCACCTTGGCCCCACAGTATTCTATCCTTTTTCTTTTGCTAATTGCTGACCAAATCCATTCTTTCTTTTCTTTCCTTTGGTCTTTGTTTATTTGCTGATCGAAATTCAATTTCCCTTTTGTCCTTTTCTCAATTGCAATTCATTCCTCCAATTGTTTTGCATTTCTCTGTTTTTCCAGTGGAAGACCGGCGCCAGCTGTCCTTCTCAGAACTGGCGCCGCCTATATTCTGCTTTGTGACGAGTTTGCTTTATTTCACTCCTAAAATTTGAAATAATGCACAAAATATCTTTTCAATGGTAAAATCTCAAATATGAAGGAATATGACTAGTTATTTCACAAAATGTATCACAAAATAATATTAAATAATTAGGAAAAATATGACTAATTTAGGCCCTATCAGAGAGATTGAAGGACTTGAAGTTGGTAGTTGATGGATTTTCAATATTACCTAGAGATGGAGATATTGGGACTTTCGTGTATCTTTTAGGTGATGAGTGAGTGTAATGCTTACTCGGGTTAAATTAATTAGGTAGAGTTCAATTAATTGAGTTTTAGGAAAAAAAATCTCATAACTTGAGAGAGTGTGTGGTTTATTCTTGAAAACTCATATTGGTGCTCGAATTTGAATTTAATAAACATAATGGTATAGTCTTTACTATATATGTTTTTGGGGGATTTCTTCTTATACGTGGCCTTTACCGTGTTCTTACTCTTTGACGATCCTTGTGACTTTTCTCATGTGGGTCTAATGTACTCTTTATTGTGGTATTTTAGGTTACTTAGTTTTATTTACTTTATCTCTATATGCATTTTGGCTAGACAATGAGATTAAGCAAAGTAGTGGTAATTGCTAAGTTCCCGTGGATTCGATACTTAGTATTCCCTATACTATGCGATGTGCATACTTGCACGTATGTGTGGGTTTTAGTGCTTATAATTTTAATTTAAAACTTGATTTTTGTAGATTATTTATACTATGTTCAATGCATGTAAAACAAGCATCAACTAAACTTGATCTCAGAAAGTAACTTTGCATACTTAGTCCACTTCAATTTGTCTTCTTGATTATTAAATTCCTTGTGCTATTATTGTCTCAAATGAGTCAATTGAGCATCAAAATTGTATCCTTGGGGTTTTGGTAGCAATTTAACAATTAAAAATCCTTCATTTGAGTAGTTGTCTACCAAGCATTTGATGAAATGCATTAGTGACTATACAATGCCTTGTATGCCTTCTTAACTTACATCTTTCACTTTTAATAGTCTTCATTATTATATCTCTTATTGTTGGCGGGTTTGAATATCTAAATTCTAATCTCCTTGAGATATTGTGAATTGGTTTGAACTTATCTATCTTCGAATCCTTGTATTGCTTGCTTAGTGAATATCATCATAAATTATTCTTGAAATCTTTGAGATTGTGTGGCTTATATAATGATCTTTGTTCATTTGTTCACGTTCTATTAGGTGTAGTGATTTGAATTCTTGTCTCGCTTATGGGTTCCTTCACTACAGGAGAAATAGACTTTAGTGACAATAAATATTAGTGACACCAAAATGCTTGTCACTAAATAACAGAATTAGTGACAAACCATTAAATTGTCAGTAATGGTCAAACTTTTAGTGACAATATAAACTCTTGTCACTAAATGATAACGTTTAGTGACAGTAGAAAATGTAGTCACTAAAGGCTTTTCTACTAATCTCATTTGAAAACAAAAAATCTATTTAGTGACAACTAAAAAATTGTTGTCACTAAAACGAAACTGTTGTCACTAAATAATGCACTTATAGTGACAAAAAAAATGTCTTCTCACTAAATAGTATACTTATAGTGACAACATTTTTCTTGTCACTATTTATGTGCATTTAGTGACGAAAAGCATTGGAGAAATGGGCTTTAGTGACAACAAAATGTGTGTCACTAAATAACAGAATTGGAGATAACATTTTATGTTGTTGAGACAAACCTTTAGTGACAACAAAAATGATTGTCACTAAATGATAACTTTTAGTGTGAATGGAAAACTTTATCACTAAAGGCTTTCCCGCCAATCTACATTGAAAGCAGGAAATCTCATTAGTGACAACACCAATTTTTATAAAGATATTTATAAAGATAGGCACTTTAAATTAATAATTCGACCATTAGATTTGTGTAAATTGTAAGGAAAAATTTTATGATCAAATTTAAAGATAATCGGATATACTTTTACACATAATCCTTCAAAATATCTACAAAAATACCGAAAACTAAAGGTATTTACAAATATTGGCACAGTAAATTAAATATCCAACCATTAGATTTGTTGAAATTGTTAAAAAAAATGTTATAAACAAATTTAAAGGTAATCAGATATATTTTGACACGCAATCCAGTTAAATATCTGCAAAAATCTAAAAAACTAAGGCATTTACAAAGATAGGCACTTCAAATTAATGATCAAACCGTTAGATTTGTTGAAATTTCTAAGAAAAGTGTTATGACCAAATTTGAAGATAATCGAATATATTTTAGCATGCAATCCAACAAATGTCTACAAAAAGACCGAAAACCTAAGACATTACAAAGATAGGCACTTTCAATTAATGATCTGACCGTTAGATTTGTTTAAATTGATATTAAAAGAATTATTAAAAAATTTAAAGATAATCAGGTATACTTTTGTACGAATCCTACAAAAAATATCTACAAAAATACCGAAAACCTAAGGTATTTACAAAGATAGGCACTAAAAATTAACGATCCAACTGTTATATTTATTGAAATTGTTAAGAAAAATGTTATAAACAAATTTAAAGGTAATCATATATATTTTGGCATGCAATCCAGTTAAATCTCTACAAAAAATCTAAAAGTCTAAGGCATTAACAAAGATAAGCACTTCAAATTAATGATCCAACCGTTAAATTTGTTGAAATTTCTAAGCAAAGTGTTATGATCAAATTTGAAGATAATCGGATATATTTTGGCATGCAATCCAACAAACGTCTACAAAAAGATCGAAAACCTAAGGCATTTACAAAGATAGGCACTTTCAATTAATAATCCGACCATTAGATTTATTTAAATTCTTAGAAAAAGTGTTATGACAAAATTTAAAGATAATTAGGTATACTTTTACACGTAGTCCTACAAAATATCTACAAAAATACCGAAAACTTAAGGTATTTACAAAGATAGGCATTGCAAGTTAACGATCCGATCATTAGATTTGTTAAAACTATTAAGAAAGTGCAATAACCAAATTCAAAGGTAATTTGATATATTTTGGCACGCAATCCAGTTAAATCTATACAAAAATCTGAAAATCTAAAGTATTTACAAAGATAGACAATTCAAATTAATGATCCGACCACTAGATTTGTTGAAATTGCTAAGAAAAGTGTTATGACCAAATTTAAAGATAATTGGATATATTTTGGCATGCAATCCAACAAATGTCCACAAAAAAACTGAAAACCCAAGGCATTTACAAAGACAGGCAGTTTAAATTAATGATCTGACTATTAGATTTGTTTAAATTGTAAGGAAAAGTGTTATGACCAAATTTGAATATAATCGGTTATATTTTGGCATGCAATCAAATAAATGTCTACAAAAAAACTGAAAACCTAAGGCATTTACAAAGATAGGCACCTTAAATTAATGATTTGACCGTTAAATTTGTTTAAATTATTAGAAAAAATGTTATGACAAAATTTAAAGATAATCGGGTATACTTTTACACGTAGTCCTACAAAATATCTACAAAAATACCGAAAACCTAAGGCATTTACAAAGATAGAAACTTTCAATTAATGATCCGACCGTTATATTTGTTGAAATTGCTAAGAAAAGTGTTACGACCAAATTTGAAGATAATCGAATATATTTTGGCATGCAAACAAACAAATGTCTACAAAAAGACCGAAAACCTATGGCATTTACAAAGATAGGCATTTTAAATTAATCATCCGGCCGTTAGATTTGTTTAAATTGCTAGAAAAAGTGTTATGACAAAATTTAAAGATAATTGGGTATAAATTTACACGCAGTCCTACAAAATATCTACAAAAATACCGAAACCTTAAGTATTTACAAAGATAGGCAATGCAAATTAACAATCTGATCGATAGATTTGTTGAAACTATTAAGAAAAGTGTTCTAACCAAATTTAAAGGTAATTTGATATATTTTGGCTCGCAATCCAGTTAAATCTCTATAAAAATCTGAAAATCTAAGGCATTTACAAAGATAGGCACTTCAAATTAATGATCTGACCACTAGATTTGTTGAAATTGCTAAGAAAAGTGTTATGACTAAATTTGAAGATAATCAGATATATTTTGGCATGCAATCCAACAAATGTCTACAAAAAAATCGAAAACCTAAGGCATTTACAAAGTCATGCAGTTTAAATTAATGATTTGACCGTTAGATTTGTTTAAATTGCAAGGAAAACTGTTATGACCAAATTTGAAGATAATTGGTTATATTTTGGCATGCAATCCAACAAATGTCTACAAAAAAATCGAAAACCTAAGGCATTTACAAGATAGGCAGTTTTAATTAATAATCCAACCGTTAAATTTGTTTAAATTACTAAAAAAAAGTGTTATAAAAAATTTTAAAGGTAATCGGGTATACTTTTACATGTAGTCCTACAAAATATCTACAAAAATACCGAAAACTTAAGGCATTTACAAAGATTAGTACTTTGAATTAATAATCTAATCGTTAGATTTGTTTAAATTGCTAAGAAAAGTGTTATGACCAAATTTCAAGATAATCGATTATATTTTGGCATGCAATCCAACAAATGTCTACAAAAAGATTGAAAACCTAAGACATTTTACAAAGATAGGCACTTTCAATTAATGATCCGACCGTTAGATTTGTTTAAATTCCTAGAATAAGTGTTATGACAAAATTTAAAGATAATCGGGTATACTTTTATACGTAGTCCTACAAAATATCTACAAAAATAACGAAAACTTAAGGTATTTACATAGGCACTGCAAGTTAACGATCCGACCGTTAGATCTGTTAAAACTATTAAGAAAAAGTGTTATAACCAAATTTAAAGGTAATTTGATATATTTTGGCACCCAATCCAGTTAAATCTCTACAAAAATCTGAAAATCTAAGGCATTTACAAAGATATGCACTTCAAATTAATGATCTAACCACTAGATTTGTTGAAATTGCTAAGAAAAGTGTTATGACCAAATTTGAAGATAATCGGTTATATTTTGGCATGCAATCCAACAAATGTCTACAAAAAGACCGAAAATCTAAGGCATTTACAAAGATAAGCACTTTCAATTAATGAAACGACCGTTAGTTTTGTTTAAATTACGAGAAAAAGTGTTATTACAAAATTTAAAGATAATCGGGTATACTTTTACACGTAGTCTAGCAAAATGTCTACAAAAATATCGAAAACCTTAGGCATTTACAAAAATAGGCACTTTCAATTAATGATCCGACCATTAGATTTGTTTAAATTGCTAAGAAAAATGCTATGACCAAATTTGAAGATAATCGGATATATTTTGGCGTGCAATTAATCCAATAAATGTCTACAAAAAAACCAAAAACATAAGGCATTTACAAAGATAGCCAGTTTAAATTAATGATCTGACCATTAGATTTGTTTAAATTACAAGGAAAAGTGTTATGACCAAATTTGAAGATAATCGGTTATATTTTGGCATGCAATCCAACAAATGTATATGTTTAAGTGTATATATATAGTATATAAAATTACTATATATGTTGCATATAGAATATATACACATTTAGGAAACAAAAAACATGTATCTAGTATACATGTGTGTGTGTGTGTGTGTGTGTGTGTGTGTGTGTGTGTATGGTATATAAACTTGTTGGATTTTATTTCATAAATAGAATATATTTAAAGAGATGATTTTTTTTTTGTTTCCATTTGAAAGTAATTTAATCTAATCTAATAAGTTATAAAAAATTATATTTTTAGTAATAAACTACCTTTTAGCACATTTGGTATATCTATATATATATAGATAGATGTGTGTGTGTGTGTGTGTGTGTGTGTGTGTACAAAACGTTGGTCATGTATGTGCTACCTATACAATATGTGTAAGTGTATATATAGTATATAAATTTTTTCAATTTCATTTCACGAATAAAATATGTTCAAAAAAATATATAGTATTTTCGTTCAAAAAACCATGTTGTTATTTAAATACAGTCATATACTTTAACATACAAATTTATATTTAATATTGTATTCTTTAATTTGTTATTATTTCAAAAGTTAGGAATAGAGTAAATAAAGAAAAAAACATATTTGTATATATTGTGTGCTTATTTATAAACTTGAACTTGCATTTGAGCCCTTTGAAGTTTGAATTTAGTCTTGAATTTAAGCATTCGAACTCATTATAATAATCAAATTTCTAACCAAGTTCAAGGTTCAAAATTTGTAGTAAATCAATTTGCCTTAAATTATGGCTTTAAACGAACTTGAACTCACAGTCAAGGCCTATCTCCGTATCATTGATCTCAACTTAATTACGTGTATATTTATCTCAATTATCACTTGTGTATACAATAGATTTCAAGTTTAATACAAAGATTAGAAAAATAGTCATAACTATACAATTAAAATAATGTTAAGAGTGAGTTAGAATACTTAAAATTTATGACTTGACTCCATTTTTTTATAACATGATCTGAAAGGAAATTTTCAAGAGATTTGTGGTTGGAGCGGAGGGCTCGAGACCCATTTTTTAAGGTTATATGTATAGGGGTTTATACCTAATCCCCCTAAAAAAAACTAATTTACATAAATATATAATGGTAATATGGTGAATTTTATACTATAAGACTTTTTAAAATTTAATCTATTTCATTGATAAAAAAAGAGGAGAAAATAAATAAATAAATAAATAAATAAATAACAGAGCAAGACGTGAACAGTGGGAGTACTTATCGGGAAAGGCCCGCGATATTGCCAAAGCCATTTGCCTCCTGCCAGCGCAATTATTATATAATTGACACTTTTACCCCCTTTTAATCAATTACTTTCTTTACATTTTTTTTTCTCTCTCATCCAAAACCACTTTTTTTCTCCAAGTAAAACCACATCTTAATTCCGCTCACAGTCTCTCCCTATCTCTATCATATTCTTTTCAACAACAAACTACAATCCTTGGCCAAAGCAGATGATGATTTGTACCATTTGAATGCACTAGCCTGTCCATTCAGTGAGTGATTGGGAGTTAAATTTTGTAGGGACTGCAAAGAAGATGATGCAGATGAAGGACTAGAACGGATGACAGCAAGAATGGCTTTTGCCATTACAACATCTTTACTCTCAATTGATGATATTTAAGGGCTCGGGTAGATGGAATATCAATCAGAAATGCTAGGTATTCAGTGCTATTATAGGACGATGACCTTAATAATGAAGAAGAAGATACTTGTTAGTTCTGATCACTTGGTTGGGAAGCTCCTTCGTCGGCAATTGTCGAGAGATCTAAAATTATTAGAAACCACGTCTTTTATCTCCAAACAAATTCAAATTAGCTTTGTATATTTCAATTTACAAATAAGAAGTCCCCAGATCTATTAACCCTTTTTGAGGCTGTGAATATCTCAGAAACTTAAACGTAATGTAGCATCAACTTTATAAAAGGTTCCATATTAGAATCTGTAAACCCATCTGTTGAAGGTTGATATATTTTTTTGTAATATGTTGCAGAAGTTGATTTTGGGTTTTTAGAGAACTCAAACTCATAGAGATTCAAAATATAATTTATCTACAGATGAGTTTAAGTTGCAATTTGAAATTGAAAAGAAATCCACAAATATTTAGAGTAGAAGGTAGATAATAAGTGGCACGGATGTGAGAAAAAAGAGGAAAAGATAGAGACGGAGCAAAAAAAAAAAAAAAAGGGATATGGAGGAGTGAGAGAGTTTACTCATTTGGAGGAGGGAGAAAAAAAAAATATAAGGAAAGTAATTGACTAGAAAAGGGTAAAGGTGTCAATTACACAATAATTGCCCTGGCAGGAGGGATATGACTCTGGCAATATCGCCAGCCATCAGGAAAACAAGGCCAAAAGCTGAGGGAAAAGAGCGAGCAAGATTCACTGAAAATTTTCAGACAGGAGGGAAAATCAATGGCTGCAAGAAAGGCGTCAAAAGCTTTATGAAATTCTTAGTTGTATTCAGTTCCTTCTT
The DNA here is from genome assembly GCA_026120185.1 of Voacanga thouarsii. NCBI lineage: Eukaryota > Viridiplantae > Streptophyta > Magnoliopsida > Gentianales > Apocynaceae > Voacanga > Voacanga thouarsii. The sequence continues at coordinate 2,518,240 of JANUWF010001224.1, read as the reverse complement.
ATTTAAAAAGGAAAGCTTCAAGACTTCATAAATTTGTGGAAAGTTATCTCTCTCTTTCTCTTTCTGTCTTTTGCCAACAAACGAGGCTCTCTACCAAAACCAGAAGAGGCATATTGTAGCAATCTCTAACCCATGAATTATTTCCAGGTGGGTACTCTTTGGCTGCAAAGTTTGGGTCTTAGCTTATTATCCTTTAGCAAAAGCTTCATTGTGTTTAGCACTTTAACATTTCTTTTACCATTGTTTCGATTGTTAAACCTTAAAACTGGTAAGACCCATATCTTTAAAGTTTGATAGTAGATTACAAGGAAGAAGGAGCTTGTAAAGGCACATAGTAGATGATAGAAAACACCTTGATGATAATGGAGTGAAATTTTGGTGGAATTTGAAGTGGCTACAAACCAATTGCAGTTTGTTTCAGTTAGAAAATTGGGGCTTTTGAAAGTTACAGGTAAAATAAAAATTTTGTTTACTGCTTACATTTAAGGAGAAATAGTGTATTAGATTTTCTTTATACACAGTTGTTCTAAGATAATCATTTTTCGGGTGTATAAGGATGAATACTAGAAAGGTTGGCAATTCATATTATAAGTTTCCAAAGAAAAAGCTTAAGAATTTTTGTCTGAGTTACAACTTGTATCCACGCAAGACTTGCAAATTTCATGTACTCATTGATCTCCTAGTTAATGGTGATCTTCACTGCCCAGTTAATATTACATTCCATCTGGAGATCCAATAATGAACATCTTCCATATTTCAGCCTAATCTCTATGTGCTCTATCAGCCTAGTTTTTGTATTCTTGTTTGTCAGCTTCATCCAAGGTTTAGGGGTTGGTGATTACCTTGTGCAAATCGAGACAAAGAATTTTCTACCAAAGGATCTTCTTTGATGTCTATCTGTTGTCACTTTTATCCCTTGATGTCTATTTGTTTAGCCTTTTGATAATGGGCACACGCAAGTTGTGATTTTATCAAGAAGGTTACTCTCAGATATAGGAAAATAATACTAAATACATAGTGAAAGGCTAAACTATATCTGGTCAATTGTGATCCAAGCTGCTTGACACTCTTTTTTCTGATTTAAAGTTGGATATATCTTTTCAAAAATTGTATACTTTCTGGTTAACATGGTCATGAATTTATTGGAGAATATTCCACAATCATCAAAAGACCATAAGAGTTATGTTGTGCATGTGGGATGAAAAATTGATAAATATGAGAGATTATATCAATTTTGTGATCTTAATAACCGGTATTTTTTTCATGTTTATTTGTAGATTAAACTTGGTTTGATGATTTAATACATTTATTAAAAGTTCAATTTTTATGAAGCATTCTCTTAGTTGACAATATCTTCTGCCTACAAAATCTCATACTAAAAATGGAAAAATATAAAAGTAAAAGAAAGAGTTGTAGAGGCATACCAAATCCTTTACAATTCCTGCTCAAAATATTGATGCATAATATTTCTTCTTGTTGCAAAGACTCCAAAGAGATGTTTAGAATGATAATTTCAGCATGTTGAGTATTTTCATGAACTACTTCGTCCAAGTGCGTGCAAAAAGTCATGCATAAGCTATAAATGATCTAGAACATATGCTCTATAATCTATCATAAAGACATGCATTAAAATACAGTTTGAAATCTCAAAGTCAATCAAAAAAATTTTTGAAAATTTTGCTCACAAGAAGGATAAAATATATGCATAGAAGAATTGCTCACAAAAAGGATAAAATATATGCATAGAAGAATTGTTAATCGGATCACTCCCCCACAATTAAATTGGACATTATCCTCAATGGTCAAATAAATAAAACAAGGAATAAACAATGCCATGGGACCAAAAATATAAAGGAGAAGAGATAAGAAAGACAATACTTCCATTCATTGTGCAATGTGCTGTACAAGAACTAAATTCTTGAAGAACAAGGCATTGTCAAAGTACCTAAAAAGAAAATTACAAAAGAGCACACCAAAGCATAAAAACTAGAAAAGAAAAGAAAATCAAAAACAAAAGAAAGAAAATAGTACAAACAAAGTAAAAAAATCAAACTGACTAGAAAAGACATTAAAAGATAAAGGAAAAACAAGAGTGAACAAGAAGAGAAAATGTGGAACAATCATCATCAGTTGGTGCGAAAGTTCCCTCACCGCCATGTTGCCCGGAAGAATGCTGCCTCCATTCAGCCAATTGCTGCTCCATAGTAGCTTGCTGTCTTGCCATGTCATCGACGATTCCCTACAAGCATAGGAGCATCTCCTTTTATTGGGCTAACTGTCCCAGCACGATCGTCTCAAAGTTAGTCTGGAGTTGGGACTGAGAACTACTAGCTCGTGCACGTGCCGGTGGCGGTGGGTGCTCCTCCTCCACGGTGGGTGGCCTAACCTGATCGGGATGTCGGACCTCATTGGGGGTTAGCCACTTTTTCAACTCTTGGCTGTACTTGTACCTGCAACTCATCAGAGTTTGTTCTGTAACCATATCGTGCTCAGTGGTAACCTCTATCAGTTCTCCCTCAGTACTAATACCAAAGTCTTTCAGAATTTTCATGATAATTAGAGGGAAGACGAAGGCTTTTGTAGAGAGACGGTGATGAACCACATCCTTAATGGATTGTATAATCAAAGGTGCAAGAGGGATAGGCAGGGTGTTCATCATCCTATGCAAAATGTAGGTGTCAATAAGGCGAGTCTCATTAAAACCACTGGCACGGGGTACAATATTGAACCCAAACATATAGACTAGAGCTCTGAAGTTGTTAGCAAGGTCATTGTTCGAATAGAAATTATTGGCTTGAAAGGCATTATGCTTATACAACCCCAGAGTGGCTCTAGTCCCACTGGCATCCCAATTCGGGTCAGAAAGAATTTTTTGATTGTTCACGTCTATCCCTTGCCAAGAATCATCATCAAACACCTGGAGGAGATTAGCTAAGTGATTTTGGGTGATGACAATGGGGATTCCTTTCACTCTCGTCTCAATATGGGGAAGGTGTTTATTGCCCTTGTCAACCATGTTAGCATCGAATTTCTTAATGAGCACTGAACAATACTTCCCTTTTAGTTGTACTATCAAACCCCATCCTAGCCTCCTAAACATTATTCCTAATTTAAGGATACGGTCTAGGGTAGGTGTGAAAATATGCTCTACAATGATTTTGTTGGATGCTCTCCTATTATACCATTCCTCACAAGATGGATCAATAAATTCAGTTGGTTTAAGGAACAAAAGATCGATGGATGAAGGGGCTGAGGAAGAGAAAGCTCTCACCCTTTTAGAGGAATGACCCTATGCTCTAGACATGTGATCAAGTAAGGAGTGGTGAAAATAGGAGAATAGAACAAATGAGCTCAAAAAATTAAAACGGGATATAGCTAGCCGTTGCAAACACAATCCTCAATTCTCACTCAACTCTCAACCAATCTCACAACCACAAAACCCAAACTCCTTCAATGTATATCAGACTCCAATCAACAATCAATTTAATCCCCTCCAATCAATTGAACACAACCTGCAACAGTACATGTAAAGCTCACTGTAAAGAATAAACGTGTTAAATAACCCCAATACATTCAAGTATATATGATCATGTGAATGAAGGCATTATCATGGCATTACATGAAAAAAATAATTTAAGTTCCATATGTAGCAATTATTCAACCATCATAAATAGCCATAATTCTAACCTTAGATATATGCATAAAGTGTCAATGATCATGTGTATGAATCAAGTCTTCAAGAACCATCAACTCCTAATCTATCCAAAATCAAAAAGCTCAAGGAGTAATGCACAATTCAAGATAACATAAACAATCCCAATTTTCGGCCAAAATTGTTCCTAAAATTAGAAAAAGTCATCTACACCATTTTAATCGTAGGAATTGAATAAAAATCATACCTTTATACTTGTGTACGCATGGGCAAGCAAAAGATGTAAGCTTTTTGTAGAAATACCAACTTTTTGCTTATGGATTGGAGGTGAGTTTGTTGTGCAAAATGAAAGATTTTGAGATTTTTGATCCGTAAGATCAACAAAAGAGAGGTAGATAGATGTTATAGAAGTGATTAGGAGGTGAAAAATCAAATTTTAGAAAGTTGGGGAGGTGAACCCGTCATGGGTTAGAGAGAATTTGAGATGGAGTTAGAGATTTTGAAAGAAAAAGTGGCCAAAATAGCCTATATTTCCGACAGGATCCGGCGCCAGTCCTAACCCTAGCCGGCGTTGGCTGCATTCTGTCCGGCTTCAAAATTTTTTTTTTAAATAAAAATGATGAACACACAATAATGATGAACGATGCACTGTAATCAATCACAAAACTGAAAGTAAAGTAAACGAAAAATGGCTTTAATGTTTTCCACGGCTTTGATCTCGTGGATTTTCCTCAGTGTTTCCTAGCAATGTCCCGGCTTGACAATCTCCCAGTAATTTAGCTAGTTGACCAATTTGATTTTCCAAGTTGCGCATGAAGGCCTCTAGGTTCCTTGTTGTAACATCGACCCATTGGAACTTAGTCTCAGTTGTACTTACCAATTAGCCAATCAATTCTTCCAATGGTGGCTTTGAAAATGCTGCATTATTGTTTATGGGGTTCTAGTTCCTTTGATTTTCTCCAAAATTAGAAGAGCCCTGCCTAGGTTAATTTCCATTACTCCAAGAGAAATTAGGGTGATTTCTCCAATCAGGATTATAGGTAGAGTTATAAGGGTTGTTACTTGGTCGGACATTACCTACAAAGGGCACTTGTTCCGGGATTTCTTGGAGTGAACCCATATTTTGACATTCATGATTTGGGTGTCCCTCTCCATAAAAATCACAACTTACGTTCAATACTTGGCCTTGAGGCATCACCATTTGTTCCATCTTTTGAGTTAAGGCGTCCACCTTAGACTCTAATGCTGTCACAACATTCAATTTGTGTACTCCTTGCACACGAGCTATAGACCTTATACTTCCTCAAGAATAGTTATTAGAAGCCAAATTTTTTATAAGATTGAATACCTGTTCTGGGGGTCTTATGATTGATGGAACCTCCTGCAAAAGATTCCACCAGTTGACGTGTTGCGAACATGAGGCCATTCAAAAAGATGAGCATCTGCATTCCTAACTCAAATCCTTTACATGGGCATTTTCTCAGCATCTCCTTGAATCTCTCCCAACTTTCATACAAGGGTTCAGAACCTAATTGTTGGAAGGCAAATATCTCGTTCCTAAGTTTGGCTGTTCTAGCTAGAGGAAAATATTTGGCCAAAAAATTTTCAGCTAGGGCATTCCAAGTAGTGATGGAACCTGTAGGTAACGACTTTAACCAATATTTGGCTCTATCCCTCAAAGAAAAAGGAAAAAGTCTTAACTTTATGGCATTCTCCGAAACACCATTCATCTTAAAAGTATCACAAATCTCAAGAAAATTAGCTAAATGAGCATTGGAGTCTTCTTCAGGTAACCCATCAAATTGAACTATGTTTTGAACCATCTGGATAATATTGGGATTTATTTCAAAATTATTTGCATCCACCCTAAGCCTAGTGATACTCGAGCCTATGCCTGAGATTGCAGGTTTCACGAAGTCATCCATAATTCTCCTATTCCCAACATTGTTATTTTGAGCACTATCCATTTTGATGATCAAATTCCTTTGGATTGTCCGGCGGATCTTTGATAGTGTCCTTTCGATTTCAGTGTCAAAATCGACTATCTCGCCTTCAAATTTTCGAGTCATGTACCAAGGATAACACCTAAAAAAAAAAATAAGAAGCAAGTTAGATACAGAAGTAATGATTAAAATAAAATTAAAAGATTACACAGTTAGTCAATAAAACATAGTCAAAGTTAGTAGGTTAAGTTACAAGTGTATACACAAATACACAAAATACAAAAGATAGAACATTTTTGCGAAAAGAACAAATGTACATATTTACATATTTACCTATATACATATTTACATGGTTAAATCAACAAAATTCAAGCTTTCATGATATTGTTCCCCGGTAACGACGCCAAAAACTTGATGCGTATTTATTTAGGTATAAAAATCATATAAAAATAAGCACATTTCCAATCAAGTTTAAATTAAAACGTTAATCCCAAATTACATATATGAGCAAGCGTATTCATCATTAATATAGCATAAGGTTCAAACAAGTATCGATCCTCAAGGAACAAGTATACATTAATTTCTTTTCTTTTATTGTTTAACCGACTCCACAAAGTGAAAAAGAAATAAAAATGAAACAAAAGAAAATAAAAATATATACATATCAAGGATGGAGAAATATGTAACTCAAACCATTATTTTGACAAATATGATCTTAAAGAACTTAATCATTATTATAACTAATTATTCCCTTGGCATCATGAAGGATTAAGATAGGCTCACTTCTTTTTCAATCTATAAAATCACTATCTCCTAGACAAATTAGCATCACATATTTTGTCTCAACTAATTCACCCAAAAGATGCATTAGACACAATCCTTGATTAAATTTCCATATTCTGGCAAACTTAAAACATGAAATTAATCAATGAATTCATATTTTGGCAGATATCAATCAACTTTTAATTACTCTATTCTTTGCAATCAACTTCTTTTTTAAGTAAGTTAAGAGACAACAAATATGAAACTAATGAATTGAAACCACCATCCCCCTCTTTTGCAAGCAAGTTAATGGAAAGTAACAACCAATTAATCTCGTAATAAGCACAAGTAATTAAATACCAAGAAGAACAATCAATTAATTAAAAGATCAAAATAACTCTAAAAATCATAAATATCTAAAACAATGTCAAATTATAATAAAACAATTAATACATCATTGTCAAGAAAAAGAAAACAAAGTAAAAGAAAGCACTCATAGACAAGCCTCGTTCTTCTTCATTTGAAGACTTTCTTGCACAACCCTCCTTGAATTGAAGAATTCCTCCTTTGATTTGAGTGATTTTCTATGATGATCTATGAATTCTCCCATTTTCTCTTATGTTTTTCATCTATTTATAGGCTTAGGAAGTGCCTAAACTCGTTGGTGTAAGGTTCTTGGCCGAGTAGAAGTAGGAAGATATTAAAATTCCACAGATTACCAAAAATTGTGTAGAAAAATCAAAGTTCCGCCTAATCTTTAGGGCACAGTCGGCGTCGCCTGGGCTACTGGAACCGGCGCCGGTTGTGTTCTGTTTCTCCCGTTGTTCATCGATTTTTTCTTGATTTCCACACACTGTTGTCTAGAGTGTAGCCGGCGCCGCCTTGGTTACTGGAGCAGGTGCCGGTTCGGTTCTATTCTACCCTATTTCAATAATTTTTTATCGCCTCGAAATTTGTGTTATCAGCATATGCCTGGCACCGGTTCCACTGTCCTGTCTAGCACTGCCTCTCTTCTATTTTGCGATGTTTTTGCTTCGTTTTATCCCTAAAATCTGAAATAATGAATAAAATACTTTTCCAAGGGTAAAATCTCAAATATAAAGGAATATGACTAGTTATTGAACAGAATGTATCACAAAAGAGCCTCAAATAACTAAGAAAAATATGACTAATTTAGACCCTATCAGAGGTTATTTTGGGAAGATATTATTGAAGAATTGAGAGTTTGAAAAAAGTAAGAAGGTGAGTTCATTTTAACCAAAACACTTCACTGTGACCATCAAAATTGAGTGAATGAGTGACATGAGGATCTTTTCTTATGTTCTCTCTTCAAATTTTGCAAGGAATTCTCTTGAAAAAAATTCTCAATGTCTTGTGGTAGTGAAAGTGAAGGGTTCGACTATTTTGAGGAGACTTGTTCGAGCGAAAGCAACCATGGGAAGTATGAAAAGTATGAAGCATAACATAAAGAGAAAATAATGAGTTGTTAGGATGACTATGAAGAAGAGCCAAGCACAAGTGGTGAGAAAGGATAAGAACATGAAGATGATCATAAGAACTTACATGATGGTGAAATTAAATCTCATGAGAGTAGCTATGATGAAGGACCAAGCATAGATGGAGGAGGATATGGAGGATTTGATGAAAAAGAAATTGGAGATATGAAGAGGAAGAATATGAGGCAGTTTATGTGGGAGGACCTCAAAAATTCTCAAAAGTAGAGTGCAAAACAAATTGAGGGTGAATATATGGAAATTGTGTGATAGCTATGACCACTCAACCTATGATTGCCCAAGTAGATCTAAGCATAGTGAGGGAAGTGCATTGCAAATTTTTTTTTAAAAGATGGAATGAGAAGAAAGCAAGGTTATGTGAGCTCCACTTGTTGGAAAATGGCTATAGCTCATGTGTTTGCCCAAGAGTAAATGAACAAAGAAGAAAGGATAGTTTACAAAAGAGTGGTGCAATTCCTTGTGAACACTGTGGTGGCTATGGACATATTCCATTTGATATTCTTTGAAAATATTTTAAATTGCAATGTATCCAATTGAACAAAATACTTAAGTTAGGTAAGAAGTAATATGAGGCAAAACAAAGAGTTGAGATTAAAACCAAGAAAAGTGTTGTAGATGTTGAGAAGCTAAGAAGGGTAAGAAATGAAGAAAAGTGGTTGAAAAGAATGAGCAAAAAAAGTTTCACAAATTTGAGAAAGAGGAGAAGTTAGAAAACAAATCCTAAGGCCAAGAATTGTCAAATCAAAAGGATGAAGAAAAGCATGAAAAAGTTGAGAAAAATATTAATGAGATTAATGAGAAGCCTAGTGATGAGGGAGATGATGATGTTGATTAATTGAATTCAACAAATAAGGTGAATAAGAAGTTTTACAACATACTTTTCTTTCTAGAGGACAAGTCACTTTCGTTAAGAGTGTTGGAGAAGAATGAGCGAGAAGAAATGAAGCAAAATTGTGTAGAATTTGTTAAAGAGTAAATAAGCCTAAACAGTAAAATAAAGAATGGGGCTCTAAAATAAAAGGAGAAAACGAAGAGTTGGCTAGAGATGGTGCAAGAACAAATGAAAAGAAGTGAGAATAGTGAAAATGATCCATCTAGTTCAACAATGCAAAGAAACACCAATTCTAGTGGAGAAATTAGGGTGGATAGAAAAGATGGGGTTGCACTTGAGAAACTATATTCATTGATTGGTGTCATGAGGGAGGGTGTGGATAATTGTGTGGTTAAAAAAGAAGGGGATTTACAAAAGGAAAACATTTTGTATTCAATGTGTTAAATTAAACAAAGACCATGTAACTTGATTATTAATGGAGAGGATTGTAAAAATGTGATTAATGCTACATTGTTGGAGGATTTGGGAATGGAGACCTTAAAACATCCTAAGCCTTATAAGCTTCAATGGCTGAATGATTGTGGCAAAGTGAAGGTAAACAAACAAGTCAATATTGCATTTGTCATGGGAGTATATAAAGATGAAGTTGTATATGATGTATTTCCCATGCATATTGGGCATATATTATTAGGAAAGCCTTACTTTTATGATAAAGAGGTGATTTACCACGAAAAGAAATACACTTACACTTTGCACAAGGATGGAAAAAAATTTACTCTTTGTCCTATGTCTCCTAGTGAGGACTTGAAAGATTAAAATATCTTGAGAGAGGAAGATAGAAAGAAAAAAGAGCAAAAGGAGAAAAAAAAAATAGGGGACAAAATGAGAGTAAGAGAGAAAAGAAAATGAGAGGAGAGCAAAAGCGGAAGAAGAGAAAATAGTACCAATATTTCCTAGCTATTTTGAGGCGATTTGTGATATTTTTTATGCAATAGCTAGTTAATTCTCTTACAATTTAATATTTTTCCTGTAGAATTTTTTTTTTCTTTGATTTTGTGCAAAAATTAAAGAATTTGGAGCTTAATTATGCGATTCCAGACTTGACCCGGTGCTGGCTCACCTACTCAAGCCGGTGCCAGCTTGGTATTGTACAACGGCAGTGGAGAATCCTTTTTGTATCAGAATTTGGAAATTGCGATGCAGATCTTTTGGGAATTGATTTGGGAATGAATTAGGACTCTAGTATACACTTTTTGGCAATCTAAACTCCTATAAATAGAAGAGAATAACAATCCCTAAACCATTTTTTTTTACCTTCCGGACTTGCAAACCCATAGAAAACTCCTAGAGAAGCACCTAGATTAAAAAAGATCAATAAGACTTTTGAAGAAGGAAAGGAGATTGATCAAGAAGGTTTCAATGAAGAAGAAGAAAGCTTACTTGTCTATTAGTGGTTTCTTCTTCTTTTCTTTGTAATTTATTGGCAATTTGAGATTTAATTGTTTTAATTGTATTTGGAAAATGTTTTTGGATTCATAATTTTGTATTAACTTTGGCTATTTGATCAATTAATTATTATTCTTGGTACTTGGTTACTTGATTTATTTGGTGAATTGATTGATTATTTCTTCATTCTAATTAACTTGGGAAAGAAGATTAGAAGAGGTTCAATTTAATTGCTTCTATATTTATTTTCTTGACTAACTTGGGAAAAGAGGTTAAAATTTAAATTTGAGTGATTAATGGTTGATTAATGCTACCTAGAGCATATGAATATTGATTGATTTCATACTTTAATATCACCTAGGGATGGGGATATTTTCTAAGAAATTGTTCTTGATGCATCTTTTTAGCTGTTTTAGTGAGATTGAGAAATTTACTAAATTGGCTAGAAAGATAGTGAATCCATGACTTGGAAAAGAAGTGGAATCTATTTTATTCTTTTGTGATGATAGAGATGATAATTAATTGTGATAATTGCTAATCAATCGTTGTCATATCTTCAAGGATTTTTATCTATTTACATGTATTTTTTCCTTATTCTCACTCATTGATTATCCTTGTGACATTTCTTGTGTGAACTTGTTTTATTCTCTAGTATATAAGGTTAGTAGATTATTTACTTCTATTTCTTTATTTTGTGAGCTAAATAATAAAGATTTAGGTAAAGAAATGTAGGAGTCTATGTTCCTAAAGATTCGATACTTGCTATTCCCTATACTACATGATGAGTATACTTGCTCATATGTATAGTTGCGTGTTTAATATTTTAATTAAAACTTGAGTAATTTTGTAATTTTTTGGTAATATTTCTTACCTCAAAAACACGTATCAAGTTTTTGGTATTGTTACTGGAAATGGACACTATCAGAAACACTTAAGTCTTGTGGATTTAAAATTTGTTGTATTTATACAAATCACTAATTTTTATTTTTAGTTACTTTATGAATATTTAGGTCTTTGAATTAGTATATGCTATTGTTTTTATTTTTTTGAATTTTTATTTTTATTTTTTTATTTTTATTTGATTTTTGTTTTTCTTTAAGTGTAAAGTTGACATCATCATGGACAATTATTTTTGGAGAAGTACTTGGTATTCTGCACAAAAATCATAGAAGCTATAATTATGATAGATTGGCAAGAATAAAATCTCGCACTGATGTTTTTACTGAGATGTCACTTGAAGTATTAGTGAATTCTATTGTTGCCAGTACAAATTCATCTGTTAAGTGGCATGAAGAAGTTTCCCAATGATTGAACCACTAAAGGACACAACTTGCAAAGCTAGTTGAGGAGATTCAAGGGGGAAGTTATGCCAATGCATTAGATATTGAAGGGGAGACCCCTGTAGCACCTATACAAATTTAGTTAGAAAACAATTTTTTTTTTTTGCAAAAAAACAGGGAATGGAGTACAAAGGTGAATTGGCACCAGCCGTATTGAAGAAGGCGGTGCTGGCTTCTCAATGAACAACACAACCAATGCTTGAAAATTGTGCAAAATATGACAAAGAAGAGAGAGGCCGTGAGGAACAATTAAAAAATGTCGTGAGAGAAAACTTTAATTCTACTTTATGCTCTAATTATAATTTCTCTTTTGTAGGTACCTCTCGATTCATGGAGCCTAATGATGCCATTAATGATGTGTTAAATTTAACATGGAAGTTATATTTTTCAATGATACATCATAAGAAGTCCTTGAAGGATGTTAATAGATTTTACTATTCACCCCATTCAAAGGGAAGTAACTTAGTTTTTGTAGACCATACTTTGCAAAGTAAGGATTTCTTAATCTCATCTTTAAGTGCTACATTACTAGGTTTAAAGGGGATGCTTCATTGTGACAATTCTTTTGAAGAATTGATTAGTGATTTTTATGTTGGTGCACTCTTTAGACATTATTTACATTCATGTGTGACAAAATTGATTGACAAATCTAAAGAGCTTAAAGGGGAATAGGGTTCATGCATCTACTTTCATTGAGCACATTAATTTTCATATCCCTTACCCTTTTGTAAAACCTCCTATTTTTTTTTCTATATTCATCACACCTTCTTTTTCCTATGAGCATTAATATCTTTTACAAAGGTTTGATGAGGAAGTATGATGAGTGAAAAGAGTATTTTTCTGTGTTGACTATGAATAATTTAAGAACAAACACAATCTAGTGTAGTAGAAATTTTACATCATGATCTCTATCATGATTCCCTTAATATAGTGTTGCACTTGAGACTTTATCTAACAATTACATATATATGAAGTATAAATGAAACAAATTGATAAGATAAAGAATGTCTTTATTAGATAAATATGCTATATACAATATACAAGTAATTGCCTCTATGGCATAACACTTACATTTTTGGCATTCCAAACTCCTCTAAATACAGGAGAATAATAATCCCTAAACCAATTTTTCACTTTTGGGACTTGCAAACCCATAGGAAACTCCTAGAAAAGCACCAAGATTTAGGAAGATCAGGAAAACTTTTGGAGGAAGAAAGGAGATTGATCAAGAATGTTTTAAGGAAGAAAGGCTTACTTTTCTATGCGTGATTTCTTCTCCTCTTCTTTTTAATTTATTGACAATTTGAGATTTAATTATTTTAATTTTATTTTGATGATTTTTTTATCCATAATTTTATATTGATTTTTGCTATTTGATCAATAGATTATTATTCTTGGTATTTGGTTACTTGATTTATTTGGTGAATTGATTGATTGCTTCTTCCTTCTAATTAACATGGGAAAGAAGATTAGAAGAGGTTCAATTTAATTTTTTTTTTCTATATTTCTTTTCTTAACTAACTTGGGAAAGGACGTTAAGAATTGAATTAGAGTGATCAATGGTTGATTAATGCCACCTAGAGTATAGGGATATTGATTGATTTCATATTTTAATATCACCAAGGGATAGGGATATTTTCTAACGAATTGTTCTTTATGCATCTTTTTTGCTGTTTTAGTGAGATTGAGAAATCTACTAAATTGGCTAGAAAGATAGTGAATCCACAACATGGGAAAGAAGTGGAATCTATTTTATTCTTTTAGGATGCTAAGAAGATAATTAATTGTTATAATTGCTAATCAATCATTGTCATGTTTTAAAAGATTTCTTTTCTCCTTATTCTCACTCCTTGATTATCCTCATAACTTTTCTTGTGTGAACTTCTTTTATTCTCTAGTATATAAGGTTAGTAGATTATTTACTTCTATTTCTTTATTTTGTGAGCTAAACAATAAATATTTGGGTAAAGAAAGGTAGGAGCCTAAGTTCCTATGGATTTGATACTTGTTATTCCATATACTACATGATGGGTATACTTGCTTATATGTGTGGTTGAGTGTTTAGCATTTTAATTAAAACTTGAGTAATTATGTAATTTGTTGGAAATATTTCTTGCATTCAAAAACATGCATCAAGCTCCAAATACAAATTTAATTAAAAGAGAAGAGAGAACCAAAGAGGGAGCAGGAGGATGAAAGGAGAGTGACCTCTTCAAATTTGAGAGAAAAAAAAAGGGGAGTGCAACAAGAAGGGGAGAAAAGAAAAGAAAGTGGAGGAAAAGTGTGGGTTGTGAAGAGAGAAAACAAGGAAGTTAGTGAGGTGCAAAGCCAAAAGTTTTACCTCCATACCAAAATTCTTGTTTGAATTATAATGTAGGGAAATCCACTTAAGCATTTTGGCACGTTAATTCGAGAATGAATCAACCTAAAGAAGGGAGATATGATAGAAATCATCTCGAGTATAATGATCAATTCAAAGAAGAGGGGAGAAAATTAAGGACACAACTCATGGCTTCTTGGATGAGATCAATTTGCAAGAAGTTTCAAGGGAGTTTTCAAGACAACAAATTCAACAAACTAAGGACTAAAAAGATTGTGAAGAGATGGATGGTTAAGGAAGGGCCAAAAGATGCACAAAACAAGCAACAATCTATGTAGAAAATGAAACCAACATTTAAACAAGGATTGAAGGTCAAAGGAGTATCAAAAGGAGTTCAAAATGACCAACATTTCATTTAGAAGATCAAGGAAACATATGGAAACTGAATGGAGGTTAAAGGAGCGGGTTTTGAAGTGCAACAAAATAGGGGACAGCGACTAGAAGGAAGCTGGCATTAGCCCTAAGTCCCAAACCAACACCAACCTAATGCTACTTTCGAGAGACAAAATAGAGCCGGTGCTGACCCTAGTACCTAAGTCAGCGCAGACCCTTGTCGAGACACTCCCGAATTATGCTGATTTTCTAGTTTTTAGTTTGATTGTATTCCTTTTGAATTGTCACGATTTCTATTAAGTTTTTACTTATTCAAAGGCATGTAATAGGGCCTTAATACGTGTATTAAGGCCATCTAATCCTATGTTTAGCTTACTAACTAGTTAGGGCAATTTGGGGCTTATATATATCCCATTATAGCTCTTGTATGACAGATTTTGAACATTAGACATTTCTTCTTGAAATTCAAGAGTCTCTCTTGAGAGTTGAGAGATGATTCCTCTTGGGGCTTCCCCAAATCAATCAAGTCTTTTCTTAGGAGTTAATCCATCCTAAGAATTTAGATTCTAATCTTCCTAGGAAAATTCAATTAGCTCTCTAGAATTAGGTCTTGATTGATTGTTCATCTAAGGTTCTTTGTAGGTTCCAAATTAAGTGCCTAAACCTTTCCATCTCACTTGTTCTTGATCCTTCCTAGATTGGAGGTATTTGAGTGTTGATTTAGTTTGCTTAGTTTAATAGATTTTGGATTCTAGGTGACTTAGATTACCTAAAGTTCTAATATTTGAATTTGATTCTTGAGGTTTTGAGCATCAATTTCAAGAGGTGCCTCAGTACTAGCACTAGGATGTGCATAAACTTGAAAAATCTATCTGGTTAACGTTCTTCAATGGTGTAGAAACTTTTATGACTAATATCAAGAATTGATCAGCAAATCTTTTTTGTAGCACAGAAACAAGAGATTTACAGAAAAACAATTTTACCAATTTAAAGTAAGAAAATTTCTTGTAGGCTCAAGAGTAAATTCCATGGGAATGAAACTTGCCTTGAGAAATGGTGACATCAAAACATCATACAAAGATAATGTGGAATTTACTACGGGAGACTGAATTACTCGGTCCATCACTGACTATTTAACTAATTGCCAATTCCCAATATCATTTTGAATCTACAAAAGACAGAGGCAGGATTAAGTTTACAGGCACTAATTCATAACTTTGAACGGAATTCTAGGTGAATTTGGACTGCAATTTCTCATTTCTATCTCAATTAAAAATTTTAATTTAATTTAATAATAATAATTTAAATCATTCTTATTTTTTAAAAAATATCATATACTCACGACCAATGTTCTGAAAACTGGATTGGTCATCGAACTAGTGAAGCAATGGTTCAATAGTTCACAGGTCCAACCGTCGTTGAACTGAAATATAATTAAATATTTTTAATATTATTTATCTATATAAATATTATTCGCTATTATATATAAAAAATAAAAATAAATAAAATGTAAAAAATATCTCTTAAAAATAATAAATTATAATTAAGAATAAATTAGTTATTTGTCAAAAGGTCTAAGATATACGTTCAATACACAATATAACAAGACGATTTTGTTTTATCTTTTCATTTTTTTAAGATCCAAAACGATTTAGTTTTAATTAAACAAGTGAACCGAAAAATCGTAATCGATCCATCAGTACGATCGGTTTTTGTATTGCCCGGCTCATAAGGCACATCTGGGCCGAACAAGTGACCGATTTTTGGTCTGATCAATTGAACCGACTAGTCTAGTTTTCAGAACATTGATCACAATCCATCATCTTATCTTTTTTTAACTTCACATATTTAATAATTTTTTACAACTTTTAATAAAACTCATCTCAATCCAATTTAATAAAAATTCAATTCACTTAAGTGAAATGAAAATAGTACAACTAGGAACATCAATCAATCTCTGGAATTGATTTGAGGAACAGACCAACTGAAACTGAAACTGAAATTAGAAAACTACAATTACTTTCTATATTAAAAAGAAAATCAAACACGGATATATATCTTTGTTGCTGAAGGCCAAGCTCAAACTCCCATATCAAAATAGCCCAGGCAAGCCTAAAGAACTAATTTTCCACCAATAAAATTGAATTCCCAAGTCAAGAATACAACCAAGATTGTTGACTAAGGCAATACGAGAAGCGGCAGAGACTTAAATTCACAGAGTCTGACCCTAAATTTGTCCCAAATTCACCCTACTTTTAGTACCCAAAAAAATAAAAAATCCTAGAATTAGCCTGCCCAATACTTCGAGTTTCACAGTGGCATGGGAAGAAAGGAAGCTTTGGCAGCGAGGTGAGCAATAAGAAAAATGAGATAACACTAAAAATATTCCTAAAATCATGACAACTATTTAAAAAATATCTTAAAATTTTGAATGAGATGACGCGTAACTGTTTTATTATTTAACATGACTAGAGTATAACTTTTTCAAAAAAAATGTCAAAAATATTTTATATTTTTTTTACGTTTTTTTTAGGTTAATGTCAGGAATATATAAAATATATTGACTCTTTTATTTTATGTTAAAAAAATTTTAATTAGTCAATTTTTATATTAAATATAGAGAATAATTATATCATAGATAGAGAATTATTATATTGTAGAGACACTTTTAATTAATATCAATAAAAAAATTCCTTTTAGATCAGGACAATTAATTTTAAAGTGTTCAAAAAATTTTAAATAAGACAACACTTATATCAGAAAGTATCTTTATTATTTGACATTATTTACTTAAACATTACGACGTATTTTCGTGAACGTTGAAAAAAAATATAATATGCCAACACTTTAATTAAAAATTAATGGGATATTTTGATTTGTCGACATTTTATTTTTAATGTCAGGAATATTTTTATTATAGGGACACTTTTAATTAATAATATTAAAAAAGTGTAGCTATAATAGCTTTTTATTGTAATGTTTTATTAGTTTCTAATTTGTTCTTATGAGAATCATTATTTTATTAGGTCTACTGCAAATGGGATAAGAGGTAAGTTAAAGGAAACATTTTCCTTTTTTTTTAATAAAAAAACAAAGGCACACCCTGGAACCTAAGCACTCCCCGCCGCAAGGTAATGGGAGAAAATTGCATAACATATGTAGTCTTCTTTATATATTTTTTATAAAAATATTAATTTTCACCGTTCAAACTTGTGACCTACAGGTAATAATAATTAAAAAAAACTTCCAAAGGGAAAATAAGCTTTTAAATTAGCAAGTGAAGGGATATGGAAGAGTGGATAATGTTGTGGAATATTAACAACAAAAGGGGAAGTACTTCCAAACAATCAAAGCTGTAAAATCTGGAGCCGAGTAAGTTGTGTAGTAATTTGACAATCTAAATTGAAAATAAATAAAATTACACGTGTATAAATGTTTTATAGGTGTCAATAAATTTCCATGTATTTAGAGGTTATTTTAGTAAACGGGATAGTTTTTGGACTATTTTATAATTAGATTTATAAGAGGTCAATAATCTAATAAAAATTATCAATTACGTTTTGGGGTTTAACGTACATTATTTTTTAAAGACAAGAACGCTCTTGTAGAGACAGCCTTGGAGAAAGGGAAAATCAACGAGAGAGGTGAGCCCGATGAAGAGATTGTGCCTAAAATTTCGAATCTAGGTAAGTCTTTCGCTATTCGTACTTTTGATTAAGTTAATTTTCGCTTAGAAATGGATTATCGTTGAATTGGGTGTAAGGGTTTGATTTGGGGATTCGTTAGAAGGTCGGCAATTGATTGTATTTTTGGGCTTTTGTAGGCAGTTAGATACATTGATTGTGGATTTGTTTGGTCTCTGAATTGTCTCGTATGGGGCTTATGCTTCTTCTGTGTTTTCTGACTTTTTGGTTTTTGAATATCAAATTATAAACCTTTTGAAGGAGGAAAATGGAAAAATTAATCAAACCGAAAGTATGATTACAAAACGAAAAATTTTGCCCATGTGTTTGAATGACTTTATTGGCACAGAAGAAGATGTCTGTACAAGGATACTTGAAATTATTGGATCACGTCATTCTAAACGTCGTCTTCATTTCATTCACGCGAAACTTTTGAGCTTTCGAAATTGTGCCATTTCGACTGCCGGTGAAAGCTTAAAGAATTGGGTTTGCTATAGTTTTCCCAGTGAATGCTTCTTGGTTTGCCTCTGTGAAAACTCACAGACTTAGCTCCCTGTCCTGCTTGGTCTTGATTTCCTTTTATTTCTTTTCATCAATCCATCGAGAGAGAGAGACCAAGAGAGTCAAATAAAAAGCTTATGCTTGTTGTTATCTCTCACGCAAAATAAAACGGGATCAATCTCGTGTTATTTTTTATTTATTTAATTAATTTAATAATTAATTTTTTAATTTTATTTTACCCTTGGTCTTATTGGTTGGGTCAGATAAAATTATTTACTCTTGGCTTGAACACTCATAAATAATAAATCTCAATTATTTATTTTCTGAGTTTCATTAAATAGCACAATAAATAATTAATAAGCCCAAATAGACCAATCTAAAATATCAGGCCTTTTATCTAGTTTATATCTAGATTAATTTTCTAATTATTCAATATGAGCATTGGCCCTGAATAATTAATTAACCAATTAAGCTAGAGAAAATATATATACTTTCTCGGGCCTTTTTTTTATTCTAATCTAATAATAAATTAAACTACTTAAATAAAATAAAATAAAACTCATAATTATCAAGACCAATTCCTTAACCCAAATCTTTCAGGACTTAAGGGATATTTTAGGTACTAAGAGACACATCGCTTCGACTATTAAAATAACCAAAATACCCTGCCATATAAATAGCTATATTTTACATTTTAAATATTTTCTAATATCACTATAAGAAAATATTAACCTCAAGGATAATGTTGCATTAGCAAAGTCTTCGACCTATAGGTGTAATGACTAAAATACCCCTCTATACATCGTCGTGCATTTTGAGAGGAAGAGTGTACTAACACCTCTCTAATAGACATCTACTAACTTTAGACCTCTAGTCCAATGACCCATGACTCTTGGAATATTTCCACTTTCCAAGGGAGCTACCTTAAAGTAAATATTCGAGTCATGTTCCCCAGGGCCATGATAATTAGATCTTGTACAAGTCTGTCTTAACTAACTAATCACATATATCTAATATACAAGTATATCGATTCTACGAAAGAACCTCAACTATAGCATATCAAAGTATATGCTTCTAACTTCGTTAGACCACCAACTCATACTCAAGCGGTAGAGTATTAGTCCACACTGTAACAGTAATAGTCCGGATTTCTTCTAAATAGTAATTTTAGAAACTACTATTACAAGTCCTGTTCTACGTATTTGAAATATGTTCATACTATGAAGTGAGTGGACTACTCACTGCCTAAAGGTAAGCCATTCCCCATTTGGAATTCAAAACACAATAACCTAAATATGATGAGATTTCCATTCTCATCAATTGATTAAGAACAAATATTTATGTGTTAAGTAACCCGTGATTCATACCTTACTATGAAAGACCATCATTCACATGGATCACTTACTTAAACACAATGGGTCATTTCCAAACAAAAATTATGCACAAATAAAATGTAAATTCACAAACAAATTTTGAGAATAAATTCTTTATTAATAAATTCGATAATTACATCAGATAAAATTAGTTTAGAGGGCATATATTCTAACAATCTTCCACTCGCACTTTAAGACTAAAAAAGCCCGTAGGT
Organism: Voacanga thouarsii; assembly: GCA_026120185.1. Classification (NCBI taxonomy): domain Eukaryota; kingdom Viridiplantae; phylum Streptophyta; class Magnoliopsida; order Gentianales; family Apocynaceae; genus Voacanga; species Voacanga thouarsii. The sequence continues at coordinate 2,498,266 of JANUWF010001224.1, read as the reverse complement.
GCCTACCCCTATGGCGTCTAAGTGTCTCTTGAAGACTTTCTCAACCAAAGGCTTGGTGAAGAGATCTGTTAGGTTGTTCTCCAAGGCTCTCTATTCCACTACAATTTCCCGTCTCTGAATGAAATCCTAGATCAGGTGGTACTTTCTCTACATGTACTTCCTCTTCTTGTGGTTCCTGGGTTCTTTGGACTGCGAGACTGCTCTAGAGTTGTCGAAATATACCATAATCGATCTGTCCATGTGTGGCACAACTCCAAATTCTGAAAGGAATTTCCGGAGTTAGACTGCTTCCTTAGATGCTTCCGAAGCTACCACATACTCAGCTTCTATGGTTGAGTCAGCAATACAAGATTTCTTGATACTTTTCCATGAAACAGCTCATCCAGATAAGGTGAAGACATATCCACTAGTAGATTTTCTCTCATCCTTATCTGCCTGGAAATTTGAGTCTGTGTATCCAGTAAGAACTAAGTCGTCAGCCCTGTAAATCATCATATAATATTTTGTATTATTGAGGTACTTGAGAATATGTTTTACAGCTTGCTAATGAACATCCCCAGGGTTTGACTGATATCTGCTAACTCAGCCTATGGCAAAGCAGATATCTGGCCTAATGCACAACATGGTTTACATGAGACTTCCCACAGCCAAAGCGTAAGGAATCATACTCATTCTGTCTTTTTCCTCTTAAGACTTAGGACAGTCCTTAGAACAAAAAGACAACTCATGTCTGTAAGGGATTAGAGATCCCTTTCATGAGTGCATGCTAAAGTTGGCCAGTATCTTGTCAATGTATATCGTTTGGGATAATCCTAACATTCTTTACTTTCAATTTCTAAGAAGTTTAATCCTGAGAATGTAACTGGCTTCTCCCAAATCCTTCATAATACATTGACTAGACAGCAAAACCTTAGTAGATGCCAATGTTCCTACATCATTCCAATAAGTAGAATGTCATCCACATATAGGACAAGAATAATCACATTTATGCCTTCCGATTTCCTGTACATGCATGGTTTATTCTCATTTTAAATGACACTGTAAGACTTTACAGTCTCATCAAAATAAATGTTCCATGTTCTAGATGCCTGCTTAAGTCCATAAATGGACTTCTTAAGCTTGCAAACTATATGTTCTTGGCCTTTAGCAATAAAACCTTCCTGTTGAGACATGTAAATGTCTTTGTTAAGATGGCCATTAAGAAATGCCATCTGAACATCTATTTGTCATATCGCATAGTTGAAATGATATGCAATGGCAAGGAGGATACGAATGGACTTAAGCATGGTTACTGGGAAAAATGTTTCATCATAATTGATTCCCTCTTTCTGAGTATACCCTTTCGCCACAAGTCTAGCTTTGAAGGTTTCCACCTTTCCATCTGCTCTCCTCTTCCTCTTGTATAGCCACTTACACCCAATGTATTTTATCCTTTCAAGTGAAGCTACAAGATCCCAATCCTGTTTGAAGTACATAGACCTAATCCCGACTTTCATAGCTTCATGCCATAGATTTGCATCGGCATCAACAATAACCTTCTTGTATGTAGTGGGATCTTGTTCCTAATGGTCAGAGACTAGCTTAAAAGCCTCTCCTATCCATCCTTTTGGAACTCTAGATACCCTCCTACTACGACGAAGCTCTGTTTGTATAGGTTCTTGAGGTTGTGCGTGCCTCTTCTTGTTTTATAATTGAGTCTGAAGAAGTTAATTTCGAAAATAACTTCTCCTCGAATTTCAACCATGTTAAACCTTTAGTGGAAGTACTTTGATTATCTTCCAAGCATCTAGCATTAGTACTTACCAGCACTTTCTGCTCATTGGGATGATAAAAATAACCTCATTTTGTCCCTTTTAGATACCAAATAAAGTAGCATTATTCTGATATTGATTCTAATTTATCTCCATTGATCAGTACATAAGCTGGATTGCCCTATATCCTAAGATAATTTAGACTTAGCTTACACCCAGTTTACATCTCATAGAGTGTCCTAAGTACTGACTCGAAAGGCACCAAGTTCAGAATGTATGCCGTTGTTTCCAAGGCATATCCCCAAAAAGAGACCGGAAGAGTAGCATGAAATATCATGCTTCGGACCATTTCCATTAGTGTCATGTTCCTTCTCTCAACTACTTCATTCTACTGGGGTTTACCCAGTGTAGAGATTTGGAATACTATTTCATGATATACCATGTAATCCTTGAACTCACCGAGGAGGCATTCTCCACCATGATCCGATCGTAAGGTTTTGATCAATTTACCTGTCTGATACTCCACTTTAGCCTTAAACTCTTTGAACTTGTCAAAAGTGTCAGACTTACACCTCATCAGGTAGACATAACGAAATGTTGTACAATCATTTATGAAAGTGATAAAGTACTTAAAACCCCCTCTAACTTGTGTAGACAAAGGACCACACACATCAGTATAAATAAGGCCCAATATCTCCTTGGCTCTATCAGCCTTTTGGGTGAATGACCTTTTAGTCATTTTTACCATAAGGCAGGATTCACACTGAGGCCAACTTTTCAATCTTAATTAGTCCAAGGGCCCATCATAGATTAACCTCTGAATCCTGGTTGAGTTAATATGACCCAACCTTAAATGCCAAAGATATGAGTCATTGACATTGGACTTTCTCTTCCTACTTAAAGGTTCAGATTGAGCATTATTTATTTGATTATTTGTAGGATTTAAAAAGAATAAGTTTCTAGACATGTGCACTGCACATAAAACTTCCCCATTTCTACTTATAGTAACACCAGAATAGAAAGATACAAAATATCTATGATTTATTAACTTTGCAATTGAAATCAAATTTTATCTAAAACCGGGTACATATAAAATATTTTTCAAAATAACTACTTTATTGAAATCAGGCTTAAGATCCAGTTGTCCCACTGCAAGGGCCCATACTTGTGGTCCATTTCCTACTTGTAATCCATGTTCGTCTTTCTGGAATTTTCTTATCTTCCTAAACCCTTGCAAGGAGTTACACATATGATTAATAGTACCAGAATCAACAATCCAAGTAAAATTTGATCCAATCATTGAAATTGAGTCTAGATAGAGAATAATACCTGTAGGATTTTTCTTGACCTAAAGTTATGGACACTCCTTTTTTCAGTGTCCCTTCTGCCCGCACTTGAAGTATTTGCCTTTGGGCTTGTTGGGCTCGTTTTTGGGTTTGGCCGGTGCGTTTCCCTTCTTTTTCTTGAACTTCTTGGACTTGGGCCTAATTTTGGAAGAAAAAGTCCTAGTAATCATAGCCTTGGACTGTGGCTTCATGACATTCTCTGCCACCTGGAGGTCCTTTATTAACTCGGTTAAACTCATGTTTAACTTGTTCATGTTATAATTTAACTTGAATTGAGTAAAAGAGCCCAGAAGAGATTCGAGAACCATGTCCATTGGGCTCTCAAGGTCAATTACAGCCCCTAAAACTTTTGCTTCCTCGAAAACAGCAATCACCTTAAGCATATAATCTCTGACTGCTGCTCCCTCAGCCATCTTAATGTTGATGATCGTCCTAAAAGTCTCCTGCCTTGCGGGCCAGCTCTTATCTAGAAATATCGTGGCTAGTGATTGGCTAATGTTGTATGCAGTGGCCATGTGCTCGTGTTGAGATTGGAACACATTAGATATGAAGGCCAGCATGTAGCATCGAGCTATCTCATTGGCCTTCTTCCTTGCTTTCTTCGCATCTCGCTCCTCAGCGGAGGAACCCTTCTCGATAATAGGGTATGTGTCAAAGAGGACATACTTATATTTCTCAGCGGTGAGTATTATATCCAAGTTCCTTTTTCAGTCCACATAATTTGGATTCGTTAGTTTATTCTCACAGAGAATAATGGCCAAAAGACTAAAAGAACCTCAACCAACCATTTCTAAAAAATTAAAAAACTCAATTTGTGAAAAACAAAATAACTTGTGATTTTATCCTTATATTAAATTCAATAATAGTTAACCCTATCACTATTATCTTTAATATGATTAATTTGGCTCTTACAAAAACTGACATAGCTTTTTGGGAAGATTAACAGTTTTCTAAGCTAAGTGTATTAACCACCACAAATTAATTTTCCTTCTAGGTAATGATCTAGAAGATAACTTTATCGTGGGATGACCGTTTCTTCTCATTTTTTTATGGACATTCCGCGTGCTATAACCTCCAACGTGAGCTAGCCGATTATATCACGTGTCCCGGGTTATTAATTACATCCATCCATTAGTTCTAGATCCTTATGGTATCCCCATCCTATACGGATTCACTCTCAGAGTGACATGATGGAACCCATGATCTCTAATGAGAATCGTGATGGAAGCCGTGGGGCCATTAGAACCCCTTTTTTATTTAGTATTTTAAAAATAAGAGTTTTCTTGAAAAATATATTTTGAAAATTTAAATTAAGTTTTCTTTTAACTCAAAAATAAAATATCTAAACCCATAAAAATTTTTATATCAAGGTTTATACCCTTTGGGAAAATTTTCCATTTATTAATTTTATTTAAGTTAATAAACTTAATAATTTCAAAAATTTCCAATGAAACTTTTGAGAAATTTTGATCTCAAGTTTAATTTGATAAAAACATTTTTTCTTGTTAAAATTAAATCAAAATAGTTTTCTGTTTTAATTCACAAAAATATCTAAATCCAAAATATTTTCTATGTCAAGAATAAAATCCTTTGAGAAAATAATTAAGAATTAATTTTTATTTGAATTAAAATTAACCATTTGATTTAAGAAAAATGTTTTTCTATGTCAAAAATTCCCAAAGACTTTGGTCCTTGAGAAAACGTGCACATAGGGTACAAAAAGAAATAAGCATGCTAAAAAAACTGTAAACGTTTTCATACTTTTCTATTCTTTTAACCTAAATGTCCAAATAATAGAATTAAACACATTAATTAATTAATGGTCTTGTTTAGTCCTAAATTTCCTTTACAATTATTTTTCATGCAAAATATTCAAAGAATATTAACTATTGTAATAAAAATAACTTTGCTTAATATGGGACAAAAAAACAATTTTTTTTTATTTTGGGTCCAGTGCACCCGCCATATTGGATCATGGCCCATGGAAAAACCCATGGGCCGCGATTCGGGTGGGTGCCCATGACCCGTCCCACTGCCGCAGTCAAAATTGATGACTATGGCAATTGTAATTTGCAAATGCAAATTGCAATTTACTTCCTCGCGCGTTGCGAGGAATCCAAAGGTTTCAGCGAGGAAGCTTTCCTCGCCAGGGGTCGTGGCTACGGCTCGGCTCCTCTCACATGTAAAGCTCGGTTCGGCTAGGCTAGCGGCTCGGTTTGGCTGCTACAATGTCCTTCTTCTCCAAGTTACTCTATGAATTGCAGACGTCTCTGAACTCGGTTTTTTTCACTAAATTCGATCAAAACTCATCCAAACAAACGGTTATACCCTTAAAAATACTAGGCTTACATGATATCTATGAAAGTAATCAAAATACAGTGTTTCTATACTTCCAATCGTGAAGTTTACAATGGAATTACCCATACCAAAAAACACGAAGGATCATAGAAAACATCCAAAACAAATATTTTCTTGCTTTTGTTAAGCCTAGCATGCTTCCTACATTTGCCAAACCATGGCCTTGATACCACTTGAAGGAGAAAAATGGCAAAATTAATCAAATCGAAAGCATGCTTACAGAACAAAAAAACTTACCTCTGTGTTTGAATGACTTTATTGGCACTGAAGAAGATGTCTGTACAAGGATGCTTGAAACTATTGGATCACGTCCTTGTAAATGTCGATTTAGTCTCATTCACGCGAAGCTTTTAAGCTTTCAAAATGGTGCCCTTTCCATTGCCGGTGAAAGCTTAATGAATTGGGTTTGCTATAGTTTTCCCAGTGAATGCTTCTTGGTTTGCCTCTGTGAAAACTCACAGACTTAGCTCATTGTCCTACTTGGTCTTGATTTCCTTTCATTTCTTTTCATCAATCCACCGAGAGAGAGAGAGAGAGACCAAAAGAGTCAAACAAAAAGCCCATGCTTTTTGTTATCTCTCACGCAAAACAATACGGGATTCATCCCCTGTTGTTTTATTTATTTAATTAATTATTTTTTTTAAAATTTTATTTTACCCTTGGTTTTATTCATTGGGCCAAATAAAATTATTGACTGTTGGGCTTGAACACCTATAAATAATAAATCTAATTATTTTTTTCTCGCTTTTATTAAATAGCCCAATAAATAATTAACAAGCTCAAATAGACCAATATAAAATATCAAGCATTTTATCTAGTTTATATCTAGATTAATTTTCTAACTATTCAATTTAGGCCTTGGGCCCTAAATAATTAATTAACCAATTAAGCTAGATAAAATATATATACTTTCTCGAGCCTTTTATTTTATTCTAATTCAATAATAAATTAGACTACTTAAATAAAATAAAATAAAACTCATAATTATTAAGACCAATTCCTTAAACCAAATCTGTCAGGACTTAAGGGCTATTCCGGGAATCAAAAGACACATCGCTTTGGCTACTAAAATGACCAAAATACCCCTGTCATATAAATAGCTATATTTTGTATTTTAAATATTTTCTAATATCACCATAAGAAAATATTGACTCTAGAAAATATTGACCCCAAGGATAATGTTATGTTAGCGAAGTCTTCGACCTACAAGTATAATGACTAAAATACCCATTTACGCATCGCTGTGTATTTAGAAAGGGAGAGTGTACTAACACCTCTCTAATAGACATCTACCGTCCTTAGACCTCTAGTCTAATGATCCACGACTCTTTGAATATTTTCACTTTCCAAAGGAGTTATCCTAAAGTAAATATCCAAGTCATGTTCCTAGGGCCCTAGATAATTAGATCATTTGAACAGTCACAATGGGCGATATAGCGCAGAAGTTATCTCGTACAAGTTTGTCTTAACTAATTAGTCACATATACCCAACATACAAGTATATCGACTCTACGAAAGAACTTCAATTATAGCATATCAAAGTATATGCTTCTAGCTTCGTCAGACCACCAACTCATACTCAAGCGGTAGAGTATTAGTCCACGCTGTAGGAGTAATAGTATGGGTTTCTTCTAAATAGTACTTTTAGAAACTACTATTACAAGTCCTATTATACGTATTCGAAATACGCTCATGCTATGAAGTGAGTGGACTACTCACTGGCTAAAGGTAAGCCATTCCCCATTTGGAATTCATAACACAATAACCTAAACTTGATGAGATTCCCATTCTCATCTATCGGTTAAGAACAAACATTTATGTGTTAAGTAACACGTGATCTATACCTTACTGTAAAGACCACCATTCACATGGATAATTTATTTAAACAGTATAGGTCATTTCCAAATGAAAATTGTGCACAAATAAAATCTAAATTCACAAATAAATTTTGAGAATAAATTCTTTTATTAATAAATTCGATAATTATATTAGATAAAACTAGTTTAGAGGGCATATATTTCAACACCTTTTACCAATGAATGTTATTTTTGTATTACTAAATCAGATTGAGCATGATGTATGTTTAATGCTTTAAGTATTGTGGTTGTATGGATGAAATTGTGTAAAGTGAATTCTATTTTGAGTCAGTATCGTGTTATGAAATTGTTTAATACTTGAGTTGATTTTGGAAAAATTCCTAATCTCTGTTATAAGGCCCTTGGTTAGGGGGATGCAATACCTAATTTTTAGTTATAAGGCTCTTGCTAGGGGGATATTGTACCTACTTTCAGTTTAGGCCCTTCTCCTTACAGGATATAATAGTTAGGAGCTGATATCAGTAAATCAAAATCTTGCACTAAAACATGTCTTAGATTCTATAATATGTTATGATTCAGTTACATTTTGGGTGTGTGAGTTCAGTTATGTTTTGTTAAAAATGGTGGTTAGTTGTGTTCACTTTTTCTACTATCCGTTTGGAGTGTTGTGAACTTTGTAAAATTCGAAAACTGGCCAAATTGTACTCTGGTTGCTCTATATTTCGGACTTCTATTCACCTTTCCCGAGAGGATCTGATGCCTACTCCAACACCCTCACCCGCCGCCGCCCTCGCTCTGGAATTCACAGGCTTCACACAGTCCGGCGCACTTGGCACCGGCCGTGCTTCCCCCACCGGGCGTTAGCCCCCCTAATTTGATTCTGCCACTGGTTTTCTTCTATTGAAGTAATGGTCTTTCCCCTGACATGTTCGTCATTATTTTCATTGAATAAACAACACTGGTTCGATATTCTGGTGTCAGATATACCTCATTCGATTCAGCATTATGTAATACTAAGAATTCGTTGTTCCTCCTTTTCTCCCTCTTGTTGCCTTGTGTGAGTTTTCAGGAACTTCTCATTATGTGACCAGCCCACTAAGAAGATATTCTAAAATCCCATGAGTTGTGTTCTACCCTACTTCTGAGCTGTTTTGATTAAACGTTTTATAAATGTATATGTATATGTAGCATGCTCAATCCCAGAAAAGACTATATTTTCTTTGCTGAGCTAGTGAGCTTGCTCCTTTTTATTACCTTCTTTGCAGGCCATCAGTTAGAAACAGAAGAGTTAGACGAGTGGTTTGAGGAAGATTGGCAATGATATCTGCCTATTATTTCTGAATTTTTGGAGTATGCTTATTGATTTGAATGGTTAGGATACTTTGTTAGACTTTGATGGTTTTGATAGATTTATGTCTGTTATGTACTTGGTAGGTTATGTAAATAAATGTTCAGTTGGGTTACTTAGACTTAATTATGAATTTAAGTTTCTAAGGGTATGAGTTTGTGTGTGCGGGTTATTGGAGTATCAGAGTAGCGCAGTGGAAGTGTGGTGGATCAGTTTGAGGTGGTAAGGGTTTGGCATTCCAATATAGGGGACTGCTGTATCATTCCCGGATTCGAGACGTGACAAGTTATCATTGAAATCAATTCAAGGACACTTTTTATATATTCATAATATTTGTTATTTTAAACTTACATATATGAATTAAAAATTTTGCAAAATAAGACATTTTTTATAGTTAAAGGAGTTGGAGAGTATATCCTTTATAATGAGAAAGAGCAAGAAGCAAGATTAGCTGAAATTCGGGTAATAATGAAAGGATATTGTTAATGTCCATTAAAATTTATTAAAAAGACATATTTTGAGGGGAAAATGAGTTAAAAATATATATACTTTGTATTCTCAATAAGTCTCACTTTTGCAAAATTTAGACAAATAAAAACTCAAAAATGTATACAATTTTAAGATAAAAGGATTAAATTAATTCGTACCAGCCAATAATTAATTCCTAGTCTTGTCAAAAATATTCAAATTGCTTGATTGTTTGGTCGTTGTTGGCGACTGGGGTCAACCAATAGTGACAAGGGGGAGTATGCATTTAGCCAACCAAAAAGGGAAAAAGAAAAAGGTAGAAGACATGTGATGAGAGAAATTGCTTCGGAGTCGTAAGGTCTATGACACAATCAACTGGAATTTCCTCATTGATTTACTCTTGGAGCTTGGATTCCCAGACAGGTTTGTGGCGTGGATTACACAATGTGTGACGACGACAACATACTCGGTTGTGATCAATGGGGGTGTGTATGGATTTTTTAAAGGGAAACAAGGGTTGAGGCAGGGCGACCCAATCTCACCGTTATTGTTTGTCATCTGTATGGAGTACCTCTCTAGAGCAATCAAGATTGCAACGCTAGGAACTGGTTTCCACTTTCACCCCAAGTGTGATCAGCTTCTCATATCGCATTTAGTCTTTGTGGACGACTTGATGCTATTCTCTAGTGGGGATATGGAATCGGTTCAGGTGCTGTTGGGATGTCTTGAAAGTTTTAAAGACTGCTCGGGCTTGCATGTTAACAAACACAAGTCTAACCTATATGCAGGAGGACTTTTCGGCTTAGAGAAACAATCTTTAGCCCAGATCGCCGGCATTCCCCTGGGATTGTTCCCGTTCCGCTATCTTGGGGTCACGATAATGGTTGGCAGGATCTGATTGACAAATTACAGACCACTCTTAGACAAGATTGGTTCCTATATTAGGAATGGTTGGAAAGACCTGTTTATTTTCATATCGTGTCCGGATTGATGGGTCGTATCGTGTCGTGTTCGTATATCGTGTCGTGTCTAATTTTGTAATACGAACACGATATGAAAATAAACAGGTTGGCATGGCACAACATGATTAGACATGAAAATTAAATAGATAATTACTAAACTCGTCAATCCGAATACCTATTAAACCCGCCAACCCAACATGCGAAGGCAACTACTTGTCCTTTGCAGCTTAGCTCTTTTCATTTTTTTTTTCTTTTTGGTCTCGAAAAATCAATTGCTGCAAAAAAGAGGTAAGCTGTCAATTGTACAGGAATTTGTGTACAAAAAAAAAATAAATAAAAAATAGGCTTGCAGGTTGAATCCGTTTATGACCCGAACACGTTTAATGTTATACAGATTGACATGTTTTGACCTGAACATGCAAAACTCCAACCCTAACCCTTTATAACCGTGTCATTTTTGAGTCATGTAAACATGTCGTGTTTAACATTGCCACCTCTATATTCTACTATTATTATATTTTTATTTTTATTTTTATATAAAATATCGTATCAAATCAATTACTATCAATTTAATTGGAATGGAGAAAATATTATAGGTCAATGCATGCAATGAATTCAAGGTTGAGTTGTTTCTTTTCGCTTTGACTTCCTTCGAAACCATACTGCGCGAAGTCCCAGTGCATGAAAAGAAAAATGAAGAACTCGAAGGATGGAACCATCGTAGAGCTCCCAACCTCTCACTACAGGAAAAATCGCGATTTGCGACGGCTTCAATACTGTCGCTAATAGCGACCAATTTGCGACGATTTTCAAACAAGTAGCGAGTTGACCAAAACCGTCGCAAAACCGTCGCAATTTGCGACGGTTTTGTGACGGCCAAAATACCCGTCGCAATTCGTAGCAAAATCATCACTATTTGCGACGGTTTTGCGACGGTATTTATGCCCTCGCAAATTGCGAGGGTTTTGCAACGGCGAGATATTTTAAAAAAAATATTTTTAAATAAATTTTCGTACGTCCGTCACAAAACCTTGCGAGGGTTTATTGTCCGTCGCAAAACCCTCGCAATTTGCGAGGATTTTGCGACGGCCAATAAACCCTCGCAAATTGCGAGGGTTTTGCGACGGCAAGTTATTTTTTAAAATAATATTTTTTAAAAATTTTTTTGAACGTCCATCGCAAAACCCTCGCAAATTGCGAGGGTTTTGCGACAGCAAATAACACTCGCAATTTGCGAGGGTTTTACGACGACAAATTATTTTTTAAAAAAATATTTTTAAAATTTTTGAACGTCCATCGCAAAGTCCTCGCAATTTGCGAGGGTTTTGCGACGGTAATTTATTTTTTTAAAAATATTTTTTAAAAAAAAAATTGAACGTCCATCGTAAAACCCTCGCAATTTGTGACGGCAAATAATCCTCGCAATTTGCGAGGGTTTTGCGACGGATATTTAATTTTAAAAAATATTTTTTAAAAAAATTTGAACGTCCATCGCAAAACCCTCGCAATTTGCGACGGCCAATAAACCCTCTCAATTTGCGAGGGTTTTGCGACGTGCAATTTATTTTTTAAAAAAATATTTTTAAAAAATTTTTTGAACTTCCATCGCAAAACCCTCGCAAATTGCGAGGGTTTTGCGACGGTAAATAACCCTCGCAATTTGCGATGGTTTTGCGACGACAAATTATTTTTTAAAAAAATATTTTTAAAATTTTTGAACGTCCATCGCAATGTCCTCGCAATTTGCGAGGGTTTTGCGACGGTAGTTAGCCCTTGCAATTTGCGAGGATTTTGCGACGGTAATTTATTTTTAAAAAAAATTGAACGTCCATCGCAAACTCTCGCAAATTGCGAGGATTTTGCGACGGCAATAACCCTCACAATTTGCGAGGGCTTTGCGACGATCGATTATTTTTTTAAAAAATATTTTAAAAATTTTTTAACATCCGTCGCAAAGTTCTCGCAATTTGCGAGGGTTTTGAGACGAATTTTCGGCTCTCGCAATTTGCGAGGGTTTTGCGACGGTCAATATTTTTAATTAAAAAATAAATAAATGACAAAATGTATAGAAAATCTCAAAACCCCAATTCGTCGCAAATTCGTCGCTAATATGTCACTAATTGCGACGAATTTGCGAGGGTTTTACAACAAAATAGGGTTTTAATCTTTTTTTTTAAAAATTTCTTTATGTGTTTATGTGATGGTGTATTTTGACAAATTTACTGAAATATTTTTAATAACATCTCTCAATTAGTGCATTTTATTATAATTTTGTATATGTAATTATGTCATGTTATACACCTAATGTATTGCATAAGTAAATGTATATAGTTAATTATGTTATGTTATATACTTATTCTAATATATAAGTATATGTATATAATGTATATAAGTATCTGTTTAGTTTAATATATATATATATATATATATATATACTATAACATGTAGGTATATATATACATATGTCTTATTTTTTAATCTATCACTTTGATTAAGTAGTGTAAAAGAAAAATAATTCAAATACTGTTATTATTGTTGATATCACTAAAAAAATTATGAAATTTATAATGTAGAGATCAATTTGTAATGTTCTTCGTCTCCTACATGTTAATATATATTATACTAATTTAGCTATGTATATACATATGTCCAATTTTTTAATATATCTATTTTGTTAAGGAGTGTATAAAATAAAATATGTAAAGAAAAACAATTCAAATACTGTTATTATTGTTGAGATTACTAAAAAAATATTGAAAATTATAATGTAGAGATTGATTTGTAATGTTATTCACCTCGAACATATTAATATATATTATACTATATAGTTATATATATACATATATCTAATTTTTTTATCTATTTATTTGATTAAGTGGTGTATAAATTAAAATATATAAAGAAAAATAATTTACATAATAATATTATTATTAGAATCACTAAAAAATAATAAAAATTATAATGTATAGATCGATTTATAATATTATTCGTATTAATTTATGAGAAATTAGCGAGGGTTTTATTTTTTCGTCACAAATTGCGACGAAATAGCTAGAAATTTAAAAAAAAATTAAAAATTTCCAAAATTTTTCACCCCCTCTTTTTTTTTTTTTCCCCCTCCTTCTTCCCCCTTCCTTCTTCCTCCTCAACTCCCCTCCCTCACCTCCCTCAAGCCCCCCCCCATCCGGCGCCCCCCTCCCGCTCCCCCCTCCCTCATCCCGGCGCCTCCACCCGCTCCCCCCTCCCTTTCCCCGCCGGCGACCCCCCCCATCCCGCGCCCCCCTCCCGCTCCCCCCTCCCTCATCCCGCGCCCCCTCCCCGCGCCCATCCCGCAGCCGCCCCCACCCCCGCGCCCCCTCCCTCAACTCCCCCCATCCCGCAGCGCCCCCCCCCAACTCCCCCACTGCTCTTCCTACCCCTTCAGCCCGCCCCCTCAATCGGCGCTCGCCATTCTCGTGCTCTCTGCTTGTCGTTGTTCTTGAAGCTGATTCGTTTGGGTAAGTAGTTAGAATTTATCTCTTGAGCTACTTCATTATCTTATAAACTTTGGGCAGATTTGCATTTCCCTTGAAGCTTTGAAATTTGGACGATTATTTGTGAATGAGCAGAGTTTGAATTGATGTATAAAAGTTGTATTGATGTTGGGGTTGAGTTTGAGGAGATTGTGAGTGACATGATGGTGGTTTGATGTGAGATTATTGATTTAAATTTGGAATTGTGAACTGGAATTGCTAAATTGTTAGTTGGAATTATTGTCCTTTTTAAACATTCAATGTGTTTTGATCTATACTTATAGTGCACTCTTTTTTACCCTGTTATAAAAAAATTACTACTTTGATCAAATTATATGGGAACTATGTTTTAGCTATATAAACCCTTATAAATTAATTTGATTGGTTATGATGCCATAATAGGAAGGTTGATTTCTGATTAGTTTAGTAATCTTATTACTTGATTATAATAATATATTAGTGTCTCTAGTGGAAGATTTAACTCTAGTAGAATGCTTTGAAGGCTCTTTTATGTGAGAAATCCGTTTCCTTAGATTATAAAGATGTAGGAGGTGCGTGTTGTTCATATAAATTGCCTTTTTGTTGAATTCAAATGTTGGATTCCCCATGAGTAATGGGTGATTACTCCTCCTGGGTAATGGGTGATTACCCCTAGTTATCCTTTTATTTATTTATTTATTTTTTTGTATAAATGAATGATCTGTCTTTGTTGTTTGCAATTGCATTTTGATTGTATAATTTTGAGGTGGCCTTGTGCCTGGAAAATGTCCAATTACAGGGGAGACTCTGTCAAATTTTTTTTCAAAATCTGCCGCTACTTAATGTGGAATAGAATAACTACCCTTATCTTGGAGTGTATTATTCGATTGAGCATGAGTATATATCCCATAATAGCATTATTATTAAAAATAATATTGCTAATAAGAATAAGAATAGGAGTAATGAAATGAGTAATAATAATAATAATAATTTCATATATAGGTCGATGTTAATAATAGCAGGAATAATATATGTTATAGAGAGAGTTTAAACAAATATAAACATTGGAATGAAAATAAATAAAATGTTATTATTTAACCATTGGAATGTGTAAAATAAGAATATAATTAGCTTTAATAGTATTTAATCTTAATCAAATTCCTCAATTAAGATTAAATACTTGGTTAAAACGTATATATTGAAGGTGTAACTGTATCCAACGATAGCAATTGTAAATTCTATGTTTTGGACCTCTTTTTGTTAGATAATAGAAAGGAAAATGTAATTATACTTCTCTTCCTTTTGTTTAAGGGGTGATTTTAATTATTGAGTTGATTGTTCTTTTCTCTCATTTAGATGTCATGGAGGATCGTAGTTGGATGTATAGAAGGCACGCTTCAGGTGTAAAAGGGATCACTATTGAATTTGAGGAAGGGGTTAAGGCTTTTTTGACATTTGCCTTATCAAATGCAATGTCAAGCGTAATTAGATGCCCGTGTGCAAAATGTAAGAATAAAAAGTACCGGATCCGAGCACAAGTTAAGCTCCACCTGTGGAAGTCCGGATTTGTGCCTAGGTATTACCGGTGGACATGTCATGGTGAGCCATTCGAGTGTCCCTCAAGTGTGTCTACCTCAATCCCAGAATCTGATTCACATCAAGAAAATCTGTCTCGCGAAATGGTCTTAGACGTAGCAGGACCCGACTTTCCCCCTGAAGCTCCATCAACAGTTCATTTTGAAGAGCCACCTAATGTGGAGGCACAAAGGTTTTACGATATGTTAAAGGCGGCAGAGACTCCTATATGGGATGGATGCACACAACATTCGCAGCTTTCACTGGCTTTAAGGTTATTAAACATTAAGTCTGAAAATAACCTCTCGCGTAAAGCCTTTAACGATGTTGTGCAATTGATGAAAGAGGTTGTGCCTAGCAGTAATACGATTCCTGATGATTTCTATCAGATGAAAAAATTAGTGGCTGGGTTGGGTTTGCCGGTACAAAAAATAGATGTATGCAATAATGGATGCATGCTTTACTAGAAAGATGACATGAATCGTAGAGAGTGTAAATTTTGTGGCCATCCTCGATTTGCATAGAAAAAGGTTGGGAAGAACACAAGTAGAAGGGAAATTTCATTCAAGAAGATGTATTACTTCCCGATAACACCGAGGCTACAAAGATTGTACACTTTCAAAACAACAGCTGAACACATGAGATGGCATGGAGAGAGTAGATCGGAGAAAGGCACAATGAGTCACCCTCGTGATACTGAAGCATGGCAACACTTTGATCGAATATATCCTGAGTTTGCAAAAGAAGTACGGAATGTCAAACTTGGTTTATGTACAGATGGATTCTCACCATTTGGGATGTCGGGTAAGCAATATTCATCCTGGCCGGTCATTCTCACACCGTATAATCTCCCCCCGTGGATGTGTATGAAGGATCCAGTCATGTTTTTAACAATCATTATCCCGGGCCCCAAGAATCCAAAGCACCAGGTGGATGTTTATTTACAACCCTTGATAGACGAATTAACCAAATTGTGGTTTGAATGTGTCACCACTTATGACATATCGAAGAAACAAAACTTCCAACTACGGGCGGCACTTTTGTGGACTATTAATGATTTTCCTGCATATGGTATGTTGAGTGGTCGGAGCACTCGCTGGGAGATCGGCTTGTCCATATTGTATGGGCAATACAAAGTCTTTTCATCTACAAAATGGTGGGAAACAATCATGGTTTGACTGTCACCGTCGTTTCTTACCATCGGATCATCCTTACGGGAGGGATACGTGATCTTTTAGGAATGATAGAGGTTCCGAGACATCACAGACTGTGCAATACCCTACTGGTGAAGAAATCTGGGATAGTTTGTCTAATTATGAAAAAATTACAGAAACATGCTAAGAAATTGGAAGGAGTAATGGCAGGGGAATATCTCATAATTGGGCAAAAATGAGTATTTTTTGGGATTTGCTGTATTGGCGTACTAATTTGGTCCGACATAATATTGATGTAATGCACAATGAGAAGAATGTATTTGACAATGTCATGAATACAGTTCTTGAGGTAAAGGGTAAATCAAAAGACAATTTAAAGGCTAGACGTGACTTAGAAATTTATTGCCATAGGCCCGAGCTACATGCCTTGAATGTGGGAGGAGGAAAAGTGGCTATACCTAAAGTCATTTACTCGTTGACATCAGAACAAAAGAAACTTTTGCTAGAATGGTTGAGGGGATTGCAACTCCCAGATGGATACGCTTCAAACATTGGAAGATGTGCTGATTTGAATGAGTTGAAGTTATCCGGTATGAAATCACATGACTGTCACGTATTCATGGAGAGACTACTTCCAATTGCATTGAAGGAATTTCTTCCTTCTAATGTATGGGGTGTTTTGACGGAGTTGAGTCTTTTTATCGTGATCTATGCTCTCCTAAGTTGAATGTAGCTCATATGGCCAAATTGGAGTCCGACATTCCTTTATTGTTATGTAAGTTGGAGAAGATATTTCCACCGCATTCTTTGATGTAATGGAACACCTATTAATTCATTTGCCTTACGAAGCAAGAGTTTGTGGCCCTGTTCAATATAGGTGGATGTACCCGTTTGAACGGTAATCGAATCATTCAATCTAATTCTTTTCATAGCGAGTTCGATATAAGCGTGTGTGACTCGAAGTCGTATTTTTTTAAATGACAGGTATTTGCATCAATTGAAAATCAAGGTGAAAAATAAGGCTAGAGTTGAATGGTCAATCTGCAATGCTTATCTAGTTGAGGAAGCATCCACTTTCTTCTCTTATTATTTTGAGCCACATGTACAAACAAAACGTACAATTCCAGCAGCGTAATGAAGAAGGTGAACGATTAGAGAGGGTGCAAGAACACTGGATCGTCAATCCGCAATGTTCAAGGACGGGTGATAGGACGAATTCGAAATCGGTTCCTTACTTCTGAAGAATTCGTTGCAGCAAGAATTTATATGTTGCTTAATTGTGGTGAAGTGCAGCCATACATTGAGTACGAGCTACTACTTCATATATTTTATACGATAAACGATAGCTCATAATGATTTTGACTCATTCCATCTAATTCTAATGCATTACGAGGCATTCACGGCACACTTACTGAAGTCCGGCTCGACTATATCGGAGATAGAAATCAATAGAAGTATCGACCTTGAATTTGCGAGAATGGTTTAGTGGATATGTAAGTCTCATAAGATAATAACTTGCATTTGGAACTCCATTGGGGATTCAATGGAGTTTCATAATGCTATAACTTTCATAATTACGAGGTTAACTTGTCTAATGTTTTTTAGGTACAAGATTTAGAAAATATGGTTACAAATGAATGCTTGAGGAACTTTGCTTGGGGTCCGTCAAGACTAGTGAAATCATATAGTGGGTACATAATTAATGGTTACCGATTTCACACTCATGATTATGCGGAGGGAAAGAAAACGGTTAATAGTGGTGTTTGCGTGAAAGGGATTGGAAATGACGCATCGGGACCCGATTACTATGGAGTGTTAAATGAGATTATTGAAGTGCAATTTCCTGGTAATCCACAGCAAAGCATTGTTCTTTTTAAATGTCACTGGTTTGATCAAACATTGAATCGTGGTACGAGGATACATCCGCAGTATAAGCTTGTAGAAATTAACCACAAAATGAGCTATGCTAACTATGATCCATTTGTTCTAGCTCAACAAGCTATCCAAGTGTATTATGCATCATATCCAGGGAGTAAGATGCCAAGATCTGATTGGTTGGCAGTTTGCAAAACCAAAGCTCGACATATAATAGATGCACCCGTGGTTGATAGAGCTTATCGGGAAGAAGTAGATGCTATCGACTGAAGTCAAGCATATCGTTATTTGTTGATCTTGGTATTCGACGCATGAGAATGGTATGAGTGAAATGTTGGATGTTCATGATGAGGCTATAACAGACAAGGGATAGTTCTCCTATAAATGAAGAGGAAGAAGATGAATGGGAAACGAGTAGCGATACCTCAGTAGATGATGATGAGTCTGTATCGGAGAATGATTCTAGTGAATAGGCCTGATATCAATTCATTTACAAATAATATAGTTAATGGTGAGGGAATCCTAAAATCTATTGCATCATTACTATCCCATGTCAAATTTTAACTTACAATTTATTTGTTACTTGAATCTACATGCCTTGAATCTTTTAATTTTTATTATTTTAAATTCCATCACATACAATTTTGTTTCACAATTTTGTCTAATTGTCGGGAATCTCATCTCCTTCTTTTTTTTGCAAGAATCTTTCGTTTAGACTTGTACAGCCCGGAGGATTTTTGTTATTCCTTATTATATTCTTTTGTGGTGTAAACAACAAAGTAGTTTATATATTGTATTGTTGCTGTATTGACAGACAATTCACAAGGACAGAGGCATTTATAATTTTTAGCTTGATTTTAACTATATCTAACATTTTAATTGGAACCCCGTGAGTGATGGGTGATCATTTCCCGTGAGTGATGGGTGATCATTCCTCTTGGGTAATGGGTGATTACCCCTAGTTATCTTTTGAATTTTTCTATATTTAAAAGATCTGTCTTTGTTGTTTGTAACAGCGTTTTGGTTGTCAAATCTTGAGGTGGCCTTGTGCCTGGGAAATGTCCAATTATAGGGGAGACTCTGTCAAATTTTTTTAAAAATTCAATTTACAATTACAATGTTTATTTTGACATATCCATCATCAGCAAAGCATTGTTATTGTATTACTTTAAACTAGCGAATAGATATAACGTTTCAATGTTATTATTCTTTTATCATTTTTATTCACGGTTATTTACATCCTTCTTTTGGAGTGGGCTTCGTCTTTATTGGTTACTTATTTTTCTTTTTTCATCTCCTTTAGCAATGTCTTCTAATGAAGGATCATTGAGGGAGGGGAGTCAGGAGGGTCAGGAGCCTTATACTCCATCCCCTACTCAGCTACAAAGGCTTTCAGTGCCTCATTCATTACATGGTTCTATTGGAGATGAGGGAGTACCATCCCGGCTTTTCAATCATCCGTCGCTTCGACTTCGCATTCTGTTGGGTTGCAAGTTACGGACTCCGACCTTGGATTGTTCCACGGGGAAACGGGTAAGTAACATATTCATACTTTGTAAGATGTTGATTATTAGTTCAATTATTATTATTATTTTTGAGATTAACATAACTATATTGTACATTGTCATTGCACCAAAAATAGGTTCGCTAGCTCGGACAAATGTGTCCGAGAAATTTCAAATATAATACAGTGAGTACTTCACTGGTTCGTATCCGACATACACGCACGTCCCGATAACCGTGCGAGACTTATGGTTTCAAGAATTTGGGGTAAGCAATTTTTGAGTATTTTTTATCGTTTAAGTACTATGTTATATGTTAATCGAAATCTTAATCATGATCATGCGAAATATTTTCGGTGGAGGGAAGAGTATGCTTCGCTAATTCGATCAACTTGGGAAAAGAAGTGTCGGACGCGATTTTCGGACATAATGTCTAGGCTGAGGAAGAGAGATGATTGGGTATGTCCTCATTGGATAGAGGCACGATATTGGAATGACATTTGCGAGTACTCGGAGATCGGAGAAGTATCGAAGCTCTCATCCACCAACAAAAAGAATCGTGGGAGTAGTTGCACCCATATCTGGAGGGTCTATTTCGTTCACGTAACACGAGGACCGTTTGGTAATTCACCTACATGCCTTAATTAATTATTAATCTAAATTGTTTTATTACAAATTTATGTAAGATTGTAATGATTACATTGTGTTAACATAAATATAGCGGGCCAAGGAGGGAGTTCTTTTAGCTACACAGACATGTTTGAGACATTACATGTCTTTCGGAGCGAGCCACAAAAGGGTCGGTTTGTCGAGTGAGCGATCTCGCTGTACATTGGTACTATATAGATTAAATATGTTGAAATTCTTTATACTCGTGTGGAATTTGTATTTTATTTTGATAATTACTATTGACAATTCTTTTTTTTTTTTTAGGATGAGGTGCGAAATCTCATACAGAGCACTCCTCAGTCCGAGTCTAGTGACTCTGTAAACTCTGTTGTTCCTCTTGATGAAAAAGCCATGTTCGTAAAGGCACAAGGCGGGTTCAAAAGGGGACGAGTTTTTGGGTTAGGCTCAGAGGCGACACATGTTCGAACTAGACTGTCTCAAAGTGGACTGCATGCATCTTCTCCTACACAAGTTGATATTGGACATCTAGTAGAGCAAAGGGTTCAACAGGCTGAGCGGAGATTTAATCGACAAATAGACTTGTACCGGGACTTCATGAGGCAACAGCAGTCTACATTTGGTGGTTGATGGCAGCTATGTCGGACAAAATGGGTATTCCTGCACCATCTATGCCATTCATAGAGGAGATAGAAGCGCGCATTGCGGCTGCTAATGCTGAAGATGAAGATCCAAATGTTGACGATGGATTTGATCCAGCTGATGAGCACCCGGGCCCACGTAGGGGCTCTCGTTCCCCTCCTCCACCTCCTTCTGCAGCTGCTCCTTCATTGCTTACATAGACTTATTATATTTATTTTTATACTCTTTATACACTATTACTTATTTTTGTGAATTATTTTACTTTTTTAGATACTTATTATGTATTTTATATTATATTTTAATATTTAATTATATTTATTTGGGTTTATTTTTAATTTTTTATAGTATTTTTTTGGATTATGAACATAGTGTTGATATTTATTTGTATAATATTTCAGAGTTGATTTATAGGGTAATAATTTAAAATAAATATAATAATAATAAAAAATTTATTGCAAAACCCTCGCAATTTGCGAGGGTATTGCGACGATTTTGCGAGGGTCACGACTTGGGGTTAATTCTCCCCTCGCAAAACCGTCGCAATTTGCGAGGGTTTTGCGAGGGCACAAGGTTGGCCCTCGCAAAACCCTCGCAAATTGCGACGGTGTTGCGAGATTCACGACTTGGGGTTAATTCTCCCCTCGCAAAACCGTCGCAATTTGCGAGGATCACAACTTGGGGTTAATTGTCCCCTCGCAAAACCGTCGCAATTTGCGAGGGTTTTGCGAGGGCATAAGGTTGGCCCTCGCAAAACCCTCGCAAATTGCGACGGTTTTGCGAGGGTCACAACTTGGGGTTAATTGTCCCCTGGCAAAACCGTCGCAATTTGCGAGGGTACAAGGTTAGCCCTCGCAAAACCCTCGCAAATTGCGACGGTTTTGTGAGGGTCCAAACCGTAGCCCTCGCAAAACCCTCGCAAATCTGCGACGGTTTTGCGAGGGTCACTGTTTTTCATCGCAAAATCGTCGCAAAAATTGTTCCTCTGGTGAAGTTTGACTAAAAAATATTCGTCGCAAAATCCTCGCAAAACCGTCGTAAATAGCAACGAATTTTTTTTGCCCTCGCAATTGCGACGGTTTCCCATGGCCGTCGCAAATTGCGACGTCGTTTTTTGCGACGGCTAAAACCGTCGCAAAAACGGTCAGCGACGGTTTTGGGACGGTTTTTGGCCGTCGCAAATGGCGATTTTTCCTGTTGTGTCTAAGCTTAATTGTATCGATCTTTCTAGTCCTGATATCAAGAGCTCTGCAGCTCTCCTCAAACAGGTACTTTGATGCTCTCAAACGCATCTGCACTTTTGCATTTATGTTTAAAGACTTTTATACTAACTGCCAATGACTTTTGTAATCCCTTAGGCATGCATGGATGAAGGGTTTTTCTATGTAATCAACCACGGAATCAGTCAGGAATTCATGGATGAGGTTTCCGCTGAAAGCAGAAAGTTTTTGTTTGGATAGTGGATGTTATGATTCGTATTTTGTTTGGGTTCTTGTAGAACTTCTCAACGAGTAAGATGTTATATCTCTTATAGTTAACGAATTATTTACTTTGCTAGAAGTATTATTGTTTTTATTTTAATAAAATTGACTTATTTATTATTTTAAAAAATTTAATATATTATTTATATTATAAAATAATTAATATACTTCTTATATAATATTTTTATATTTAAATTTAATATAAAATATTTTAAAATTTATATATTTCTTATTTTTATTATATTATAAATTTTATTTATATATAAAATTTTGTATTAAATTAATCAATATTAATTTATTTAGTACCGAAAGAGTACTTTACTGTATCTATCCTAATTCGCTAAATATAATCTTATAATTGAGATACGCCATCTACAGAGCATTTATTGTGACCATTGGCGATGCACTAGAGCGTTGGAGCAACGGTACTTTTAGGTAACAATTACACTTCAACTATTATACTTCTTTCGTTTTAAAATATTTAATTATAAAATTTTTATACACAAATTAAAAGTATTAAAAATAATATTATAATTTAGATAAAATTCTTATTCTACTCATATTAAAAAATATGATAATTATTAATTAGTAAAAATTCATAAGAAATAAGAAAAAAAAGAATTATTTAGAATAAATTGGGATAAAATAAAAAGAAATTAATTATTAATTTTAAAAATATATACATGAATAAATATTTTAAAATAAAATAAAAAATTTCATAAATAAATATTTTAAAATAAAAGAAGTAATTATTATTACTACTATAATTATTGTTTATATTAATAATTGCTTCCAAGTCAACACTTCATCGGGTCTTGGGGACCGGTCAAGAAAGAAAGATATGTCGTCTTTTTTAAATTATTAATTTTATCACAGTAATTATCATCTAATTTATAAAAGTTATTATTCAGTACTCCTTTGATTCATGCACGTCATATTCCTATTCAACATAAAAGATTGTATTCCTTGTTTTGTTTGACTCAGGATGGAATGAATAATTTAAAATTGAAAATAAATTATATAAAAATATATATTAAAAAATAATTGTGTAACTTTAAAAAAATTATTGTTTGACGTATTTCTTTATTTTGCAGATTGGATTCTTTATATCGACCAGTTTTGATTATGTCCTTGAATGCCTTCCAACTTGTCAATCCGCAGATAATCCTTCCAAGTACGTATCACATTAGCATAATTGATGAAGCCACACACACAACCATTCTTTTGATCGTTCTTCTACCAGTATAGTCACATTTGCTTTGAATAAAAGGCAGCGATAATTTTTAAAAAATCAGTTTTGAAAGTTGGAGAGGAGTCTCAAAGAAAAGCGCTCATCCATTTTCAGAACGTGGCACTCTATTTTCAAGAGTTTCTTTTCTTTTTTTTGGGGGGGGTTGAAGAAAAAAAGCTTTCGGAAATAGTTTCTTAGAGGTTTTTTATATGAATTGTTCTGAATTCTAACGTTCTTATAAGATTTAATATACAAAATATATTAGTAATAACTAAAAGGCAATATGCATTAAGGTAGTGAATGAAGTAATAACTCGAATACATATAACTTGTGTGTGCACGCGTGATTGCTTGGATGAATTTTTAACTTTAATTATTAAAATAATTTAAACAATATTTTCTCATGTAGGTTCCCTCCTATCAAAAGTGGAGATTTCATGCTGCAGAGGTATACAGAGCTCTATATTAAAGGAAATGAGCACTATATGAAAAAGGCCTGTTGATAGAAGTCTCCTCTTTACTCAATAATCGAAGTTGTTGTGAGTCTAAAGATCTAGAGTGTGATATTACTCTTAAGAATCTCCGTGTAATTTTCTCTTATAATGAACCATGGAGGGATCCAATTAAGAATGGCTTTTTGCTAGTGCCTCCGATGGCTATTCAAAGTCCATTTTCTGGTGCTAATGAATGGCCACTTGAATAATGTCTGAAACTCGTAGAGTGCGAGGAATGTCCGACATGCCTGAAAATATAATGGTTAGGATTAAAATAAGACTTCAAGAGATAGTTATAAAATTCAGAAATAATAAAATTCATGTCCGGCTAATCTTTCTAACATTTGGTCAATGAAAGGGAGAGGAAAATGGTCTTTCCTAGTTGCCTCATTTAATTTCCTATATTCAATGCATACCCTCCAACCGGTTACCAATCTTATTGGGATCAACTTATTTTTCTCATTAGGGCTCACAGTCATTCCTCACTTCTTTGGTACCACTTGTGTTAGACTAACCCAAATACTCTCATAAATACGGTAAATGATGTCGGAATCTAAGAGTTTAATCACCTCACCTTTTACCACATCACTCATGTTTGGGTTCATCCTACGTTGGGATTGTTCTACGAGTTTAGATCTTTCTTCCAACAAGATTTTATGAGTACAAAAAGAAGGGCTAATTCCCTTAATATCCATAATTTTTCATGCAATCACTCCCTTATATTTTTTCAATAGACTTACCAATTTAGTCTTTTGGTCACAAGTAAGGTCTTTGGCAATGATCACGGGCAGTTTTTCACCTTTTGCCAAAAATTCATATTCTAAGTACTCGGGGAGGTCTTTCAAATCCAATTCTAGTAGTTTCTCAATGGATGACGCCATCCTTCTCAAACTGCCTTTTTCTATTTCCTCAAATTCCTCCACCCTAAGGCCCTCAATGGAGTCTTCCAAATATGCAATAGATGGTGCCATATAACCTTGGACAAATGATTCTAGCACAAAGTCAAAGATAGGTTCATCGAGAATATCTGCTGATTAAAAAACAGAGGGAAGCATGCTTCTGCGGAAACAGAAATAAACAGATAGGAAAAAAAATGAAGAACAACAGCATGGAAGCGTTTAATCCATACCTCTGTGTGCCTTAAACCTCTTTAGCTGTGAAAGGATCAACTGAACCACAGGGATGGCTCCTTCTTGCCTACTTAATGAAGCCTCCGGTTGAAATTCCGCTAATCTCCTACTTCACCTTATTTGTATGAATGCTAAAGCTTTCCGGATCTCGGAATATTCCACTACCTCAATCCTTGTTGGTGAAACAAAAGGTGAGGAGGAACGGTCTCAACTTTCTTGATTATCTTGCTATTGATTAGCAAATATCAAGAACAAGGAAGAAAGAAGTCACGAGAGAGAGAGAACAGAGAAAAACAAGGCTTTTTCTTTTTTCCTTCACAGAGACATGATTCTCTTCCAAAAACCACGGTCTATTTTTATCTGATAACAATATTCCCCAGGATTTGATATTTCAAACACCCGAATATTATCAACAGAGTGAGTTTAGCTTAGCCTTAAACTCTTCTAAACTATATTTGGAAAAAACCTTATGGTCTAGGCTATTGGGCCAAAATAATATTTATTATTTTTCTTGGACCCAAAAAGTCCAAAATATTAAACATTAATTATTTATTTCCTGGGCTTACAGAAACAACACAATAAATAATTAAACAAGCCTTTTTCCATTTAGTTTAAGTCTAGATTAATTTTCTAATTATTCAAATTGGACCTTGGCCCTGAATAATTAATTAATCAATTAAACCAAATAATAAATTTCTCTCAACTTCTTTTTATTTATTTTTATTCTAGTCTAATAATAAATTAGACTTCCTGAATAAAATAAAATCTTCTTTAACTGAGACCAATTCCTCAACCCAAAATTAATTAGGACTTACAAGCTATTCCGAGGACCAAAAAGACACATCACCTTGACTACTAAAATGACCAAAATACCATTGCTATATAAATAGCTGTATTTTTCATTTTAAATATTTTCTAATATCACCAAAAGAAAATATTGACCCCAAGGACAATGCTGCATTAGCAAAGTCTTTGACCTACAGGTGAAATGACTAAAAAACCCCTCTACACATCGCCGTGCATTTAGAGAGGAAGAAGTGTATTAACATATCTCTAAATGACATCTACCATCCTTAAGCTTCTAGTCCTATGATCCACGACTTCTTAGAGTGTTTTCGCTTTTCAAGAAAACTACCCTAAAGCAAACATTCAAGTCATATTTCCTAGGACCCTGGACATTTAGATCATTCAGACAACCATAAGGGGCGATATTGTATAGAAAATATCTTGTATAAGTCTATCTTAACTAACTAGTCACACATACTCAACATGCAAGTATATTGGTCTTACGATAGAACCTCAACTATAGCATATCAAAATACATGCTTCCAGATTCGTCAGACCACCAACTTATATTCAAGTCGTAGAGTACTAGTCCACATTGTAGCAGCAGTAGTCTAGGTTTCTACCAAATAGTACTTTAAAAAACCACTACTGCAAGTCTTGTTCTATATATTCGAAATATGCTTATGTCATGAAGTGAGTGGACTATTCACTGGCCAAAGGTAAGCCGTTCTCTATTTGGAATTCATAACATAATAACCTAAACATGATGAGATTCCCATT
Source organism: Voacanga thouarsii (assembly GCA_026120185.1). Taxonomy (NCBI): domain Eukaryota; kingdom Viridiplantae; phylum Streptophyta; class Magnoliopsida; order Gentianales; family Apocynaceae; genus Voacanga; species Voacanga thouarsii. Next base: position 2,471,452 of record JANUWF010001224.1, on the reverse strand, counting down.
CTCATCAATCGGCCAAGAACAAATGTTTATGTGTTAAATAACCCGTGATTCATACCTTATTGTGAAATACCACCATTCACATGGATCACTCATTTAAACATAATAGGTCTTTTCCAAATGAAATTGTGCACAAATAAAAAGTAAATTCACAAATAATTTCTGAAAATAAATTCTTTTATTAAAATATTCGATGTTTACATCAGAAACCTAGTCTAAGAGAGCATATTTCCCAACAATATCAACCCTTAAGCAAGAATCATCACAAGAAGTAGGATGTTGCATGCTTTTGCTGATTTTTATAATGACTTCCTTGTCCCCAACAGTAAGTTTTAGTTTTCCTCCACGAACATCAATTAGAGCTTTAGCAGTTGCTAAAAAAGGTCGACCTAGGATTAAAGGTACTTTAGAATCTTCATTCATGTCAGAATTATAAAATCCACAGGGAATATGAATTTATCCACTTTAACCAAGACATCTTCAATTATTCTTTTAGAATATTTAATCGATCGATCCGCAAGTTGAATACTTATCCTAGTGAGCGTAGGTTCGCTTAGACCTAGCTTTTTGAAATTTTTATAAGGTAACAGATTAATACTCGTACCTAGGTCAGCTAAATTGCAAAATGTAAGAGTACCAACAAGACAAGGAATAGAAAAACTCTCTGGATCACTTTCTTTTCGGGGCATCATCCGTTGGTCTTGAAAGATAGCTAGCATTCTTCATTTAACACCATAGTGGATAATTCCTCCAACCTTTTTTTGTTTACAAGCATGCTTTTGAGAAATTTTGCATATTTGGGCATGTGCACTAAGGCTTCACTAAATGGAATATTTATATGCAGTTGTTTATAGATTTTCAAGAAATTGTCAAATTGTGCATCTTTTCTTGCTTTGTGTGTGCGAGTGGGGTAGGGTTCTAGTGGCTGAAAATCTGGTTTTTTAGGCTATTTTTCGAAAGGTTCAACAATAAGGGTTGGTTCTAGCCCATCTTCTTTAATGGGTACCGGTTTTGTGCTAGGATTGGGCAACTCCTTGCCATTCCTTAGTGTAAAAGCAGCTGAATCATGCTGTACTTCTACCCCTACTGGTGATTTTATCACTAAATCCGTTAAAAACTAAATTTGCCTCTCCATATTTCTAACCATGCCCTCAAATTTTTCTAGCGTGTCTGCTATCTCAGAAAAATGCTTAGTTACATGGGTAGCAAATTTTTCCAACACCCCTTCTAAGGCAATGGAGTCAGGTGGTTGAGATGTCATTCCGTGAGATATGTTAGGATATCGTCCCAAGCTCCAATTAGCCATCTTACCTATACAAAATAGTTGGTTAGTATCATATATACACACATCATAATTAAGTTAGTTAGTGAGGGTACACAAGCCAAGGTACAAATTAAGTTACAAGGAATTACACATACAGAGACATTAAAGTCCAAGTATACAAGAAAACAACATATAGTACCTAGTTATACAAGGAACATATATACATATTTACATATTTTGTGAAACCCCTAGTTAAAACAACCTTAGAGTAAGGGGGTTGGGATGCATATCATATTTTCTTGCATGCATAAATATATTTTTGTATGATTTTATGTGCTTTAGATGGGTGATTTATAGTCTAGAAGGCTTAATTGTATTTATTGAGTAAGAAGGGCAAAATGGTAATTTTTGCTTGAGGTGAAAATGGGGAGATAGCTTGAGGATTAAATAGGAAAAATATTTGGGAGAGAAAATAAGAACAAGAGTTATTGTGGTTTGGTGGTTAGAGCATTGGAATTAATTCTTGAGGTCTTGTGTTCAAATTCCATCATTGGAGTTTTATCATGATTAAATTTTATTTTTGGTTAGGTAGGCTATATTTCAACCTTTGCATGCTTTAGGGAAGTAGGAGTGTTTTCATAGGGGAGACATGATAGGGATGTCCTAATCCTAATCTTGTGCCCTACAAAAATTTTTAAGGGATTCATACCCTTCTTGATCTCTAACTTTCCTTACTTTTTAATCAATTAGGTTGATCCAATTATCTAAGCCATTTTATTTCCAGAAAATTTCCAGCAAGCTTCTTTGAGCTTGGAGTGTCAAAAATGTCTGTGTGAGAATTTCTTCTTGACCAAAAATGGGGAGGAGTTGTCAAAGGTTCCCAAGAGAATTAATCTCCATGTTGGAACCTTCAAACTCTAACCTAGTTGTGTTCATCTTCTCCATGTAGTAAACTGGAAATTTTTCCAGTTTCTTGATCAGTCCAATAGTAAAAAATTTCAGCTATCTTTTCCTCTCAAATATTGCTAGAAAAATGACCATTTCACTTAGCTTGAGGACTGAACATTCTAGCTAAAACCGGACTACACAAAAGCTGTGCAAACCAGAAAAATTTCTGGACATCTTTCGTAGCAAAGCAGTCTAAAAAACCCAATTGTTCTTCCACCTTTTTAACTAGCATTTCAACCTTGGTTTTCCTCCATAAAAAGGTTGGAAGCCAACCTTAAAGGACCCTCTAATGGCCATTCAAACCTTCTGCAAGCTGACTGAAATATGGCAGAAAATTCTGCCCAGAAATTCCAGCAAGCTTGCGAAAACTCTATTCAGAATTTCCAGCTTTGTTTTCTTCTTCACCCTTGACCGAAACTTCCTCCCTTTTTCTGTGCAAACTCTCCTTGAACAGCCATGAACTGAACTTCATCTTCTTCACGATTGTTCTACTCGAAAAATAGTCCATGGCTTCTCTTAAAATCTCTCCATCAATCACACCAATCAAACCATTAATTGAAGTCCAGAATTTCAACAAGATATTTTAGCAAAGTACCATAGATTAACCCTCAAACAACCAAAAAATTCCTTCACCATTGTACACCATATTTTTGGCCACTCTAAAGCTCCTTCAACCATCATTCATCTCAGCAAAAATCATAGCCAAGCAGCTGGCCATTGTAGCTTTCCAAAAGCTCTCCATTAACTAAGATCTTCTTACTATATTTGTTTTCAAAATTGATTCCCTAAATTATTCTTTTTGAATTTCAAACATCTAACTTTCCTTTCAAATATGAAAATCCAATTGCCAAAAACCACTCAAATAATTCGGCTACCCTTCTCCCACAGAATTTTGGCCAGCTTCAACCAATTTCTCTCCATTCTCTCCAAACCTTCAAGAACACCAAAAACACCTACTACCATTTTCATGCCTAAGACCATCCAAAACCACTTCAATCTTCTCAAAAAACTCCAGACTATACCTACTCAACTTCGTGAACCCATTCCTGCAATTTTTAACATCAAACTCGGAAATCAAAGTCTCACTTTTGGATCAAAAACCAGAATTTTCTTGAAAGCTCAAGAACACCTTCAAGGTAAGCACGATCAATCATCTCCATCTTCATTCATCTTCAACTCCTAATGAATATATATATATATATATATATGTATGTATATATGCATATACTAATGAACTCTCTTTTTCTTTCTCTCTCTCTCTCTCTCTCTCTCTCTCTCTGTCGAATGGTTACTTCAACCATGGCCATATTTTCTTCTTCTCTCTTGGACGGATCAAGTCTTCTAAGAGTAAGGATTCTTTTGAAACTACTTCAAGGTAGTCATCAATTAAGTAAGCCTCTTCAACCTTCTCTTTAAATTATAGATCATATCTCTAGGATGATATTGGAAGGGGATGGATTATGATTAGGGCTTGAGCAAGTGTTGTTGTGATAGAGTTGAGATTGAAGCATGAATGAATGTGTGTATATGATGGAGATGGGATTGATGCATGAGATGATTTGTCTTGGTTGAATGTTGTGGTGCTTTAGGGTTTGTTGCATGCCTTCATGTCGTGACTAGTATGATTAATCAAGCATGTTAGAGATTATGTCACCTTTAGTGAATAGGGTTTATGTTCTTGTATTCTTGTTGAGGCCATGCATATGATTATGTTTAGTGGAGTTGAGATCATGTGTTGGTAAATTTAGATCTATGCCTTTATTCATGATTTGGATGATTGGTGTAGAGTGTATGTTCATAATTATGGTTAGCAATAGAAATTATGATAATGACCTTATTGTCCCTAAGCTAATTAAGTTAGCCAATTTTATTTCATCAATAAAAATGATCTATGCTATAATTTCTCCTAGTGATTTCGAAAACCCTAGGAAAATATGGTTTTGAGCAATTATATAAAATAATAATATTTTAGTCAAATAAATGATAGCTTTTGTTAAAGAAATAAAATATATAGATATTATATATAATAATATCATTTAATCAAGCCTTTTATATAAATAATCATAATAGGTAAAATATTAATTTTGAAAGTCATATATTCATATATACTATTAAAATTTATTTATTATCTTTTAATCAAAACCTATTAAAATTTACTTACAACTAATTTTAGTTACCAATTATTTTCTAATAATTAATTATTAATGGATTATTATTTTAAATTATATTATCTAGGGCATAGGACCCTTCATCAAATAAACCCTAATTTATTTATAGCAAGATTTAAGCCTTCAACATATTAGTATCTAATTCACAAACCCTAGTTAATTTAATATCAAGCTAGATTTATCTTATAAACCATTTATTTATTATCTAGCCTTAAAGTTTGGGACATTAAGGTCATGATTGTAGTATGTTGAGTTAGGTTTATTTGTGAAAATGAATTTTGGCTTGAGTTTAATTATGGCTTATATTTACCCCTAGGCGGGGTTAGGTCAGCTGTTGGAGACCTTTATTTTATCTCGAGTAAAGGATTAGGTAAGCTCCTGCATAAAATTTGTTTGATGCAAAATGATTACTATAGCAAGCTAAATGTGGAGTGCATGGACACTCACTTCTGTAAAGGCAATTGAGGATTGTCTCATTTCTCATTTCAGGCAAATAATTATTTGGAAATCAATGGGCAGTTTTACTCAAATCCTAAAACTCTTTCTAAAACTAGTTTTGCCCCAAACTTTGAAAATCCTTAATTGCCATTTTTAAGTGGATTTATGTTTTATTCGTTTTTTTTTTCTCCAAGTGGGATAAATTACGTTGAGTACTCAATAAGGGTGGATTGTTAGGACTAGTCTTTGAAGGGTTAGAGTAAGTCTCTCAGTAGGTGGCCACTTCTGAGGGGTAAGTCCTTCCCAGATAAAATGTCAGTTCAGTAGGTCGTGCTGGTTCGAGCTAACAAGTTTCAGTCAGGTGGACTGTGTGTTGTCGGAATGGACAACCGGTTTTGTTTGGGTATAGAGAAGGAGGAGTATCTTACCCGGTAGGCCAATCACCCACTTTTTGTCAGTCTACACAAAGTGTGGCATTCTGACTGTTGTATGGTTATGGGGCCCAACGTGTGGTAACCCATGACCACCCTTTTGAGTGGTTGATTTTATTGTACTTGTATTGTTGGAAAAGTCAGAACACCACTCTTGGTTTTGACTATTATTTATTGCTTGTCAGTATTTCTCTTATGAAGTTCTTACACTTTACATTCGCAAACTGTTTTCATTGAACACTCAAAGCACACACGGACTTATTGAGATTTTTATCTCATCACCATTTTTACTATGATTTTAGGTCGATCCTGCTGTGGGGATGAGTAGCTAGTTGTTGCCTGCCTTGGAAGATATTCTGATATTTATTTTGTGTAATGCTTTGGGAGTTGAGAGTGAACAATTTTTATTTTGGATTTATTCATAAATTTTGGGTTGTAATAAGTTTTAAAATTTTAAAGTATTGCTTTATTTTTATTGTGTGTCCTAGTTATAAAGACCCCTTATTTCGTGGTTGAAGAAGTTTTGGCCGAGCAGGAATAGGAAAATACAAAAAATCCTTGGATAAGCCCTAATTTCGAGTACAGAATTTCCGCCTTTAGAACCTACCTGGCGTCGAGTACCTTTGACCCACCTTGCGCTAAGTACATTCTATTCTTCCTCTGTTTTGCTATGTTTTTGGCTGTCTTTTCCTTAGTAAGCAGAATAGACCCAGCGCCAGGTACACTTGCTGAACTTGGTGCCAGGTCTGTTATGGAAAAATCCCTGAAACTCGTTTAATCTCTACTGCTAGACAGAATGGACCCAGTGCCTGGTCCACTGGCTGGGCCTAGCGCCAGGTGCATTTTGGTTTTGTACACTTTCTGCTCGATTTTTACTTAAATCTACAAATATTTTTCAAAAACACCTTTTACAAGTAAAATGTCAAATAGAAAGGAATATGCCTAGTTATTACAGTAAATGTATCTTAAAACAACTTCAAATAACTAGAAAAAGAATGGTGATTTTAACCCCTAGATTGAATAAAAAAGAAAGAGAAGTAAGTCAAAGAATGTTTGTTACATTTTAATTTTCTATATTTTATTTTTTATCTATTGGCTAATTAATTTGCCTTTTTTAGAGTTAATTGACTCAGAAGATGTAATAGATAGCTCTTCATTGACAAAAGCAGCAAAGACTTCAATTTGATATGTAAATTATTTATTTAATTTTGCTCTTGAAGTTTATATTATATTTTAACGTTTGAAGTGATAATTAGTATTTCTATTGTTTTTCCTCTTTATTTAATTAGATATATTTTTTGAGAATTGTTGATGAAGAATGGGAAAGTTGAAGACAGCTTCTTGGATGAATTGATGATATTTTATATTATGTAATAGTTATAAACTTATGGATATTTGGTATTATTGTTGTAAACTATTATTTAATGCTTAGTTTCTAATTTATATGTGTTCTATGATATTGTTATTTATGAACTTGGACTATTTTTTTTTTATTTTTGTAAACTTGAAATTTTGAGAATTTGGAATTGTAGTTGTTTTAATGTTTTGTACAAGGATTTTTACATAGGAACATTGTTTTTACTTAGAATTTACCCGACCTGGACCCGTTACTCGGATACACGAGTATGGGTCCTTTTATTATAGACCTGCCAGGTATACGGGTTGGGTCTGGGTCAGGGTTCGGGACGGGGTGATCTGGACCCGATTCAACCTGTTTACACCTCTACATGTGCCGACAGCTAAATAAAGTTTTTTTTTTTTTTAATAAATGAAGACAACTACACATTTGATCACTATAGTAGAAAAGTATAGTCCCAACCCCATACCCAGAATTACAATGGAATGGGTTCTTGCAAAAAAAGCTCCAATTTTGATAAATTTGGAGTCTATTAGCCTGAGTTGGGTAAGAAGACCACAAATAGAGTAATGCATCTTATGCAAATATATCATTTTCTTTAAATCGGTTCTCTACAACATTATCATGAAAAATCTTCTCCACTCAACTCCAACCTTACAACCAAAAATCAAACTTAAATTCACTTGCTATATTCTTCACTATTCATTATACTTGTCTTTTATACTTGAGTCAAGTAATCTCATAAAGGAATTGAATTTTTTGTTAAATTAGGAAAGTTAAGTATTTTGAGACCTCTATTTTAAGCAAGGCCTTCTGTTCATTCTAATTGAATCTTCAAATTTGTGGGAACGTTGCAAAGAAGCTGCCCTAGCAAGGTAGGGCTACTCACAAAATTATAGAATAACTGATCGGATCTGATAGGGGCTAAATTAGTCATATTTTTCTAGTTATTTGAGGCTCTTTTGTGATACATTTTGTTCAATAACTAGTCATATTCCTTCATATTTGAGATTTTACCCTTGGAAATATATTTTGTTCATTATAAAAGATTTTTGGGGTAAAACGAAGCATAAACGTCACAAAACAGAAGAGAAGCGGCGTCGGACAAGGCATAGGAACTGGCACAGGTCATGCACTATTGACACACACTTTGAGGCGATGAAAAATTATCAAAACAGACTGGAACAGAGTGGAATTGGTGCCGAATCCAGTAGCTAAGGCGGCGCCGGTTATATTCTGGACTACATGGTGTTGAAATCAAGAAAAAATCGATGAACGAGTGGAGAACCAGAACACAATCGGCACCGGCTTCGAGAGCCAAGGCGGCACTAGCTGTGCTCTGAGGAAAAGGCGGGATTGTGATTTTTCTACGCAATTTTTGATAATTTGTGGAGTTTTAGTATCTTCTAACTTCTACTCGGCCAAGAACATTACACCAACGATTTTAGGCACTTTCCAAGCCTATAAATAGATGAAAAACACAAGGAAAAATGGGAGAATTCATTGATTATCGCAAAAAATCATTCAATCAAAGGAGGAATTCTTCAAATCAAGGAGGATTGTGCAAGAAGGTCTTCAAAGGAAGAAGAAGGAGGCTTGTCTATAAGTTCTTTCTTTTACTTTGTTTTCTTTTTCTTGAACAATGATATGTTAATTGTTTTATAGTAATTCAACATTGTTTTAGATATTCATGGTATTTAGAGTTATTTGATCTTTCAATTAATTGATTGCTTTTCTTAGTATTTAATTACTTGTGCCTCTTACGAGATTATTTGGTTGTTTCTTTCCATTGACTTGCTTGAAAAAGAGGTTGATGGTGGTTTCAATCCATTAGTTTTATATTTGTTGTCTTTTAACTTGCTTGAAAAAAGGGGTTAATTGCGAAGAACGAAGTAATTAAAAGTTAATTGATGTCTGCCAGAATATGGATTCATTGGTTAATTTCATGTTTTAAGTTTGCCAGAGTTTGAAAATTTAATCAATGATTGTGTTTAATGCATCTTTTGGGTGAATTAGTTGAGACAGAATATGTGGTACTAATTTGTCTAGAAGATAGTGATTTCATGGATTGAAAAAGAAGTGAGTCTATCCTAATTCTTCATGATGCCAAGGGAATAATTAGTTATGATAATGGTTGGGTTCTTTAAGATCATGTTTGTCTAAACAATAGCTTAAGTTACATAATTCTCCATTATTGACATGTATATATTTTATTTTATTTTAATTTATTTCACTTTGTATTTCTTTTTCACTTTATGGAGTCGATTAAACAATGAAAGAAAAGTGATTAATGTATACTTGTTCCTTGAGGATCGATACTTGTTTGAACCCTATGCTATGTTAATGATGAGTATGCTTGCTCATATTTGTAATTTAGGGTTAAAGTTTTAATTTAAACTTGATTGGGAATGTACTTAATTTTTATATGATTTTTATATCTAAATCCATACACATCACGATCTAAATAAATGAATAAAAAAGAATCGAAATAAAACAATCATTGATTTTTTACTTTTTCGAATTAAACCATTCTAAAATTTCTTATGTAATATTTATACCTAGAACCATTCTGAATTGTACAAAAACCATTCCAAACCGAAAAGCATAATATATATAGTTACACACACACACACACACACACACACACACACACACACACGTGTGCGCACATATATACACACACATATACATATACATACACACACACACACACACATACGCACACACACACACATACGTACATACATACATACATACATACATACATACATACATACATACATACATACATACATACATACATACATACGTACATACATACATACATACATACATACATACATACATACATACATACATACATACATACATACATACATACATACATACATACATACATACATACATACATACATACATACATACATACATACATATATATATATATATATATATATATATATATATACTTACATGCATATATATTTAAAAAGAAAGATAAAATTTTTTAATTTTTTATTAATGTGTAAAAAATTAGAAATAATATAATCAATTCTATTTTTTCTTAATGATAAAAAATAAGATTTATGACTAAATAATAAAAGTATATTGAAATTTAATAATAGTATTTTTGAATTGATAATATGTAGTTTAATATGGCCGATTGAGATTTAGTCGATGAAAACCGATATATTTTTATTATAAATAATTTTAAAAACTTTATATATCATTTTTAGTTATACCATTTGCAAGATGAGATCTTTAATATTCTTAATTCCTTTATTTTTTAAGAGCAAAATTTTTTTTTTTAGAATTTTTTATAAAAATTTTAATTTTTATCATTTTGGCCTAAAAAAAATTCATTATTCTAAATAAAATTTGAAAAATATAATATTAAAATAGTTTTTTTTTTGTCAATGAATTAATTAATTTTGTTTAATTTAATATCTATAAATTGATAACAACAATAATATTAATATTAAATAAGTTAATTGATTATCAATTATGCTTTTAAGGTTTAACATAATAAGTTCATTATAATTTAATATTTAAAAATATAATATAAATTTACCTTGAAAAATAATAAAATAAAATAAATGTTTTGACAATAATAAAATAATTTTTTAGTTAACTAAAAGATGAATAATACAAAGGCCCACTCTTCTCAAAACAAAAGTTCTTCCTTTCTTCTAACATCAACTTTCTATATTCTTCTTACTTCTTGTTCTTAGACTTATGGGTGCAAGTGCCACTTTCCTTTTTCTTTTTCTCAGATGCCCTAGCCTGCTACAATGGCGCTACCACCCTACCTAAACTCACTTTTCCTCCATTTTCTCTAGTAGGTTCAATGCTATGCTAAGTGACAAAGTGAGAGAGAGAATTGAGATTTGCCTTCAGGTGCCAAGAAAGAATGGAAGTAGCATGCACATGGATTTATTTGGCAATGATTAGTTGAAAATATTAATTCTTGTTAGGGAAATGTTTTAAGACTAAATTTTGCATTTTATTTATTATGACTAAGATTTATATTAATACTAAAATTTGTATTAAGGCTGTGATTGGTCACTACCATAGAGGTTATTTTAATTTTATTTTAGAATCTTATTTTAAATTAAGATTTGAGAATTATTAATATGTATTTTTCAAATTTGTGGATAACATCTATTTTTTGTGAAAAATGTTCAAGAACATTTGAAAAATGAATTGGAATCATTTTTGTCCTATTAGGACTGAAGATTGGAATATCCATCCCGTCTTGTCTTGAAGCTTTAGGATAACACAGGATGGATTTTTTGGCATTACAATTCGAGACTGGTACTAAGGATATAGGAGAACTAAAATTTCTTGAAGGTACTGGAGATCCCCAAATCCCCAAAATGTCTCGAACTGTGAGCACCCCTAGAAGTAGATCTAAGATGACCAAATGACATTTTATATCGTGCCTCTGGTTGTGCCACACCGTGTAGAGAGATTGTGCATTAATAATCCCAATTTGCACTTTTTAGTCATGATGCATGGCATGTGGCAGGTGTACCACATATTGTGCTGGGTGAGTTGAGCTTCTTTACCTTCTGTTATGCACACTCGTGCAACTTCTAGTGTACTCCTCCTTCATTTTTCATGCTTAAAATTGCTAGTTTTGTGTTTTTCTTCCCTTATATTTATCTTTGTTGTTCTTTCTTTTCATATGTTTTTGTGTCTAGAAAAATTTTATTAAGTAGTTTTTTTTCTTTGTTATTGTTTTTGTTTGGGGCTTCTTTCTTTGGGAATAGATTTCTATGTCTAACAATTTTCTCTCTGCATAGCCTTGTAAGTTTTTCTTTAAGAATGATGAAATACATAACTTTTGGAGATTATCTTAGAGATTTGGCAGTCACTCATGAAATCATATACATACTTTGGCTTGTGATGTATTGTTTTTTTTACCCCCTTATCTTACTGGTCCCTTTTGGCTATACTTTTTGGTTTTACTTTCGTCCATTGAAGGTAATACCTAGTTTAAGTGTGGGGGTATGAATTGCATATTTTTTTCAAGTTTTTATGTGATTTTTAGGTTTTGGGCAAATTTTTAAAATTTTTTGAAGCTTTTTGAGTTTAAATTAATGGAGCCAATTCTTTTCTATTTACTTTGTAAAATAATTTGATGTTTATTTTGTTGATATAGTTTGCAATAATTTTTTTTTTATTAGGTTGAATATATGCTAAGTCTTGAGAATTTAGTTTAACCTTATTTATTTCTTAATAGATGAGGGAAGCTTTTAACTTTGAGACATTTATATAAGTAGTATGATGATGAATAAGTAAGGTATATGTGCTGAATTTTATTAAAAGATTATCTAGACTAGGCCTAAATTTGGATTTAAATAATTAGGGGGGAAAAAGAGAATGCAAGTATCCATTTTGGTTGCATTGCTATGAGTGGGAAAAAAAAAAGAGAAAAGAGTGAAAAAAATGGTTGTGAGCAAAAAAAAATGCTAGTTGTAATCTTCATCTTTTCTTGAAGAAAAAATATTGAGTAGAAAAAAAAGGGCTAATATGGAGCATAAAATGCATTCAATCAAATTGAGAGAAAAAAAATTCTAGTCTGCTACCTAATTTGTAGCAGTTTAGACAACTACAGAGTACAAAGACTTGAATTAGTTTATATATTCCTAACTTATATGATTTGCCTTATTTATATGTTTTGATCAAAGAAATGAGTGGAACACATTAAATAAGTTTTAAACTAACTTCAATAGTCATGGGTATGTATAATCTAATATGTTAGTTTGTTTAAGATTGACTTGATTGAGTGAGTGTTAAATTATCTTACATTGTGAAAGGAAAGGATGTCATCTACACCATATTTCGACAAAATTGAAAACCTATTTTGAACTTGTTTTGAAAAGTAATTTTGCTCGAAGATGTGCAAAAAGTTAAGTATGGGGTATTTGTTAAACGTGAAAATATCATATTTTATAACCCTTCTACTTAGCTTTTGTGCACCCTTTTGGTGTGATATTGGATTGTTTCTACTCATTTTGTGTTCTTTTATGTTTTTAGGTCATTTTGTGAAAATGAGTAAAATATCGGCTGAAATGACGAATTTTCACACAGAGATGATTGCTGAAAGATCTAGGAGGCCTTGGAACATAATTCAAATAAGTTTTAAAGGTGATACAATGCACTTACATAGGATGATGCATGGCCAAGCATCAAACCATGCAAAATAGAGTAAGAAGAGAGTTCTACGACCCTTGCACGGTAGATGGCATGGCCATGCCATAGGCCGTGCCAAACAAGGGATTTAAAGTACTCTTGGAATTTGTGAAATTTGATAGTCTACAATCTGCATCGCAAATCATGGTCATGTTGCTACCCCTGCAAGCTCTGCACAGCCAGGAGCATGGCCATGCAGATGACCATTCTATAAGCGAGGAAATTCTATCTAGAAGGTTGCACAGCACGGCCGTGTAACTGCTTGTGCTAACTTCCAAAATGTTTATGAAAGCTATTTTAAGGTGATTATTTATGCAATATCAGATTTCATTCTTATCAATTGTGCTTGAGTCAATTATGTATAGTTAACAACCTTTTGACTCGCATAACTATATAGCTAAGATAGTTGATCTTTTGATTGATTTGTCTACGTAGCATTTATTAACTTAGTGAGGTTTCAAGGTTAACTAGCTTAATGAAGTTGATAGGGAAATGTATAATGTTTAAATTGCATATTTTTATAGTTAGAAATGTATGTGATTTGATATTGGTGATACCTTTATGTGTTTATCGATCATGACTATCAATCTAATAACTGATTAATTGAAGTATTAAAGTCATTAAGAAAAGGTTAGTAAAGTTGGATTGGATTAAGAATCAGATTAGGGATTAGTTAGAAGCATTGAGCAAAGATTAATCCAATTTTGCAAGGATAGGGATATGAGGTGTTGAACAAGAATTTTAAAACCAATTACTTATGAGAATCCAATCTATTATAGGTTTCCTAATTTGATCTCAAAACATGTTCCTAAGGCAAGTTAGTTTCCTAACTGGTTTGAATTTATTTTCTTATTTTGTCAGTTTCTTATTTCTTTTATGACTTAGATTAAGTAGTTTCCTATTTTATTCCCCCATTTGCTTTATGTTGGAGACAACATAAGGATTCATTCAAGTTAATTATTTAAGAGTTGTTCATAAGATTAAGAGAATTAGAGAATAAAAAAATATACTTCTTTTTATTTCCTCAAGAGATTGACACCTTACCTGCTACTATACTCAACATATTTAGGAGGAGGTAGTGTTTAAAATTGTTGGTGCATGATGACTACAAATAAAATACAATTGCTGTCAAAAAATAAAAAATAGACCACATTGAAGAGAAGCTCAAATTCAAATATAAGTTTCATAACATCAAAATTTAACATTCATAGGCTAAAGGATTGTTTGAAATTTAAAACGCAATGGAAACATGTTCTATAAAATTTATTTCTTCCTAAGAATCTAGGAATACTTACATTTACGGTGCATAAAGCGAATTACGAGCCGTAGTATTATGTTTGACGGAGGCTCTTAGTTTGTAACAAATACTTGTTTTGTAGGAATACCAGCAAGTGTTTACTCTTTCGCATCAAACACACACCAAGAAATCACCTTTCAATCTTCAAGAGTATTCTCAAACCTATTGTAGTCTATCTATCGGTGAGAATAGAAACTAGAATGAAGAATCAGTAAGAGTGTGGGAGAGCTGTGTTGGAGGAGAAAAGAGGCAACGCACACGTGAATAGTGAAATGCAACGTCTTCCCAAACCCTGCGCCTCCCTTTTCCTTTTGTAGGCCGACTATGCAAGGTTCCAAAACCCTAGTAGTTGTCTTTTCACTCCTTGATAGGCTAAGGTTTGACCTAACCACTTAATCAATCCAAGACTGATATTCAATTCTTTTATTAATTAATTACTTCTCCTAGAACCAATATAAAATTATCCAAGACAATTACTTAATAATCTAATTTAATTAAAGTGGTCCAACATATTATTCTAGTATAAATAAATAATTAATAGACTATTAGAATAATTCTTCTAATATTGATCTTGTTCAAAAAGCCCACAGAGTAAATATATTACTAAGGTTACCTAAATTACTCTAATGACCAAAAGACGTGTTATTCTTGACCACTAAAAAGAATAAAATACTTCTACTAGTAAATAATTATATTTTATCATTTTAAATATTTCATTTATCACCATATAGAAATATTGAACCCATGAATAATATTATAAATGCTGTAAAATCCCACCTAAACCTACCCTAGAATTAGAGGGATGTGATGCATTTCATGACATATTACATAAAAATATATTTATTGGATAAATTTGTGTGCCTTAGAATTGTTATATATGGGTTTTATAGTTTATTTGTGTTTGTTGAGGGTAATTAAGGAATTTCACTTGAGAATGAATTAGAAAGAGGCTTGAGATTTAGAAAGGAAAAGAATTAGGTTGAGAAAATAAGAACAAGAATTAATATGGTTAAGTGGTTAGAACTTTGTGGTTAATTTCAAAGGTCTTGAGTTCAAATCCCATCAATTAAGTATTTTTTTTATTAAAATTATCCTAATTAATATTTGAATTTTTCTTCTTGCATTCCATGAAACTAGGAATGTTGTCTTGGGGAAGACACAATAGTAATATTCTAACTATGTGATCTTGTCTTAAAAGAAAATCTAGAGGAATTTTAATCTCCATCATTTTAGCAATCCATGTCCTAGACTATTTGAATTTAAAATATTCCTATTTATTTAATTCACCTAATTTCCTTATAAAATGTCTTAGATAATCTTGGACTTGAATTTTTGAAAGAAAATTCCAGCTCTTGGGAGGATAGATAACCGAAATATAGGAGGGAAAATAGCTAGTTGTTTTCCAATTAAATCACTATAGTTTCTTCTCCAAAGAACTATATTTTTCTTGTTCTTGTTTTTGTACAAAACTAGAATTATTTTTGTAGCTCTTTCTCTTGGTTGGATTTTTGAAAAAATGCAGTACATTTACCTATTCTTTTCTTGCTAGAAAACAACCATTCAGTGTCAGTAGGAAGCTGAAAATTCCTTGGAAATTCGCAGCTATTGTGGCTTCACCAAGCTAAAAAATTTTCCACTAATTGAGCAAGGGTTTTAGCCATGGAAATTGAGCAATCAACCCATGCATAAGACCATCAAAATTTCTCCACTTTCTTCTTCAAGATGATGGCTAAAAAACCACCATTAATAGACCTTGAAACACTCCTATTTTATAGCTAACAAATCCTCCTAGATCCCATGAGTTCTTATAGCTAAATTCCAGAATTTTTTTTCCCAGCTTGTATCGCAAAGGTAAAAACTGGTTTCTTCTTCAATTCCTATCATCATTTCGACTAACTTGAAACCATGGCTGAACATCTTGTCTTCTTTATCCACCTTGGCCATTAGAACTCCATTAAACCACCTCAAGCCTCTCCTAACTTCACTCCATTCAAAACTTTTTAAACTTGAAAAGTAAATCCCATCTTTTGTTCCTTCATAGTCTTACCTAACTAAGCTAGTAGTAAAACCAGAATTTTACTCCACTTGTACAGCCATTTTTGGCCAGCACTAAGGCTGGAATAATCCTCCATTTTAGAACCAAGACTTAGCTAAACAAGCAAACCACCATTGAAGGCCAAGAGATCTTCAAGAAGAAATAACCATTAGCAAATCCTATACCTCAAAACCCTCCACTTTTCCCTCATTTTGAAATTCAAATTAACTCTAGTCTCTGTAACACCCCGCTACTTAGGTCCAACAGGGCCGGGGATGTCGTCCCGTCCAAAGGATAAGGGGTCTCTATAACTAGGTCACACAATCAAAATAATAGAATAAAAACAATACTTTAAATTTAAAACTTATTAAAATCCAAGAATTCAAAATAAATCCAGAATAAAAATTATTCACTCTCAACTCCCCAAAGCATTACATAAAAAAAATAGATAACAAAATCTCTTCCAAGGCAGACAACACTAGCTACTCATCCCCATAGCAGGATTGACCTGAAATCATGGTAAAAAGGGTGATGAGATAAAAATCTCAGTAAGTCCGTGTGTGTTTTGGATGTTCAGTGAAAACAATCCATGAATGCAAGGTGTAATAATTTCATAAGAAAATTACTAGCAAGCAATAAACAATAGTCAAAACCAAGAGTAGCGTTTTGGCTTTTCCAACCATACATGTACAAATAAATCAACCACTCAAAAGGGTGGTCATGGGTTACCACACGTTGGGCCCCATAACCATACAACGGTCAAAATACCACACTTTGTGCAGACTGACAAAAAGTAGGTGATCGGCCTACCGGGTGAGATACTCATCCATCTCTACACCCAAACAAAATCGGGTGTCTATTCCAGTAACACACAGTCCACTTGACTGAAAACTGCTAGCTCGGATCGGCATGACCTACTGAACTGATATCTTATCCGGGAAGGACTTACCTCAGAGGTGGCCACCTACTGAGAGACTTACCCCTAACCCCTCAAACACTAGTCCTAGCAGTCCGTCCTTATTGAGTACTCAACGTAATTTATCCCATTTAGGAGAAAGCTGAATAAAACATAGCTCCACACTTGGGAGAAACTGAATAAAACATAGCTCAACTTGAAAATGGCAATTAAGGATTTCCAAAGTTTGGGACAAAGTTGGTTTTAGAAAGAGTTTAGGGTTTGTGTAAAAACGCTTATTGATTTTCAAATAATTTGTTTGACTGAAATAAGTAAGGAGACAATCCTCAATTGCCTTTACAGAAGTGAGTGTCCACGCACTCCACATTTGGCTTGCCATAATAACCATTTTACATTAAACAAGTTTTATGCAGGAGCTTACCTGATCCTTGCTCAAAATAAAGGTCTCCAACAGCTGACTTAACCTCGCCTGGGTTAAACATGAGCCATAATTAAACTAAAGCCAAAATTCACTTCCACAAATAATTCTAGCTCAACTTGCTACAACCATGATCCTAGTGTCCCAAGCTTTAAGGTTAGATAATAAATAAATGGTTCATAAGATAACTCTAGTTTGATATTAAAATAATTCGGGTTTTAGGAAATAGGTACTAATAAGTTGAAGGTTTAAATCTTGCTATAAATAAATTAGAGTTTATTTGATGAAGGGTCTTAGGTGGTATTATGTAAAATAATAATCTATTAATAATTAATTGTTAGAAAATAATTGGTAACTAAAACTAGTTGTAAGTAAATTTTAGTGGGTTTTGATTAAAAGACAATAAATAAATTTTAATAGTATTTATGAATATAAGACTTACAAAATTAATATTTTACTTATTATGATTATTTATATAAAAGGCTTTATTTGATATTATTATTTTATATAATATCTATATATTTTATTTTTTTTAATAAAAGCTATAATTTATTTGACTAAAATATCCTTATTTTGTATATAATAGTCCAAATCCACCTTTCCTTGGGTTTTCGAAATTTACTAGAAGAAGTTATAGTATTAATCATTTCATTGATGAAATAAAGTTAACTTAGGGACAACAAGGCTATGATTATATTTCTATTGCTAACCATAATCATGAACATACACTCCACACCAATTCATCAAATCATCCAAATCATGAATAAAGGCATAGATCTAAATTTACCAAGGCATGATCCAAACTCTACTAACATAAACATATTCATGGCTTTAACAATCATACACGAACATAAACCCTATTCACCAAAGGCAACATAATCTCTAACATGCTTGATCACATATACCACCTACGACATGGAGAGCATGCAACAAAACCCTAAAAACCATAAAATTCAACCAAGGCAATCAACTCATGCATCAATCCCATCTCTATCATATACACACTTTATTCATGCTTTAATCTCAACTCCATCACAACAATACATGTTCGAACCCTAATCACAATCCATCTCCTTCCAATAACATCCTAGAGACATGAATTTAGAATTTAAAGAGAAGATGGAAGAAACTTACTTGAATGATGACTACCTTGGAGACGTTTCTAGAGAATCTTCTCGCTAGGAGACTTGATCCGACAAGAGAGATGAAGAAAATATGGCCATGGTTGAAGTAACTATTCGGCCGAGAGAGAGAGAGAGAGAGAGAGAGAGAGAGAGAGAGAGAGAGAGAGAGAGAGAGAGAGAGAGAGAGAGAAAGAGAGTCCATTAGCATATTTATATATGTATATATTCATTAGAAGTTGAAGATGAGTGAAGATGGAGATGGTTGATCATGCTTACCTTGAAGGTGTTCTTGAGCCTTCACAAAAATACTGGTTTTTTTATCCAAAAGAGGGACTTTGATTTCGGTATTTGATGTTAAAAATTGTAGAAGTGGATTTAAGGGGTTGAGTAGGTGTAATCTGGAGTTTTTGGAGAAGATTGGAGTGGTTTGGAGTGGTCTTAGGCGTGAGAGGGTTAGTAGGTGTTCTTGGTTTGGAGAGAATTGAGAGATTAGGGAGAAGGTTGGCTGAAATTCTGTGTAGGAAGGAGTGGCCGACTAATTTGGAGGGTTTAGGAAGTTGAATTTTTTGATTTGAGAGGAAAAGGAAAGCTGGTTGTTTGAAATCCTAAAAGAATATTTTAGGGAATCAATTTTAGAAACAAAATATGGTAAGAAGATCTTGGTCAATGGAGAGCTTTTGGAAGCTCTAATAGCCAGCTGGTTTATCAGGGTTTTTGTTGGGATGAAAGCTATTTGAAGGAGCTTAATGGTGGCCGAAAAGTGATGTGCAATGGTGAAGAGATTTTCTGGTTATTTGGGGGGGGGGGGTGATTCTATGGTAGCTTGCTGAATATGTTTGCTGGAATTTTGGTCTTCAATCAAGGCTTGATTGGAGTGATTGATGGAGCTATTTTAGGAGCAGCCATAGACTGGTTTTTCGAGAAGAATGCTGGGGAAGATGATGAAGCTTAGTTTATGGTTGTTCAAGGAAAGTTTGTACAGAAAAATGGTGAAGGTTTCGGACAAGGCTGAAAAAGAAACAAGCTAGAATTTCTGTTCAGAATTTTCACAAGTTTACTGGAATTTTTCTGGGCAGATTTTGCTGCCATTTTCCAGTCAGCTTGCAGAAGATTTGAAGGGATATTCAGAGGTCTTTCAAGGTTGGCTTCCAGCCTTCTTTATGGAGGAAAAATGTGGCTAAGATGCTAGGTGAAAAACTGGAAGAAATAGCTTGGTTTAAGTTCACTAAAGCTGCGAAAGTTGCCTAGAAAATTTTCTTGTTTGCACAGATTTTGTGCAACTCGGTTTTGGCTGAGATTTTCAGTCTTCAAGCTGAGTGAAATGGCCATTTTTCTGGCAGCATTTGGGTGGAAAAGATGGCTGAAATTTTTGACACTTGAACTGAACAAGAAGTTGGAAAAAATTTCAGTTTACAACATGAAGGAAATGAACACAGCTAAGTTGGAGTTTTGAAGGTTCAACCATGGAGATTAATTCTCTTGGGAACCTCTCTAAAACTCCTTATTTTCGGCCACAACATAATTCATTCATAGCCATTTTCGAAACCAAAACCTCATAGAACCTTGCTAGAATTTTTTGGAAACAAAATGGCTTAGATAAATTACTCAACTTAATTGATTAAGAATTAAGGAAAGCTAGAGATTAAGAAGGGTACAAATCCCTTAGAAATTTTGTAGGGCACAAGAGTAGGATTAGGACATTCCTATCATGTCTCCCCTAGGGCAACACCCCTACTCTCCCCTAAAGCATACAAGGCCGAAATATCGCCTTCCCAAACAAAAATAAAAATTTAATCATGATAAACTCCAATGATGGAATTTGAACCCGAGACCTCAAGAATTAATTCCAAAACCCTAACCAATAAACCATAACAACTCTTGTTCTTATTTCTTTTCCCAAATATTTTTCCTATTTGATCCTTAAGCCATCTCCCCATTTTCATCTCAAGGAAAAATTACCATTTTGCCATTCTTACTCAATACACAAAATTAAACCTTCTTAGCTATAATTCACACATCTAAAGCACATAAAACCATATAAAAATATAATTATGTATGCAAGAAAGTATGATATGCATCTCAACCCCCTTTCTCCAAGGTTGGTTTCAACTGGGGTTTCATAGTCTCTCTTTCTCCCTTGGATAAACAAAACTCTCCCTTCTAGCAAGGCCATTCGGCCATCATTCACCAAAGCATATTCACCTTATTCTCTCAACTTCCTCTTGTGTTACCAAGAACATCAAGAACACATACTACACTTCTTCAACCTTTAGTCACTTCTAATAATCCCAAATCACTCCAAATCTCTCAAATCAACTAGGACCCAATCTATACTCACCCTTAGTATACTCAAAACACTAAAACAACCAAAGTTGATCCTTCTTTCAGATCAAACGGGGTTTATTTGTTCAAGACAATAAGAACATAAAATAGGTAAAATAGGTACAATCATCTTATTTTTCTTCTCTTCTTCTTCATCTTTCTTTTTTCTTTTCTTTACAATCTTAATCTCTCTCTCACACACACACTCTCTCTTAGCTGATCCATTGGTGGCTACCCTTGGACAACCTCAATCGTTAAAAGCCTCATAAAAGCACTCAAGGGTCTTCATTTGACAAACCTTCGATTTCAATGATCATCAAACAAGTATTTTTGCTATAGCCTCCTTATTTTCGAAATCCAGAATATTAGATGATGGAATTGATATGTTAATTTAATATTGTTAGGATGGAAATATGCATGTGGGTATGAAGAGAATAATTTTAAGATATGAAGATCGAGATGGGTATTAAGGTTTATGAATTATTGTTGGATTATGATTTGAGATTTAGGATCATTATATATTCATTTGTACATTGTGATTTGAGGCTTCATATCACTAGTACGGATGTTTTGATGAATGATGGAGATTTTACCACTATTGCTTTGCTTATGCTCATATGATGTTATTTTTTACATCAAATACCTTGCTGATATTATTATTGGTATAGTACCACCCTTGTTGTGATAAATAATATTACAATTCTATATTTGCTCAAATCAATATTCTAGTTATTGAATATATGTGTGTACATACATACATACATACATACATACATACATACATACATACATACATACATACATACATACATACATACATACATACATACATACATACATACATACATACATACATACATACATACATACATACATACATACATACATACATACATACATACATACATACATACATATATATATATGCCGTGATAAATACTATAAGTATCGTTATTTGATTTAATTTATTAATTTCAATCAACATTAATATTTTTGAAATTAAAAATTACTTTTAATATTATTATTTTGTTAAACAAACAAATAGTAATATTTTTATTAAACTTTATTAGGAAAAAATATATATTAATATATATTAGGATTAATTAATATTAATATCTTTTTATAGTATTATTGTTATTATTAATATTCTTATTAATACTTTTATCTATACTTATTTATTATTTAAGACACCTATGAATATTGTTATATTAAATTATTATTATTCAATAAATTAATAATAAACCCCTAAAATACCTTATCAATTAATTTTAGAACTCCTAAAATATTATTATCATAATTGGATGTTGTTGTTGATTAGTTGAGCTTAAGCATGTTAGGTTGGGAATTACTTATTTCTACAGTTGTTGCTTGGTTGTAAACCATTAGTGACTTATACCCATGTTTACCCCAAGAGGGGCTAGATCACCTTAAACTCGACTTGGAGGACTATTTTGTTAGTGAATGCAAAAGAGATCAGGTAAGTCCTTGCATAAAAATGTTTGTGAACAAAAGCACTTCTGCAAGTCAAATACATGGATTGTCGTGGAAGTTGTACTTTTGGATGCAATTATAGATAATTTATTCCTTTTGCTAAATAAAATAATTTTTGTCAAGCAAACAATTTTCAAAGCAAACCAATAAATTTTCCTTAAACAAATTTTTACCTAAGGTTGTTTTGTAAACCATAATTGCTATTTCCAAAAAAAACTCTTTGGACGATTCTACGTTTTCCAAATGGGACAAATTTAATGTTGAGTACTTAATAGGGGTAGACTACTAGGACTAGTCTTTGAAGGATTGGGTAAGTCTTTCAATAGGAGGCCACCTCTAAGAGGTGAACTCTGCCTAGACAAGACGACAGTTCTTGTTGGTTAGGCTGGTCTGAGCGAGCATGTACAGTTCTGATGGACTGTTTATTTCCGGAGTGGACAACCAGTAAGTTTGGGTGTAGAGATGGAGAAGTATTTCACGTGGTGGGCTGTACAACCGTCTTGTATCAGAATGCACAAAGTGTGGCATCTTGATCATTCTCTTGTCATGGCGCATAAAGTGTGATGCCATGTCTATTTCTTTTGAGTGGTTACTTTTATTTTATACAATGTATGGCATTAGAAAAGAAAACACCACTCCTTACTTCACGAAATTTATTTGTGACTTGCCAACACTTTTCTTCGATTTCATAGTCAATTTCATTTGAGTGGTTATTTCTTTATAAGTGGAGCACTATTGCTTTACAAATGTTGATAAAACAACACTCAGTTTTCAAATATAATTTTCTAGACTTGCAGACTTTTTGTTGTGACTTGTTCAAAACTTGCATACACGAAATGTTTACTTAAATTATCATGAGTACACACATGAGTTACTGAAAAATATTTCTCATCACCTTTTATTTCATGTCTTTAGGTCGATCCTACTTGGAAGGTTGAATTACTTATTTTCCATAAGTTTGGAAGATTTATTTTGATGTCTTTGTTGATCGGAGATTTTAGTTATCTTCTACTTGTTTCAAGACTTGTATAAGTATTATTTTGGAATTGTAATAAGGTTATTATTAATTTTTTTCCTTCTATATTTTCTATTACCTAGTTATAAAGACCCCTCGTCCTAAGGACGGGGAGATATCCCTCCCCCTTTTGGGGTACATAGGTAGTGGGGTGTTACAAGTGGTATCAGAGCCTAGGTTTAGGCAGCTATTGGTAATATTTGAATTTATTATATTAAGTTTTATAATCTCTAGTACTAATATGTGTGTTGTGTTTATAGGATGATTATGAGATTCGCGTCTGTTACCCAAGATTTCATTTGTGGTAGAAAACTACCTCTAGTTTATATAGTGGACCTATTCTCCTCTGACACTGAACCCGAACCTGGGTTAGATTGGTTTGAGTTCGAGAGTAGTGGTAGTGAGATGGGGATTGAGGTTTCCAGCCCTATTGTGTCTAATGATGGTAAGGAAGAGAAGATGGAGGTTGAGGTTGTTGCACTAGATTTACTCGAATACGAAAGAGGTTTTGAGGAATTGCAGGTGGTGGACCCTCCTATACCAGTGGTTGATTTAGTCTCAGATAGCAAGGTTGAGGAGGAAGCTCTTGATCTTGACTTAGGTAGTGAGGGAGGAGAGCAGATGGGTGATACTGATAGTGAGGAAGGTGAAGAATTGGGTGATGCTGATGATGAGGGAGGAGAAGAGATGGATGATTCTGATAGTGAAGTCAAAAGAAGGATGGAAGAGCCTGATGAGGAGGAAGATGAGGTGGTTGTACCTCCTTAGACTCCACCAATAGGAGAGTTTGACATTACCCCTTTTAGCTTTGATTTTGAGGAGTCTAACGATGAAGGACCCAACCAGAATGATAGACTCACCCCGAGTATGAGAGTACTTAGGGAGTCAATCTTAAGGGTGAAGGATAAGGGAAAAGGGAAGGTGGAGAAGAGTCCTAGGAAGAGTAGAACTAATAGTTGTACAATGAGGTTTGGATTGGGAATAGACTACAAGAAGAGAAGAGAAGGATGGTTCGAAGAATCTATTTTCGACTACTCGAGTGACGACTAGAGCAGGGAGAAGACTTAGTGGATTTATGATGCAATTTGTTGATTAGGGAATCTTTTTATTGAGTTCATGGCCTTATTTACTTTCTTATCTATGAGTATTTGATTCCCATAGAGGTATTATCTATGATATCCAATTTCTTTGTGTTAAAGTATGATTTATTTTGAATAAAACTTTTGAGTATTTCACTTCTTTCAAAAAAAAAAAAAAAAAACTCGAATGTGTTCAATTAGTGAGCAAAAGTTATATATGTTATCTTTGCATTATATGTTTGTATGCATATGTATGCATTTGTCGACCTATAATTATGGCGACGATAATAGACGATGGCATCTAGACATAAAATTACAATACGAGGCAGAACTGGTCATGACAGAGAAATCTTCAACACCTGAGTACGAACCAACAGAGCACTCGCAACCAGATGTGGGGAAGGAGCACAAAGAAAAACAAGAGACAGAACCTAAGGGATCTACTAATGTGACAGTTGGACAGGCCTGAGTAAGACCCCACCACTGAATTCAGCTAGTTGAGGAAATATAGTTATTGGAGGAAATAAGTTAAAGCCATAGGTGATAACCAAGGTGGTTGAGCAGAGAGGACATGAGATTGGATGCAGTCGTGGTGCCAGGTTAATTCTCTATTTCTTTAGAAAGAATATGCTATTTGATCTTCGTTTTGCATGGCACATATATATTATGTAGTGCACTATTCATTTAAGTAGTGAGAAGCTAAACTATAAGAGTCCAATCTATCAACTGTAAATAGTATAGATTTTCTTATTAATTGGTTAAGCATCCTTCATCGTGTAAGGAAGTAAAGATCTATAGGTTTGATCTGGGAGATGAAATTTTGGCTGAAGAAGTAAAATTTATCGGGAATTTGACTTGTTTTCTTTTGAGGATTATGGTAGCATATTTGGCAAGGAATGATCATCAAAGTAAGAAGTTAAGTTGGTTATAGAGATAGAATAATACATTTTTGGGATCAGATGTGTATGATTCAATTTTAGAAGAGGTAATATGAAGGAAGTGCAGAGCATAATACTAGAAGCAAAAGTTCACAAACTATTGTCGAATGAATACTAAGAATATCTAACCTAGTGTTGTAGCCTACGGGACCAAGTAGTAACGATATAAGAAAAAGATGGAATTTTAAAGCTATGTAAAGACCAGAGAATATTGAATAGTTTGGTCGTTAAGAATAGATATGGTTACTCCTAAGTTAGACTTGAGATAGGGATATCATTAGGTATAAATTCGAGAGGGGGATATACTCAGGATTGTGACTAACATTGGGAATAGGTACTAAGGATGGGTGGTGATGCCATATTGATTGATAAAGGCTCTATTGCTTATGGAGTAGATGCATAGGATTTCAATCTTACTTTGATAATTTTATGGTGCCTATTTAGATAATACCTTGTGCATTTTGAATGCCATGAAGGACATGGAATAGTTGAAATTTGTTTTGGAAAGTGGAGAGTATAAATTTTTGTTAAGTTTGGTAAGGGAAAGTTTAGTTAAGCATAGTTCTATTTCTAGAATGAGAGGTAATCAGGGGTGGTTTTAAGGTAGCTCTAGCTAAGGTAAAGGCTGTATGGGATGTCATCAAGTATTGTATCCAAGAAGGATCCTAGGTTCACTATAAGATTTTAGACTAAGTTCCTAGAGATAATGGGATCAACTTAGAAGTTTTGAACTGCAGCATATCCTTAAAACTGATAGTCAATCGAAGAGATTTATTCAGATACTGAAGGACATGTTTAGGGCATGTATACTAAACTTTGTTGATAAAAGAATGAAAGTGTGTCGTATGCTAGTAGGCCTAGAACAACAATTACCGATCTTCTATTGGTTTGGCCTATATGAAGTGATGCAAAGCCAGTCATGTTAAGTACCATTATAGTAGGGATAAATAGAAGATAGGTAGATTATCAAATCTGGTAAAGTTTGTGTTCAAGAAATGCATACAAGGTAAAAGTAACAAGAGAAGGACTAAAAGCGACCCAGAGACGGTAGATGAGCTATGCAAATGATAGGAGGAGAATGTTGGGACTATCACTTATAGATTAGACTTATTAGATATTTTGTTGAGATTACGAGACATGTTTTATAAATCTCGGCTAAAGATGTACGATCTTGATCTGGAACATATTTTAACGAAGAGACTTTGTTATTGCAACATGATTTAAGTTATATGGGGAAATCGATTAATATTCTAAATCGAAGCATTAAGACTCTTCGGAATAAGCAGATACCACAGGTGAAAGTGTTATGGGAGTATCACGATACATAAGAAGACAGCTGTATTATTACAACTCTTTCCAATACCACAATGGAAATGGGAGGAGGTATCGAGGGACTTTGTCATTGGCTTGCCTATGTCAAAGACCTAAAAGGATGCCATTTGCGTAGTGGTTAATCGACTAACAAAGATAGCGCACTTTATCCCAACAAGTGTAAGGGACTTTATGGAGAAGTTAGCTTGGACATATGTAAGGGAAGTTGCAAGTTGTATGGAGTATCCTCAAGTATCGCCTCTAACTAAGACCCAAGAACTACATCGCAGTTTTGGGCAAAGTTCCAAATATCTATGGATTTGATTTGAGGCCAGCATGCTGGTGCATAAGATGCTACGTGGGAGGTGGAAGAATGGATGAATTAGAAATATCCCGACTTGAGAGAAAGGTACATGCTGAATTTCGGGACGAAATTCTTTTAAGGAGGGGACGACGTAAAACCCCACCTAAACGTACATCATTTTAGCATGTGATCACATGGTAATATTCTAACCATGTGATTTTGTCCTAAAAGAAAATCTAGAGGAATTATATTCTCTATCATTTTAGTAATCTATGTTCTAGCCTATTTGAATTTAAAATATTCCTATTTCTTTAGTTCTTCTAATTTCCTTATAAAATGTTTTGGATAATCTTGGACTTAAATTTTTGAAAGAAAATTCCAGCACTTGGGAGGATAGATGACCGAAATATAGGAGGGAAAATAGCTAGTTGTTTTCCAATTAAATCACCATAGTTTCGTCTCCAAAGAACTATATTTTGCTTGTTCTTGTTTTGGTACAAAACTGGAATTTTTTTCCAGCTCTTCCTCTTCGCTAGATTTCAGAAAAAATACAATACATTTACCTATTATTTTCTTGCTATCAAACAACCATTTTGTGCAAGTAGGAAGCTGAAAATTCCTTGGAAATTAGCAGCTATTGTGGCTTCACCAAACCAGAAAATTTTCCAGCAAACTACCAAGTATTTTAGCCCAGGAAATTTAGCAATCAACCCATGCATAAGACCATCTAAAGTTCTCCACTTTCTTCTTCAAGATGACGGCTGAAAAACCACCATTAATAGACCTTGAAACACTCCTACTTTATGGCTGCAAATCCATTCAAAATAATTTAATTTTTTGCTAACAAATCATCCTATATCCTATGAGTTATTATAGCTAAATTCCAGAATTTTTTTTCCAGCTTGTATAGCAAAGGTAAAAACCAGTTTCTTCATCAATTCCCTTCATCATTCCAGCCACCTTGAAACCATGGCTAAACATCTTGTCTTCTTTATCAACCTTGGCCATTAGAACACCATTAAACCACCTCAAACCTCTCCTAACTTCATTCCATTCAAAACTTTTAAAAATTGAAAATTAAATCTCATCTTTTGTTCCTTTAAACTCTCACCTAACTAAGCTAGTAAAACTAGAATTTTACTCCTCTTGTACAACCATTTTCGGCTAGCACTAAGGCTGGAATAATCCTCCATTTCACAACTGAGTCTTAGCTAACTTGTAAACCAACATGAAAGCTTAGAGACCTTCAAGAAGAAATCACCATTAGCAAATCCTATACCTAAAAAACCTTAACTTTTCCCTCATTTTGAAATCTAAATTAGCTCTAGTCTCTCTCTCTCCATTGGATAACCGAAACTCTCCCCTCTAACATGGCTATTAGGCCATCACTCACCAAAGCACACTCACCTTCTTCTCTCAACTTCCTCTTGTGTTACCAAGAATACCAAGAACACATACTACATTTCTTCAACCTTTAATTACTTCTAATCATCCTAAATAACTCCATTTCTCTCAAATCAACTAGGATTCAATCTATACTCATCCTTAGTATACTCTATAACACTAAAACAACCAAAGTTGATCCTTCTTTAAGATCAAATGGGTTTTATTTGTTCTTGATAAGAAGAACACCAAAAAGGTAAAATATGTTCAATTATCTAATTCTTTTTCTCTTCTTCATCTTTTTTTTTTCTTTTCTTCACAATCTTAATCTCTCACACACACTGTCTCTTGGCCGATCTATTGGTGGCCACCCTTGAACAACCTCAATCCTTAGAGGACGCATCAATGCACCCATGGGTCTTCATTTGACAAGATAACACCTTCGGCTCCAATGATCATCAAACAAGTATTTTTGCTATAACCTTGGAAATATGCATGTAGGTATGAAGAGAATAATTTTAAGATATGAAGATCGAGATGGGTATTAAGGTTTATGAATTAATGTTGGATTATGATTTGAGATTTAGGATCATAATATGTTTATTAGTACATTGTGATTTGAGGCTTTATATCACTAGTATGGATGTTTTGATGAATGATGGAGATTTTACCACCATTGCTTTGCTTATGCTCCTATGATGTTATTTTTGACATCAAATACCTTGCTAATATTATTATTGGTATAATACCAACCTTGCTTTGATAAATTACAATTCTATTTTTGCACAAATCAACATTCTAGTTATTGAATATATGTGTGTATGACTATATATATATATATATATATATACATACATACATACACATATGCATTACCGTTTCTAAATTGTTAATACTAGTAATATCACTATGGTTATTAAAAATTATTATTAGTGCTATTTTTTACTACTAGTAGTAGTGGTGGTAGTATTGTTTTTTGATTTAATTTATTAATTTCAGTCAACATTAATATTTTTGAAATTAAAAATTACTTTTAATAATATTATTTTATTAAACAAACAAATAGTAATATTTTTATTAAACGTTATTAGAAAAAAAATATTTATATATATTAGGATTAATTAATATTAATGTCTTTTTATAGTATTATTGTTTTTATTAATATTCTTACTAATACTTTTATCTATACTTATTTATTATTTATGATACCCATCAATATTGTTATATTAAATTATTCTTATTCTATAAATTAGTAATAAACCCTTAAAATACCTTATCAATTAATTTTAGAGCTTCTAAAACATTATTATCATAATTTGATGTTGTTGTTGATTAGTTGAGCTTAAGCATGTTAGATTAGGAGTAATTTATTTGTACAGTTGTTGCTTGGTTGTGAACCATTGGTGACTAATACCCTATGTTTACCCTAGGTGGGGCTAGATTGCCTTGAACCCAACTTGGAAGACTATTTTGTTAGTGAAAGCAAAAGAGATCAGATAAGTCCTTACATAAAGATGTATGTGAACAAAAGCACTTCTGCAAGTCAAATACACATATTGCCATAGAAGATGTACTTTTGGATGCAATTATGGACAATTTATTCCTTCTGCTAAATAAAATAATTTTTGTCAAGCAAATAATTTTTTAAGCAAAACAATAAATTTTCCTTAAACAAATTTTTATCTAAGGTTGTTTTGTAAACCATAATTGCTATTTCAAAGAAAACTCTTTGGATGATTCTACTATTCCCAAATGAAACAAATTTAATGTTAAGTACTCAATAGGGGTAGACTACTAGGACTAGTTTTTGAAGGGTTGGGTAAGTCTCTCATTAGGAGGCCACCTCTGAGGGGTGAACCCTGCCTAGACAAGACGATAGTTCTTGTTGGTCAGGTCGGTCCGACCTAGTAAGTACAGTTCAGGTGGACTATTTATTTTTGGAGTGGACAATCGGTACGTTTGGGTGTAGAGATGGAGGAGTATTTCACTCGGTAGGCTATACAACTACCTTGTATCAGAATGCACAAAGTGTGTCATCCTGATAGTTCTCTTATCATGGTGCACAAAGTGTGGTGCCATATCTATTTCTTTTGAGTGGTTGCTTTTATTTTATATAATGTATGGCATTAGAAAGGAAAACACCACTCCTCGCTTTGCGACATTTATTTGTGACTTGCCAACACTTTACTTTAGTTTCATACTCAACTTTATTTAAGTGGTAATTTATTTACAAGTGGAGCACTTTTACTTTACAAAACTGATAAAACACCACTCAGTGTTCAAAGATAATTTTCTAGACTTGCAAACTTTTTGTTGTGACTTGTTCAAAACTTGCATACATGAAATGTTTACTTAAATTATCATGAGCACACACAGGACTTACTGGGAAATATTTCTCATCACCTTTTATATCATGTCTTCAGGTGGATGCTGCTTGGAAGGTTGAATTACTTATATTGCCATGAGTTTGGAAGATTTATTTTGATGTATTTGTTTATTGGAGATTTTAGTTATCTTCTATTTGTTTCAAGACTTGTATAAGTATTGTTTTGGGATTGTAATAAGTTTATTATTAAGTTATTTCCTTCTATATTTTCTATTACCTAGTTATAAAGACCTCTTGTCCTAAGAACGGGGCGATATCCAAACCTCTTTTGGGATACGTAGGTAGTGGGGTGTTACAAATGCAGTGTCTTCGACCTATAAGTGTAATGATGAAAATACCCCTCTACGTACCACATGTTATTGAGATAGGAAAAATATACTAACACATTTGTTAGTGACATATAATATCCTTTTAAATATCTAGTTCGATAATCTATGACTTCTAATATATATCTCTTTATCTATGAGAGCTACCTAAAAATATATAGTACGAAGTCATGTTTATAGGGCCTTCAATTATTTAGCTTATTCTAGACAATCACAAGAAGGTGATTTTATCTTCATTGAGTGAAGCATAAAAACGCTATTGTATAAGTCCATCTAAATTAATCAGAGTCACATACCCAACATACAAGATTATTAATCTCACATAAAGACCTCATCTACTATACATCAAAGTGCATAAGTCCAGCTCATAACATTCCACATTATCCTATTGCAGTGGGCCTTATCTTTGTAAGATATCGCACTATCTGAACTCCCACATAAGGGGTCGTTATAACGATTTATAACTTAATGCATAGAGGAATCGTTTTATATCATTGAATATGAAATTTAATTAAGAATAACTTTTGAAATTACATCTCAAATATAGTCATATCACAATGCAATCTCTGTCAAGATAATCCAACATCATTTTTTACTTCTTTATGCTTTCACTGTGCACTCTGATCATCAACATTTACACCCAAATCATGACAACAAAAATAAATGTGTGTGTGCAAAACAATCAGTAAGTCCTGTGTGTGCCACCGTGATTTTCCATTAAAATAAAATGATTTTAGTAAATGAAATCTCATAATTGATACGCAATAAACACTTTTCTTGCATGGCTATTAATAGTCCCAACTAGGAATTGCTAATTTCACACATTCCGAGTTTGTAACCTAGCACTCAACTATATCCCACTGTTTGGTTGTTGTTGGTTTAATCATATCATGCCATTTGGCCATGATAGCTTTTTGTACCAAGGTTGTAAACCTAACATAAAGATTACTTTGCTTATACAGAGCATCACTTTGCACACAAAGTTTGTTTCACGATATCCAAGTTGAGGGACTCATAAACTACATGTTTCATAAAATGATTGATGAGATATGTGCAGATGCAATTTTATAGAAAATCATTAGCTAAAACAGTATTTGTAAAATATAGGGACTCACTTCGTCTTCTACATAATCCCCAAGTTAAGTTCACCTAAATGAACAAAATTAATTTCTTAAAGTCACTATTTTTCAGCTCTTTTTGTTTTCTCTCTTTATCTATCTCTCTCTCTCTCTTGTCTCTTTCCTCTTGGTCTATTCCTTTCTTTCTCTCCTCTGATTTCTTTTCTTTTCTTTCTTCTCCTTTCTCTTAGCCTCTCTCTCTCCTCTTGATTTCCTTCTTTTTCTCCTTTCTCCTCTTTTTATAGTGGTTCTAAAAACTTATGTAGGAAGCTTACGTAAGAGCTTATGTAAAAAGTTTATGTAAGAAGCTTATGGAAGCTTCTACAATTTTATGGAATATGATAGAAATACATAAAACATAGTGGAAGCTTATGGAATCTTTTAGAAACTTGTAGAACCTTTTGGGAACTTATAGAATTATAGAAAAGGCAAAATATCAAATAATATAATATCAATAAGATTAAAATATTTAAGGGTTATCATCTAATAGTAGTAACATAAAATTAAAATATCTAAGGGTTATAAATGATGTGTGTCACCACATAATATTTAATATAATGAAAGTAAAAATATTTAAGGTAAAATATCTAATAACTTTGTTAACTGTTGTGGGCCTCACTTATAAATATAAAAGAAATCATTATATATTGCTATTCGTGCATATAAATATCTTAGAAATCATGAATGAAGTGGGCCCCATGAAATTAATATAGTGGTGGCATCCATATAATAAAATTAAAATATCTAGGATTATAAAATTAAAACATCATTATATATATATATATATATATATATATATATATAATGTGGTAACCAATTATCTTTCTCTAAATAATTTCTTCTTCGTTATTTAATATATATATATTTAATGTGGTAACCAATTATCTTTCTCTAAATAATTTCTTCTTCGTTATTTTCCCCTCTTTTATTTGATACTTCCTTTTGAATTTATCCAAAAGTCCTTAAAGGTAATAAAATATATTTTATCTCAAGATTGTTCAGGAAAGGGTGTTATATAGGTTTACCAGACCACTAACTTATACTCAAGTCTTAGGGTACTCATCCACGCTATAGTAATAATAGTCTGGTTTCTTTTAATATAGTACTTTATTAGAAATCTTTACTACAGGTCTTGTTCTATGTATTCCAAATACACTTATGCTAATGTCATGAGAGAATTACTCACTGGTTAAAAGTAAATCATTCCTTATTTAGAAACCAAAATATAATGATCTTACCTTAATGAAATGTCCAATTTCATCAAAAGATCAAGAACAATATTTTTCTTGTTTATCAAATGCCCATGACCTATAACTTACTGTAAAGAAAGACCCAACATATAGGTTATTTATTTATCATACTTGGACGTTTGATGTGCAAATGTATGTGAATAAATAATCATTAATGAATGAAATATTTTATTGCAATTCATAATATAGAAATGCATAGTTTATTTTGGGTACATATTTTAACACAGTCATCCAACTAAAGTAGTTCATAAATGAAAAGTATAGAATTACTTCTTCTTTATGAGTTTATTCCAAATGAATGTTTGATCTAAATAAAACATACCCTGAAGAATCCACATTTATGCTATTCTGAAAAATCTTAAGGTTCTTAAAAGTAGCGACATCCAAAACCAAGCATGGTTTTTACATGAAATCAACCAAGCTAGAACAAGGTAGCTAATTAAACTTTGCAAATCTAAGTAAAGATTCTTCCAGAAAAGCTTTCTTCAAATAGAAAGGAGAGCCTCCAAGGGCTGAGAGTCTATAGAGTCCATTCTCCTCGGCAACCATAAGACCACTGATGAGTGCTAAATTTGTTAGCATTTGTGTTATTATTATGAAGAAACCATGTTTAATAACCGTTCACCCCTGCCTTTTTATCTACCTTGGTGTAGAAGAAGGATTTGAAACAGAATTGAGGTAAAAAGGCTGAAAAATGCAAAATAGAAGTTTAGTAAGAAAATGAGTGGTGCTGCTATATTCACAATAGGCAACACTACTAGGTAAAACTGTCCAGAAAGTACAGAGATTTTGTGAGATGAACGGCATCACTTAACTTCATTCAAGCAGCACTACTTGGTCCTTGAACAAAAACCCCTGTTTTGTTTCAACAACGATTTCTAGGGCTTTTGAGGGCTATAAATAGGACATAACAGAACCCTAAAAGATGGCTAGCTTGGGGAAAGAGGACTACACAAGGGAGAGTATCTTGGAGAAGGAAGGAGCCTTGATTGAAGGGAAATTAGAGAAGAAGAAGAAGAGGCGGCTTCTCTATAAGTTCCTATTTTCCTTTTATATGTTTTCAGTTGTCAATATGTATCAATTATTTCTAATTTTTTTTGGAGGGTTGAACCTGAAACTATGATCTTGTATTGGATTATTCTTTCGATTAATTGAATCCCAGCGATAAGGGATAAAATTATCGCTATTTTCCTAGTTATTTGAGGGTAATTTGAGATATTTTTGATGTATTAACTAGGCATATTCCTTCCAATTTGACATTTTGTTTGTAAAAAGAATTTTTGACAAATTTGTGTAGATTTAAGTGAATTTCAAGCAAAAAGTAAAAGATTCTAGATTGGACCCGGTGCTAGGTCCAGTTAAGACGCCCTGCACCAGGTCTGTTCTGGAAAAGTAGCAATTTTGAGAAAACAAAATGGACTCAGCACCAGGTGGGTTGAATAGACCCGGTGCCAGGTCCACTTTGAGCAGAGTCAGCAAATTTTCCTATTCAGAGTAGATTTTGGCAATTTCAGTTTGATTCATTTAGGAACTCTTTCAACCATGGAAAATGAATCTTGTAGGCACTTTTTGGTAAATAGAAATCGTATAAATACAAGAGAATAACATTGCACAAAAGAGTTTTTCATTGTTTTTAATTCTTTAATGTAATATCTTTAGAAAATTCCTAGAGAAACACCAAGATTTAGGTGGATCAAGGAGAATTCTTGGAGAAGAAGAGGAGGTTACTCAAGAAGGTTTGAAGGAGGAAGAAAGGATCTTACTTGTCTATGAGTGGTTTCTTTTTCTCTTCTTTCTAATGTTTTGACAATTTGAGATTAATATTTTAATTATTTTTAGATGATATTCTTTTGCATTTATAATTTTGTATTAATTTTAGTTCTTTGATCAATTTATTGCTATTCTTGGTATTTGATACTTGAGCATAATATCTTGTTGGATTGATTAGTTCTCTTCTAATTAACTTGCTAAACGATGTTAGGAGAGAATGGCCAACTAATTAATTCAATACTAGTTATTCTTAACTTGCTTGAAAAAGATGTTAAGGGTAAAGACTAAGTAATCAAAGATTAGTTGATGATTGCTAAAGTATAGATTTATTAGCTAATTTCATGCTTTAAATCACTTAGAATATAGAGATTTGTGTGAGGATAGATTTTAATGCATCATTTGGGGAAATTGGTTGAAATAGAATATATTAACTGATTTAACTAGAAGATAGTGATTCCGTGGATTGCAAACGAAGTAAGTCTACTTTAATCCTTTATGTTGCAAAGATAATAATGAATTGATAAAATTGCTAATCAATCATTATTATCTATTCAAGGATTTTTATCTATGTATATGTCTTTTTTTTCTTGTTCTTACTCATTGATTATCCTTGTGACTTTTCTTGTGTGACTTGATTTTCTCTTGTATATTAGATTAGTAGATTATTTACTTCTATTCCTTTATTTTATTGGTTAAACAATAAAGATTTGGGTAAAGTAAGGTGGGAGTCTAAGTTCTCGTGGATTCGATACTTGTTATTCTCTATACTATACAATTAGTATACTTGCCCGTATGTGTGGTTTTAGTGGTTGGCATTTTAATGAAAGCTTGATTGATTGTATAATTTATTGGTAATACTTTCTATACTAAAAAGCACGTATCAAGTTTTTGGCATCGTTGCCGGGGATGGGCACTATCGAAAATACTCAAATCTTGTTGATTTAGCCTTTGTTGTATTCGTAAATATTACTAACTTTTGTGGTTACATAATTTGTGAATATTCCTAATTTATGCATCTTTCTTTTCTTTGTTTTTCTATTATTTTTATTTTTCTTCTCGATTTGATCTTTGTTTTTCTTTAAGCATGGGGTTAAAATCATCATCATGGACAACCAACAATGGGGACAAATATGGCCATTGACACAATTTCAACAATGATGATAGATTGACAAGGTTACAAGCTCATATTAATGATTTTAGTAAGATGTCATTAGAAGCATCAATACATTCTTTTATTGCTAATTCAAATTCACCCATTGAGTGGCATAAAGAAGCTTTCCAACGATTGAGCAACCAAAGAACACTACTAGCCAAATTGGATGAGGATGCCATAAAGGCCCATACACATGCACAAGAGGACTCCCAAATAGAAGAGAGAGCATCCGAGGGACAATCACACAATGTGGCAGGAGAGGTATTTGATTCTACTCTATGTGCTAATAATTCTATTTTCTCTTTGTCATATGATTTCTTAGGTTCCTCTCACCTCTTGGAGAATAATGGTCCCAATGATAATGCGTTGAGTTTACCATACCTCAAGGAGTAGGATCTATCAATGATACATCATAAGAAGTCCTTGGAGAATGGTAGTAATTTCTACCATTCACCCTATTTAAAGGGAGGTAACTTAGTTTTTATAGATCATGTATTGAAAAGTAAGAGTTTCTTTATCCCATCTTTGAGAACTCAAATACTAAGTTTAAAGGAAAATTTTAATTGTGAAAATTCTTTTGAACGGAAAAATGGTGATTTCATATTTGATACATTCTTTAGAGACCATGTGCACTTATATGTTGACAACAATATTTGTGTACCTAAAGGAATGTTCAAGAATGAGGTTCATATGTTTTGCTTTGTTGAGAAAAATTATTTTCATGAACTTTTTATTTTTCAAAAACATCTCTTGTTTCTAATTTCATCGTGCCTTCCTTTTTCAATGAGTATTAATGTCTCTTACAAAGGGATGATGAGTGGAAAGACTTTGTTTCTTCATCTTAGGTTGGATTTTCTTTAGTTAGTTAAGTGTCTTTTCCCTCCCCAAATAAGGAAAATATTTTCCATTTTAACTGTGGGAGAGTGAGTCTTGTCTTTATTTGCTTTGTGAGGATTTTTATTAGTATTTTTCTTTAATTTGTTTTCTTCTTTTTAGGTGTGTCTTTATTTTATTATTGTTTTATTTGTGTTTTGTTTTGAAGGTCGGAATAAAGTCCTCTTGGACAAGGTCTTCTTTCTTTTCAAAGTTCATATTGTTTGCAGCATTATTGCATTTGGGAGTATTGCTTGAACTTTCTGCCCCTCTACCATTTTTGGTCCCTTCGGAGACATTTTAGTGTGTTCATTTTGGCCAATGAGGATATTGTTTAGTTTAAGTGTGGGGGAATGGTTTAGTAATATTCTTTATCCAAGTTTTTATCAATTATATTGGTGTTTTTTTGGTATCAAACAATTTTGGTGAAAATTTTGAATATTTGAAAATTTGACATTTTGAATGTTTAGAGATTGTGAAGATAAATTGAGCTTATTTGTCTATAATGGAGTTGTGGTTTTCTTTTTAACTTGAGATATGGATTTGTCATTCATTATAATTGGATTTTTATTTAACTTATGTATTAAGTTAGATTTTGCTAACTCTTGAGAATTTAAGTTAACGTTGATTATATTTGGTATTTGAGTTTTATTTTATTCTTTGAGTTTGAATATGGATGATGTGATGAAGTATGAGAAGAGTTGTTGATTAATTCTTGTATTATAGATTTAAGGTTTGCTTGACTTTGAGTTGTGAATAAGGAATGTGAGGAGAAAAAAAATTGAGTGAAAAAAAAAATGAGAGAATGAAAAAAATTGAGTGAAAAAAATGTTTATTTTCTTTCGAAAGAAAATGTTTATTTTTTTTGGGAAGAAAATGTTTATCTCATTAGGAAATTGCTTAAGGGGGCCAATACGGTTAGTGGTAGAGAAGAAACAAGAAGCATCAAGCAAAGGAAAAAATGTTAGAGGCCAATAGGGTGCATGAAGGTAATGTTCATGCACTTGAGGCTAAAGAAAAAAAAAAAAAAAGTGAGTGGAGTGTTTTCCTTGTTTCACTAACTTAAATTTTGTAAATTTGAGTTTATAATGCTTGAATTAGTTAAATGACTTGACTTGTATGATTTATGTTATCTATGTTTTTTCTTGAGGAATAGGATACTTTTGTTGTACTATATATAAGCTTGTTTAACTTGACTTTGATGGCCTTGGGATTGTTTGATTTAATACATGAGTTTACAAGGTTTTAAAATGGTCGAATGAGTGACAAGTTTGTGTTTAAGGTTGGAAGAATTTTATGTCTTCATTTTGGATGGATTTGTTAAGGAAGAATTTGCTAAATTGTTTTGTCTTGTTCTAAATACTTAGTGTCTAATTCTTGTTTTGCTTGAGGACAAGCAAAAGTTCAAGTGTGGGGGAATTGATATAGGCTAAAATCATCGCTATTTTCCTAGTCATTTGAGGGTAATTTAAGATACTTTTGATGTAATAGCTAGGCATATTCCTTCTTATTAGACACTTTTCTTGTAAAAAGTATTTTTGACAAATTTGTGCAGATTTAAGTGAATTTCAAGCAAAAAGTGAACGATTCCAGATTGGACCCAGTGCTAGGTCCAGTTAAGGCACCTTGCGCCAGGTTTGTTCTGGAAAACAAAATGGACCCAGTGCTAGGTGGGTCGAATGGACCCGGAGCTAGGTCCCACTCTGAGCAGAGATTTTCCTGTTCAGAGTGGCAATTTCAGTTTGATTCTTTTAGAAACTCTTTCAACCACGAAAAATAACTCTTGTAGGTACTTTTAGGTAATTAGAATTCGTATAAATAAAAAAAAAATAAGATTGTACAAGAGAATTTTTCATAGTTTTCAATTCTTCAATGTAATATCTTTAGAAAACTCCTAGAGAAACACCAAGATTTAGGAGGATCAAGAAGAATTGTTGGAGAAGAAGAGGAGGTTGCTCAAGAAGGTTTCGGGAAAGAAGAAAAGATCTCACTTGTCTATGAGTGGTTTCTTTTTTTCTTCTTTTTAATTTTTTGATAATTTTAGATTAATATTTTAATTATTTTTGGATGATATTCTTTTGGATTCATGATTTTGTATTGGTTTTAATTCTTTAATCAATTTATTGCTATTCTTGGAATTTCATTACTTGAGCGTAATATCTTGTTGGATTGATTAATTCTCTTTTAATTAACTTGCAAAACGATGTTAGGAGAGAATGGCTAACTAATTAATTCATACTAGTAATTCTTAACTTGCTTGAAAAAGAGTTAAGGGTAAAGACTAAGTAATCAAAGATTAGTTGATGATTGCTAGCATATAGATTCATTAGTTAATTTTATGATTTAAATCACCTAGAATATAGAGATTTGTGTGAGGATTGATTTTAATGCATCTTTTGGAAAAATTTGTTACGATAGAATATATTTACTGATTTAACTAGGAGATAGTGATTCCATGGATTGCAAATGAAGTGGGGTTACTTTAATCCGTCATGATGCCAAGATAATAATGAATTGAGAGAATTGCTAATCAATCATTTTTATGTATTTAAAAATTTCTATCTATTTATGTGTCTTTTCTCTTTGTTCTTATTCCTTGATTATCCTCGTGACTTTTCTTGTGTGACTTGATTTCTCTAGTATATTAGATTAGTAGGTTATTTACTTCTATTTCTTTATTTTATTGGATAAACAATAAAGATTTTGGTAAAGTAAGATAGGAGCCTACGTTCTCATGGGTTCAATACTTGCTATTCCCTATACTATATGATGGGTATACTTACCTGTATGTGTGGTTTTAGTGATTGGCATTTTAATTAAAGCTTGATTGATTATGTAATTTGTTGGCAATATTTTCTACACTAAAAAACACGCATCACCCAGCTTCTAGTATTTTGATTACTTGAGCATATTGTATTAACTTGGTTATTTGTGTTTGATCCATTCTAATGAATTCGAGAAATAGGATTAGAAGTTTAAGCACCAGATACTTGGCTCAATGTTTTTCTCGTTTGATTAATGCAAGAGAGAGGTTGAGAGAAAGAATATGGAAATCAATGAGAGAATGATGTTGCCTAGAGATAGGAACATTGATTTCTTCTAGGCTTATATTCATATTTGGATGAGATTAATGAGATATAGATGTCCGTTAATTGAATTTGGGAATAGGAATTTTATAACTCAAGATAGAATGGGATTGTTAAGTGAGAAATTGTTATATTTTTATGACACATTCCTTAGCAATTGTGCACTCTTTTGTGTTCTATTGAATAGTTTCTTCTCATTTTATGTTCTTTTGCATTTCTAGGTAACTTGGATGAAAAATGAATAAAACATGGGCTAAAGCAATAGATTTTCATACAAGGATAGTTGCTGAATGATCTAGGAGGCCTCAGAACATAAGCAAAATGAGTTGCAAGGTATTTCGGTGCATGTGCATGGGATGATGCATAATCATGTATCAAACCATATAAAACGGAGCAATAACAGAGTTCCAAGAGCCTTGCACACGGCCATTCAACATGCCGTGCCATAAAGGGCAAATCGAGCACTCCTAAAGGGTTGTGAAAAGAAGAAAAATTGCATCTTTGTATTACACTGCTAGGAGAATGGCTGTACAGTTGCTTGTGTAAGGTTGCACGACCACAAGTATGGTCGGGTATTATATCATTCCCCAAGCACAGAAATTTTATCTAGAGGGTTGCATGACTTGGGGCAAGACCGTGCAACATCCCATGTAAGCTTCCTAAAGGTTTTGGAAACTCCAAATTAGATCTAAAGACGGTTTAAACTTTCTAACTCAAATCTAGGATGCTTTAGAGGTTCTCTATAAAGGTATTAGATGTCCTAATTCAGCATTCCATCAACCAATCTTGAAACCAATACATCATCCTTCATATTTTTGGAAGAAAGGCATCAAGGGAAGGTTTAGGAAGGAGATAAAGTTTAGAAGCGAGAAGAAAGAGAGAATGCAAGGTCACTAAGTTTCATCTTTTAAACTTTCTATTGTTTCTTTCTTGTTTCCAAGTTGTTATCTTTGTATTCAAACAATTAAGATTCTTGCTATGTTTCTAGGCAATGTTTTGTTATTGATTTTTGGTACCTTGAGATTATTTCAAGACAATTAAAGATTCTATCTTTGTTCTTGTTACAATTATTTTTTGAGTACTTATGCAATTTCGGATTTCTTTTTTATCAATTACATTGATGACCTCTATGTTTAGCATTTCATAATTGCTTCACATGATTGTATAGCTATGTTAATTGATCTTTGGATTGATCTTCTATGTTGCATCTATTGATTTAATTAAGTTGCAATTCATAGCTCGATTAGATTGATAGGAAATTGTATGATTTAAAGTGCATATAGTTGAAGTTCATTGTGTTGTGTAACTTGACATTGGGGATGCAATGATATGCTTATCAATTTGGTTTTTGATCTATGATATTTATTAACTTAAAGCATTAAGGTCTTTAAGAAAAAAAGTTAACTAAGTGGATTAGGTTGAGTATTAGACTAGGGGTTAGTTTGTGGCTTTTAGCAGAATTAGTCTAATTTGGCAAGGAGAAGATTTGTGATGTGTAGCAGAATCCTAACACCAATTGCTCTAGGATAAGCACATCTATGATAGTTTTCTAAATTGATTCATGACATATGCCTAGGAATTTCTTAGTTTCCTAATTGGCATTGAAGTTATATTTTTGTTTCCTTTTTCTTATTCTTCTAGGAATAGATTTTAAGTAGTTTCTTATTTTGATTTGCCTCCATTTACTTCTACATAAGGCATCCTTAGAATTCATTAGGTTTATTATTAACAAGAAGATTTCACAAGAATAAAGATGATTGTTTTTCTTACCATAAGAAATCGATACCTTACCTACTACAATACTATGTTTTATAGTTAGGAGTAGGATTTTATATTTGTTGGCATATGATGATTTCATTTAATTAACCTATATTCTGTATGTTATAAACTCCCACAACAAAATTTTGGAACTGATGTTGGGAAACAAAAAGAATTTTGA
Source organism: Voacanga thouarsii (assembly GCA_026120185.1). Classification (NCBI taxonomy): domain Eukaryota; kingdom Viridiplantae; phylum Streptophyta; class Magnoliopsida; order Gentianales; family Apocynaceae; genus Voacanga; species Voacanga thouarsii. The sequence continues at coordinate 2,429,117 of JANUWF010001224.1, read as the reverse complement.
TCTTTTTCTTTTTTTGATTGATTCTTGTAATAATTTTTCTTTTTAATTCTTGAATTTTTTTTTTTATCTTGTAGGTTACCCATCTTGTGTATGAATCTTAGGAGTGGTAAGAAAGTAGCTAAAAGAAACAGCACTAAAGCGCCAATCCAAAAAAAACTAGGATTTTTCAAGAAGTAGCTCATCTAGAGGGAAAAGTTTCTCTTAAATCTGAGTTTTCTACAATTGGTGAACAACTAGAGGAAACATTTATGAAATCTTTCCTATTTTTGATTCTACGATGGTTGCCAATTGATCTCTTAAGGAACTTACTAAACCAACCCTCAATGATTACCTTTTATTCATTGGTTTTCCTAAAGTTACAAGTGCTTTTAAATTGCATTTTGAGTTCATTTAACTTTTGCCATCTTTTCATGGGTTACCTAGGAAAAACCCATATAGGCAATGAAAGAAATTTCATATTGTTTGCTCTAATATGAAATCGGATGAATTTCAAGATAAAGTTATTAAATTGCAGCATTCTAATTTAGTTTACATGGTAAGATTGGTTATATAACTTGCCTATAGTTCCATTGATGATTGGTTGAGCATGCAAGAACTTTTCCTTGAAAATTATTTCCTGCTTTTAGAGCTACATGCATTAGAAAGGAAATTTTTAGAATTAGGAAATTGAATAGCAGTCTTTGTATGACTATTAAGAAATGTTCAAAAGATTTTGTGCTAGTTGTCCTCATCATCAAATTAGTAACCAATTGTTTGTTCAATATTTCTATGAAGATCTTCTTACCATATAATAGGTCTATGATTAATGTAGCTAGTAGTACCCTTGTGCATAAAACCCCACAAGCTACTAGGGATTTAATTTAATATAGCAACTAACAATTAATCTTTTGGCACAAAGCATGACCCCATTAGGAAAGTGGGGGAAGTAGGCACAAATTCTTTAAAGAGTAAGGTTGATAAGATAACTAATTTAGTGGGAGAGATGTTAGGAACCAACTCACAAGTTAGGGCATATAATGTGTGCAATTCTTTGATCATCCTAATGACGTATGTCCTAGATTTGGTGCTAATAAATAAGTGTATGCTTTAAGCTCCCAAATTAGCCTCCTAGAAGATATAATCTTTATTCCAACACCTATAATAAGGGATGGGGAGATCATCCAAACTTTAGGTAGAGAAATTAAGGGGGACAACAACGAACTTTCTAAATAGCCCTTCTAATACACCACATCTATAAGATTAATCTCAAATAATGTCTTTAGAAGATACGGTCAAATCTCTTGCATCTAGTTCACTAACTTTTCAAAAACAGACTAAGTCTAGCATTCAAAATTTGAAAAACCAAGTAGGATAACTAGCAATGGATGTTAGTCAAATTAAGGTACAACTTTCTAACAAACCTCCTTCCCAACTTCTTAACGCTAGGCAATATATCAATTTTTAAATACTTTTAGGGTAAGAGAATAAGTCAATTGAGAAAGTTAAGCCTTAAGAAGAAGTGAGTTGAGAGTAATTCATGAACATTATGTTAGCATTGTTCACGTGTTTACATGTCAATTGTGTTATGTTAAGTAGCATCACATTTTGCTTTTATCTCTTTGTTTGCTGATAGGAGTAAAGTTCATCTATATTTTTCTAGTTATTTATTTTGTGATACATTTATTGCAATAACTAGGCATATTCCTTCATATTTTATATTTTACCTTTGGAAAGGTATTTTAGATTTCTATTACAGAAAATAATGAAAAAAAATACAAAATCGTCACCGACAATGCACGGCTGGTGGTGGCCCCGATCTGGACAATAGGAAAATTTTTTCATGAAAACAGAGCATGATCGGGCTAACCAGAGCACGGCCGGCACCAGCCATGCCAAACGAAGCCGGCGCTGACCCTGATCTGCCCAATGTCCGCGATCTTTCCAATTATGCATGGATTTGGTAATTTCCCAAGAGTTTTGGTACTTTATAATCTCTACTCAGCTCAGGACTCTTAGGGAACGAATTTTATCCTCTTAGATGCCTATTTAAACAAGAAAAATACAAGATAAATGTGTGAATTCAAGAATCCAAGAAAGCTACTTATTTTTCAAAGACGAATTCACCACTTAAAGGAGCATTGTTCAAAGGAGATTTTCAAGAGAAAAAGAAGAGCATGTCTATGAGTTTATCTTTTATCATTTGTTTACTTTTCTAGAACAATGATGTGCTTAATGTTTTGATTGTAATTGGATATTATTTTGGAGATTATGATTGTGAGTTAATTAGGATTTTTGATGAATCTATTGTTGTCCTTGGTATTTAATTACTTATTATCATTGGTTATTGATGTATTTTCTTTGAATTGACTTGGGAAACGATGTTAGAAGTTTATTGCATTGATTTTATATTTGTTAGATCTTAATGGATTTGGGAAACAAAGTTAAGATTAAAGAACTAAATTAATCAAATACTGGTTGATTTCACTAGAGCATAGGGTTATTGGCTAGTGTCATGTTTATAAGGTATGAGTTTAATGCATCTTTTGGTTGCTTTGGCTTGATTGGGAAGTGTACTAAATTAATCAAGGGACTGTGATTCCATGAATTGGTAAAGAAATGGAATCTACATAAGTGAGTTCCTGACTTGGGAAATGATTGAATTTTACTTAAGTTCCTTCATGATGCCATGATGACAATTGATTTTGATAAATGCTATGTGATTCAATATTATATTTTCAAGATAATTATCTAGTTGCATGAATTTTCATCCTTAAGTTATATCTATTTTTATCTTTATTTATTTTTATTTTTATTCTCTTCTTATTTATTAGCTAAACAATAAAGATTTGGGTAAAGTAAGGTGTGAGTCTAAGTTCTCGTAGATTTGATACTTGCTAGTCCCTATACTATACGATGGATATACTTGCCCATATGTATGGTTTTAGTGGTTGGTATTTTAATTAAAACTTGATTAATTGTATAATTTATTGGTAATATTTTCTATGCTAAAAACACGTATCAAGTTTTTAGTGACTTGATATGATCTTGTGTGGGCTTTTTCTTGGTGTTGTGAGTAGTTTAGTTGGTTATGTGTTCAACTCAATCAATGAGACCAAAAATAGAGATTCTTCTTGGGACAAAAAAGGAGAAAATGAAATAACAACCTACCCACTATCAAATCCTTGAACAACTAAGCTTCAAAGACCCTCAAGAATAGTAGAAAGTTCTACTATTAGCTCACCCCAATATCCTTGAAGCAACAAAGGCAAATAAGAACAAATAACATAGAGAAAATAGGTACCCAAGTAATGGAATTCAATCAAACCTTAAAAGAACAAAGCAACGAAGACCCATTCAAAGAAACTACATTGAATTATCTAAAATATTTATAGAGTTATTCATAAGAAGGACTAACCCTTAAGTATGGTCTTGGTCAAGATGAACAAGAAGGCTAGGGCCTCTCAAGATTCTCTCTCAAATTTGAATAAAAGTGTGTGAATTATCTTGTCAAATCACTAAAGGTGCTATTTATACTACCATAACCCTAACTAAGTAATCCTTGAGGTTCTATTATAGTTTAGGGTCTTAATAAGTCTTTATAAACACTTAAAATTGGAGAAAATCGAAGAAAACATAAAAAACGCGGGGTAGCCGTCTGCTGCCCTGGATGGAGCCGGCGCCGGTTAGGCTCTGTCTTCGGCCAGTCGTGCACCAGAATGAAGCCATTGTTGGGCAGGTTGCAGCCGGTGCCGGTTGTCTGTTGAAAGGACTTCTTTGGTCAAGTTTTGTTCGCCTTTATTGCCGGCTTGAGTTTTTGTTGGGGTCCTTCTTGGATAGTCATCAAAATAAACTCTTGACTAGCTTCCTCAACCTTCCAACCCTCTTCCATCCTCAAGCATGGTTTTATGAGCCATTGAAACTCATCTTGAAGCTTCTTGGACCTAAATCTTGTCATCAGTCCTTGTCCTTGCATGGTCACACCTCCCCCTTCGTGATCTTCACCTTCATGATGAAACAGAGTCTCATCACGATATTGCCGGGGAGGTGCACTATTGGAAACATTCGAATCTTATTGGTTTAGTCTTTGTTGTAGTTGTAAATACTACAAACTTTTGTAATTTTTGAATCTTTCTGATTTTTGTTTTTTTTTTCTTTTCCTTGTTTTTTAGTTATTTTTATTATTTTTAATTATTTTCTTTTCGATTTGGTCTTTGCTTTTTTCTTGAGAACGAGGTTCAAATCATCATCATGGATAGTCAACAATGTGGACATATATGGCCATGGACACAAATTCAAAGGAGTTACAATAATGATAGATTGGCAAGGTTATAAGCTTAGATTGATGCTTTTAATGAGACGTCCTTAGAAATATCAATAAATTCTTTTGTTGCCAATTCAAATTCATCCATTAAGTGGCATAAAGAAGCTTCCTAACAATTGAGCCTTCAACAAACACAACTACCAAGTTGGTTGAGGATGCCATAATTGCCTATACACTTGAACAAGAGGACCCCCAAATATAGAAGAGAGGATATGAGGGACAATTGCATAATGTGGCAAGAGAGGTATTTTATTCTACTCTATGTGTTAATAATTCTAACTTCTCTTTTTCACACGATTTTTTAGGTTCCTCTCAATTCTTAGAGAACAATGGTCCAAGTGATGATGTGTTGAGCTTCACATGCCTTAAGGAGTTGGATCTTTCAATGCTATATCATACGAAACCCTTGGAGTATGTTTACAACTCATATCCTTCATTCCAATTTTAGGGGGATAACTTGGTATTTGTAGATACGGTGCAAAGCAAGGATTTCTTGATCCCATCGTTGAGAACTCAAATACTAAGTTTAAAGGGGGAATTTTAATTGTGAAAATTTTTTTGAAGGGTTAATTACTGATTTCAATGTTGATGCATTCTTTAGATAACATTTGCTCGCATATGTTGAAAACAGTATTTGTGTACCTAAATGAATGTTCGAGAATGAGGTTCATATGTTTTGTTTTACTGAGAAAAATTATTTTCATGAACACGACATTTTTTAAAAACCTCCATTCTTTCTATATTCATCTTGTGTATTTTCTACTTTGAGCTTAAACTTCTTTAACAAGGGATGATAAGAAATCATAATGAGTTGAAAGAGTTTACTCTTTATTTTAGATTTGGTTTTCTTTAGTCGATTAAGTGTCTTTGTCTTCCTCAATAAGGAAAATATTTTTCATCTTAAGTGTGGGGGAGTATGTCGTGTCTTTATTTGCATTATTAGGATTTTTAGTATTTCTCTTTAGGTTGTTTTCTTTTATTTTTTGTGTGCTTTATTTTGTTCTTATTTTCTTTGTACTTTTATTTGTGTTTTATTTTATAGGTAGGAATAAAGTCCTCGTGGACAAGCCATTCTCTCTATCTCTAGTTTGGATATTTATTGGTGCCTTATTACACTTGGGAAGTATTACTTAAGTTTCTACCTCCTTTATCATTTTTGGTCCCTTGGAGACATTTTTATGTGTTAATTTTTAGCCAATGAGGACATTGTCTAGTTTAAGTATGGGGGAGTGATTTGGTGATATTCCTTGTCCAAGTTTTTATTAATTATCTTGGTGTTTTTCTTGGTATCAAGCAATTTCCTTGAAAATTTTGAAAAAACATTGAAAATTTGGAAGTTTGGAAAATTTGGAGCTAAATTGAGTTTATTTGTCTATAATGGAGTTGTGATTTTCTTTCCAACCTGAGATATGGATTTTGTTATACGTTATGGTCGGATATTTTTTTAAAATGTAAACTTGTGTATTAATTTGGATTTTGCTAAGTCTTGAGAATTTAAGTTAACCTTGGTTATATTTTATATTTGAGTTTTGTTTTATTCTTTGAGTTTGAATATGGATGATATGATGAAATATGAGAAGAGTTGTTGACTAATTCTTCTATTATGGATTTAAAATTTACTTAACTTTGAGTTGTGAATAAGGAATGAGAGGAAAAAAAATTTTTTGAATGAAAAGAAAAAAATGAGAATGAAAAAATGATGGAGTTGATAAAAAAAAATAATAATAATAACTTTCATCTTTTGAGAAAAAAAAAAAAAAGAAGACCTTTTTTTTGGAAAGGGGGTTAATATGGAGAGAAATAGCAAGTATTGTTTAGTGCACTTTCTTGAGGCTATCCCGAAGGTAAAAAGGCAAAAAAAAAAGGAAAGAAAGGAAAAAAAGAGAATTGCTGAAAAATGATAATGACTATAAGGGGGGCCAATACGGTGTGTGAAGAGAAATTCATTCACTTGAGGCTATCAATTCCCTAAGTAATTGAAAAAAAAAAAAAGAAAAGAGTAGAGTGTTTTTCTTCTTTCATTAACTTGAGTTGTGTAAATTTGAATTTATAATCCTTGAATTGGTTAAATGACTTGACTTGTATGATTTATGTTATCTATGTTTTCGCTTGATGAGTAGGATAATTTTTTTTGTACTAGATATAAGTTTGTTTAACTTAACTTTGATGGCCTTGGGATTTTTTGATTTAATGCACGAGTTTGAAAGGTTTTAAAAGGGTTGAATGAATGACAAGTTTATATTTGAGGCTGGAAGAAGATTATTTCTTTATTATGGATGAATTTGCCAAGGATAAGTTGAAAACTTATTTTGACTTAAGCCATTTGCTTAGTGTCTAATTTTTATTTGCTTGAGGACAAGCAAAAGTTCAAGTGTGGGGGTATGTGATAGGGGCAAAATTTATCTATATTTTTCTAGTTATTTGAGGGTGTTTTGTGATATATTTGCTGGAATAACTAGGTATATTCTTTCATATATTTTACCCTTAAAAAGGTGTTTTGGATTTTTATTATAGAAAACAATGAAAAACGACAAAACCGTCACCGATAGTGCACGGCTGGCACTGGCCGTGACCCACGGAGCTAGCGCTTGCCATGATATGGACAATAGGGAAAATTTTGCATGAAAATAAAGTATAACCGGGCCGACTAGAGTGTCTGTCGTGCCAAATGGAGCCGGCGCCGGCCCTGATCTGCCCAATGTCTGCGAGCTTTCCAATTACGCGTGAATTTATAATTTCACAAGAGTTTTGGTGTTTTCTAATCTCTACTTGGCCCAGGACTCTAACAGATTAAATTTTAGCCTCTTGAAAGCCTATTTAAACAAGAAAAACACAAGACAAATGTATGAATTTAAGGATCTAAGCTAGCTACTTCTTTTTCAAAGATGAATTCACTACTTAAAGGAGCATTGTTCATAGGAGGTTTTTAAGAGAAGAAGAAGAGCTTGCCTTTGAGTTTATCTTTTATCCTTTGTTCACTTTTCTAGAACTTTGGAGATTATATGATTGTGAGTTAATTGGGATTTTTGTTCAATCTATTGTTATCCTTGGTATTTGATTACTTGTTATCATTGGTTATTGATGTATTTTCTTTGAATTAACTTGGGAAACGATGTTAGAAGTTCATTGCATTGATTTTATATTTGTTAGATCTTAATGGATTTGGGAAACGAAGTTAATATTAAAGAACTAAATTAATCAAAGACTAGTTGATTTCACAAGAGCATAGGGTCATTGGCTAGTGTCATGTTTATAAGGTATGAGTTTAATGCATCTTTTGGTTACTTTAGTTTGATTGGGAAGTCTACTAAATTAATCAAGGGACTGTGATTCCATGGATTGGTAAAGAAATGGAATCTACATAAGTGAGTTCCTGACTTGGGAAATGATTGAATTTTACTTAAGTTCCTTCATGATGCCATGATGACAATTGATTGTGATAAATGCTATGTGATTCAATATTATATTTTCAAGATAATTATCTAGTTGTATGAATTTTCATCCTTGAGTTATATATTTTTTTTATTCTCTTCTTATTTTATTGTCTAAACAATAAAAACTTGGGTAAAGTATGGTGGGAGCCTAAGTTCTCATGGATTCGATACTTGCTTCCCTATACTATACGATGGGTATACTTATTTGTATGTGTGGTTTTAATGGTTGGCATTTTAATTAAAACTTGATTAATTGTGTAATTTGTTGGTGATATTTTCTACACTAAAAAACACCCATCATTTGCCTAAATTTTTTTCTTTGTTTCTTTCTTTCTTAGGTTCTCCATATGAAGAGTCGTTATGTCGAGCAAGCAGTGTGAAACAAAAGCACTTCTCAGGAGGCAACCCAAGAGAATCTTCATTTAGTTTGTTTTGCTTTCCTTACCTTTCATTTTCTAGTTTTTGTTTGTTTGAATTTTTGTGTGTTTTAGTGTGCTCTTAATAGGGAATATGTTCATTCGTTTCCAAATTACTTTATAGTTGAATAGGGGATTATAATTCATGAAGTTCTGGAAAATTCTTTCATCATTGCACCATCTGCATTGACGCACAACCATGCTAGGAGGTTGTGCCACATGCTTTTATTTAGAAATTCTTAGTAGTTTTGCACAGGTAGTACCATGTTAGGTAAGAAATGTCTTCTCTACAAATTTTAGGGCTTCCTATGCATCCCCTGTTCCTTTTTTTCAAAAAAAATGGTTGGAAAAATTTTCTTTACCCTTATCTTTGTCCTTTGTTGAGTCTTTTCTTTCTTTTTCATGATTTTGCTTTATTTTATCCTAGGTTTTGTTTTAGTTACCTTTTCTTTTCTGTATATTGTTTTGCCTAGGACTTCTTTTTCCTTTGGACATGTGCTTTAAATGCTAACATCTTTCTTGTCCAGCTTATAGTCACAGCTTTGGGAGCTTTATTTGGAATTTAGCAATCCTACCTTTCTATGTATTATTAGGAAGTATTGTCACCCCCTCCCCCCCCCCCAATCTTCTTGGTCCCTTTGGCTATTCTTTATGGTTTTATTTTCACCCATTGAGGAGAATATATAGTTTAAGTGTGGGGGTGAGAATTTCAATTTTTTCTGATGATCTTCTAAATACATTGGGCAAACTTTTTCAAAATTTTTGGAACTTTTTGATAAAACTGGGGGAGATGTTCTTTTCTTTTTACTTTGAAAAATAATTTGATGTATATTTGGTTAAGTTAGTTTTTGATCAACTTTTATATTAAGTTGAATATGCCTAAGTCTTGAGGATTTTGTTTACCTTGTTTATTTCTTAATAGATGTGCAAAGCTTTTAAATTTGTGAGATTTATACAAGTGATGTCATGATGTATGAGTTTAGTATATATGTTAATTTTTGTTCAAAATTATCTAGACTAGTACTAAATATAAGTCAAAGTAAATAGAACAAAAAATAAGATGCAAGTGCCTGAATTTTTTGCATTCTCTTGAGTGAAAAAAGTATGAAAGGGGGGCCAATATGGTGAGATGGAGTGAAACACACTCACTTGAGGCTATAAATCCCAAGGAAATAAATGAGTTCAAAAAGCAAGTAAAGAGAAAAATGAGAGAGAAACACGCTGAGTGAAAAAAAAGGTTGAGATAAGTATAAAATGCTCTCAATCAATTAAGAGAAAAATTCTAATTTGCTATCCAATTTGTATTAGTTTCGACAAGTAAAAAGTACAAAGACTAAATTTGGTTGCAAATGCTTAATTTATATGATTTACATTATTTATATGTTTTGAACAAAGGAATAGATGGAATGCATCGAATGAATATAAACTTGCTTAAACTATCTTCAATAGCTTTGGGTATGTTTGGTCTAATATGTGAGTTTATCTAGGATTTACTCGATTGAATGAATATTCAGTTGTTTTTCACTGTAAAAGGAAAAGATATTATATCCACCATACTTTTTGGAAATTGAAATTCAAGTTCTTATTTTAAAAGTAGTTTTGCTTAAGGATGTGCCAAAAGTTTAGTATGGGGGTATTTGTTAAGTATGAATTTGTTATATTTATATAGCCATTTTTCTTAAATTTTATGTACTCTTTTGTGAGATATTCGATAGTTTCTACTCATTTTGTGTTCTTTTGCATTTCTAGGTTACTTGGATGAAAGATGAGCAAAATATGGGCTAAAATGATATATTTTCACACAAAAATAGTTATCAGATGATCTAAAAGACCTTGCAATGTAAGAAAAACTAGTTTAAAAGGTGTTTTAATATATGTGCACAATATCATGCATGGCCATTGAGCATTATAAGGAATTAATGAGTGTCGATCCTCAATGAACCACTACCATTAGTTACCTTTCATTCATTGATTAACCAATCCAATAAAGTGATGAGAGAATAAAAAGGAAAGTAATATATATATATATATATATATATATATATATATATATATACAACTCAAGGATGAAAGAATATGCAATTTGGCTAAATATTATTGAAGACATGACAACAAATTACTTAGTAATTATCACAATTAATTATCATCTTGACATCGTGAAGGAATTATAATAGAGTCCAATCGTTTCCCAAGTCATAGACTTACTATCTCATGATTAAATTAGCAGATTTCCTAATCAAACTAACATAACCAAAATGATGATTAAATTCATCCTTCAAAAATTATCCATATACTTTAGGTGATAATAAATATAAAATTAGCAAATAACCCTATACTCTAGGTGAAATCAACTAATCTTTGATTACCTTAGTTCTATGTTCTTAACTTCATTTCCTAAGTCCGTTAAGAGATAACAAATATAAAATTAATGAAATTAAACCAACTCCTAACATTGTTTCCCAAGTCAATTAGAAGCAAATCTAAATTCATCAGTTTTTTAATAATCACAAGTAATTAAATATCAAGAATGAAAATAAATTGATCAAATAGCTAAATTAACCCAAAAATCATGAATCTGAAAACAATTTCAAATTACAATAAAAACATTAATTACATCATTATTCTAAAAAAAAAACAATGGTAAAAAAAACTTATAGATAAGCTCTCTTTTTTCTCCTTGAAGACCTTATTGAATAATGCCTCGTGATTGATTTCTTTAGAGAAAATATTAATGGGGTGCACTCTAAAAATATGTCTAATGATCTATATTGTGCACATTTTTCTAACATGAATGGACAATATTTATAGGCCTACACACTTCCTAAAAGATCTAAAACATAGAAAAAGTAATTTCCAAAGAGGAATCTGAAATATGCACAGGTCCACCAACTTGAATTGGATTTGAGCTGGCTTTTTCTGATATGTTGAACTTGAAGTCACCGAAAAACTAAAGAATCCGAGCCATGCTTTTGATTGATGCTGAGTTGCTGAAACCAACAAGAACCGAGCTGTGCATGAGCCGCACTTTTCTTTTCCCGAAGCCGTATAGCCCAAGCCCAAGCTACTGAAGACATTTAAGCTGTGAAAACATTTCCTTTATTGCTGAGCCATGAAGCGGAGTCACCCGTTAGAGCTGAGCCCGAGCCAATCTTTTCTTTCCTCCTTTGTCGAGTCGTGGCTTCTTTTTCTTTCTCTTTTTTGCTGAGCCATGGCTTGTCTTGTTGCTACCAGCTAAGGATCAATGCATCCTGCCACGTCTTCTATTGTGGAAGCCAGTTGCGAGCCACATCTTCTCCTTTCTTTGTCTTCTTCATCGGCTAACCGCGGCTTCCTTGTTGAAGCCTCCCACAGATCACATTGATCCTCTCACGGATGCTTTCGTATTTTACTCACAATAAGGTCGTGGCACCCGTGAACAATTCTTGTCTGTTTTTTTTTTTCGTTCTTCCTCAAAACTTGGCCCGGCGTTGGGTTAGCCTTCTTGGCCCAGTGCCAGTCTTTGCTGGAATATCTCTAATTAACTCTAAATTAACCTATTTTAACATAAAATCATAGAAAAATATTTTTATAAGTGAAATATCAAATAGGAAGGAATATAACTATTTATTATTTCAAAAGTATCACAAAAAATATCCTTAAATAACTAGAAAAATATATGTAAATTTAGGCTCTATCATATTACCACACTTGAATCTTTGCTTGTCCCTAAGCAAAGTATTTAAGACAAAGAACATAAAACAAATTAGCCCTTCTCAAATTCATCCACAACGAAGTCATAATTTCTTTTCTAACATTAGATATAAACTTATCATTGATTCAATCCATTAAAATTCAAGATTCATAGAAACCAATTTACACAACTCTAAGTAGTGAGTAAAGAGACAATTTTTTTCACACTCATTTTTTTCAAAATGGCTTAGGAAATTTAGGGTTAAGAAAGTGGATTCCTCTTCACTAATCGTATTTTCTGCTTTTTGCCATCAACCCTTTTTTTCAGCATTTTTTTTTTCCCTTCCTTTTCTTACATTTTTACCTTCAAGATAGCTTCAAGAGGGTGTAGCGAATAATACTTGTTACTTCTCTCCATATTAACACATTTTCAACAAGAATTTTTCTTTCAAATTAAATTAAAATAAGGGCATTTTTTTTTCTTCATCATTTTTCAATATCTCAAAACAATGATTTTTTTTTTCACTCAATCAATTTTTTTCTCTATTTCTCACATTCCTTATTCACAACTTCAAGCTAAATAAATTTAGAAAATCATGAATTAAGAATTAATTAACAACTTTTTCCATATTTCAGCACATCATCCATATCCAAGAAAGAAAAGTAAAATAAAATTCAAATACTAAAATATAACCATGATTAACTTAAAATTTCAAGACTTAACATATTAAACTTAATACACAATTTTAGTCCAAATAAAATCTGACCAATTTGAATAACAAATTCATATCCAAATTATGTGAAAGAGACAATCATAACCATATCATAGGCAAAAATAATTTCATACCAATTTTCAGAAAAATATCTTGAATCTTAAAAAAAAAATGCACTTGAGAAAGTATTAAATCCTTCCCCCACACTTAAATTTAATATTGTCATCAATGACACAAAATAACACAATAAAGCATAACCAAAAGACTAAAAAAATGTAAAGAGGAAAAAGAAAATAATACTCGCCAAGGCAGATTAGCTCCAAGAAAAGAGAATTTCATTATTCAAAAAGGTGAAAGAAGCCATGTCATCAATATAGAAGTTGATAGGGCCTAAATTAGTCATATTTTTCCTAGTTATTTAAGGCTCTTTTATGATACAGTCTGTTCAATAAGTAGTTATATTCCTTCATATTAGAGATTTTACCCTTGAAAAGGTATTTTGTTTATTATTTTAGATTTTAGGGGTAAAACAAAGTAAAAATATCGCAAAACAGAACAAAGGCGGTGCCGGTCAGGCCAGAGGAACCGGCGCCGGCCATGTGCTTTGGCACGCACTTTAAGACGATAGAAAATTGTTGAAACAGGACCGGAATAGAACCGAACCGGCGTTGGCTGTACTTTGGACAATGTTGTGCTGAAATGAAGAAAAAATCGGCGAACTACGGAAGAAACAGAATATAACTGGCGCCGGCTCCAATAGCCAAGGCGGCGTCGGCTGTGCCCTAAGGATAAGATGGAATCTTGATTTTTCTACGCGATTTTTGGTAATCTACAGGATTTTAGTATCTTTCTACTTCTACTCAGCCAAGAACCTTGCACCAATGAGTTTAGGCACTTCCTAAGCCTATAAATAGATGGAAAACACAAGAGAAAATGAGAGAATTCATAGATCATCATAGAAAATCACTCAAATCAAATAAGGAATTCTTCAATCAAGGAGGGTTGTGCAATAAGGTCTTCAAAGGAAGAAGAAGGAGGCTTGTCTATAAGTGCTTTCTTTTACTTTGTTTTATTTTTCTTGAACAACGATGTATTAATTATTTTATTGTAATTTGACATTGTTTTAGGTATTCATGATTTTTAGAGTTATTTGATCTTTTGATTAATTGATTGTTACTCTTGGTGTTTAATTACTTGTGCTAATTACGAGATTAATTAGTTGTTTCTTTCCATTAACTTGCTTGGACAAAGGGGTTAATGGTGGTCTCAGTTCGTTAGTTTCATAATTTGTTGTCTTTTAACTTGCTTGGACAAAAGGATTAATTGTTAGGAACAAAGTAAATAAAGGTTAATTGATGTCCGTCGGGATATGGATTCATTTGTTAATTTCATGTGTAAATTTGCCAGGATATGAAAATTTAATCAAATGATTGTGTTTAATGCATCTTTTAGGTGAATTAGTTGAGACAGGATATGTGATACTCATTTGTCTAGAAGATATGGATTTCATGGATTGGAAAAAGAAGTGAATCTATATTATCCTTTATGATGTCAAGAGAATAATTAGTTATGATAATGATTGAATACTTTAAGATAAGATTTGCCAAAATAATGGTTGAAGTTACATAATTCTCCATCCTTGACATGTGTATATATTATTTTATTTATTTTATTTTATTTATTTTTTACTTTATTGAGTCAGTTAAATAATAAAAGAAAAGGGATTAATGCATACTTGTTCCTGGAGGATCGACACTCGTTTGAACCCTATTCTATGTTAATAATGAGTACGCTTGCTTATATGTGTAATTTAGAGTTAACATTTTAATTTAAACTTGATTGGAAATGTGTTTATTTTTATATGATTTTTATACCCAAATAAATATATATCCGAAGTTAAGAAACCTACAAAAAGAAAAACAAATATAACAAGTAAAAGCATAAAAAGGAATTGACGAAAAACAAAATAGAAGCACACTAAAAATTAAAGAAAAAGAAAAATAGACAGTCAAAGCATTTAAGAACCTCCTAAAGTAGAGCCTCCAGACGGGCCTCCATATTGTCCTCCAAAGGGACCATCAAATGGATTAGCACGACCTCCAAATGGACCACAAGATCCTCCTTTCCTCTCCCAATAATGTCTCCAATAATCCTCTTGAATATCTTGATTGAGCCTTAGATTGCATCAAATATTTTCATGGTGTTGTTGAGTATGCTCAATCCTATCAGATCTTTGATCATGCCTTACCTTCATATTAGCTATGTCTATCATCATTCTAGCCATTTCATCCCTCAAATGTTCTAAAGATGTATAAATGTTGGCTAGAATGTTATCATTAACACTTGATGGTCGCCCAGAATACCTTTGTTGGTAGGAAGGTTCCTCTTCTTGCTCAATTGGAAGATCAGGAATGCTAGTTTGGGGAACCTCCCTTGGCCTTGACCATGTTGATGTTGTAGCATTAAACTTATAACCACAATGAGTTAATACTTGTTCAGTTCCTACATTATGTGAAGTAGTAGGTTCTACAAGTTCATTCTCCATAGAAACACCAAAAGCATCCAAAACCTGTGAAATCACCAAGGGAAGAACAAATACTTTAGTAACAAGGCCATAAAACTACTACCTCTTGCATAGAAGTTAGTAACAAAGGGGTATGAGGAATGGTTTCTCCATGAAGCATTTTAGAGAGTATATAAACATCAATGATTCTAACTTCATTGAAACTACTCGATCAAGGGCAAACATTGAAACACAAGAGTTACAAAAAAACTCTCCATTGAGGAGCAAGATCATTACTGGGAAGAAAGAAAGAACAATGTGTAGAAGCTTTTGGTTCCAAACCCAACTATCGAGAAGTAATATTAAAATTCCAAGTTGGTTCAGAAGAGCTCATCTTATTGTGGTTGTCAATTTCTATCCACGGGCTACTATCATCAACTCTTAAAATAGTAGCTAATCGATCTTTAGTCAAAATTATGGAGATGCCTTTTATAGATGTTTCAATTTCTTTCAAATGTCCTTTCTTTTTGCTTTTTATGTTTGCATAAAATTCCTTCACAAGAGCAGTCACCTCTCAAGCCTAAAATTGGACCCCAACCAATCCTTCTAAACATCTAAACTATATTCAAAGATTGATCATGGGAAGGCTTGATTATTTTTTCAACAATGATCCTGTTCAAGGCCTAGCATTATACCATTCCTCACATTGTTTATCAATGAAATTCCTTGGATGAAAAGAAGGTAGCTCTAAAGATGGGTCAAAAGATGAGGATAGTTTAGTGCGTTTGTGAGGTTTGAAAAATTATTTGGTTTTTGGCATTTTGGCTCAAACAAAAGCAAATACACTTTGCAAAAAAAAAAAAAAAAATGTTTTCTTCTCAGTTAAATTTTTTTTCCACAATTCTTGATTTTCAAGAAAAACAATGCTCAAAATACCATTGACAATATCCACTTCAAATAGCCAAAGTACAATATCAAACCACAATGTCAATCAAGCATACTATTAAACTATAATCTCAGCATTGTCCCCAAGAAAAATATCACATTTATGCTCAAAATGTACCTACAATATTGGCAAAGTCAAGAATTCTAGCAAAGTATAAAAAAAAACATTAGTAGTAGAAAAATCACAACTCAATTATCTCATGCACAGTTTTAGCTCCAGATAAGTTCAACAAGAATATTTCCAAGAAAAGTAAATATTTTCTCAAAATAAAATACCAATGGATGTCAAGAAAATTCAAGAACAAAGAATTTATGTTACTTGAAGGAATTTGAGCACAATTGTGTTCTTTTAGCTTTTGATATTCAACGACTTGCAAGAAAAAGGTAGGCGGTGAGAAGAATGTGGAAGAAGAAGAGGCAATGGTCTCTGGAGAAACTGGGAGAAAAGCAATGAAAATATGGTGGAATGAAAAAGAGATATGCGATTATGAAAAGGAAAAGGAAAAGGCAAAGAAAAAAGGCCAAGAAAAAGGAAAGGAACAAGAGTTGACTATGGTTGTCTAAGTATAAAGAGGAACACCTGCATGTGAAGTGTAACACCCCACGACTACGTACCCTAAAAGGGCGGGGATGTCGCCCCGTCCCGTAGGACAAGGGGTCTTTAGAACGAGGTATAAAATATAAAGGCAATCTCCAAAAGAATCAACTTAGATAAATAAAGAAATATTCTTATTACATCAGGCTCAACTTGGAGCAAAACAGAATAAAACAAAATATTGTTTAGAAGTATAAGCAATAAATGTCTCCTAGAACGGATAGAGTAAATAGCAAAAGCTCCAACTATTACATGCCCCGCTGACTCAGCACAATCTATCTCCTAAAAACATGATGTAAAACAGTGTGAGAATAAATCTCAGTAAGTCCTGTGTGTGCACATGGTGTTTTAAATAGTTCGTGTATGCAAAGTGTAAAACATTTGTAAAAATAATTTGGCAAGTCATAAACAATCTCTTTTCGCAAGGAGTGGGTTTTTCTCATTGTCACACTTTGTACAAAATAAATCCTCCACTCGGATAAAAGTCATGTCACCACACGTTGGGCTCCATGAGAACAAATTGGCCAAGGCACCACACTTGGTGCACCTTGTCCGGACCAGATTACCACACGTTGGGCGTTCTGATCAAGGTGAGTGTACAGCTCACCGGGTGAGATACTCCTCCATCTCTACACCCAACAAAACCATCCGGGTGTCCATGCCGGGGAATATAAATAATACCTTTCAGGTATAATGCTAGCTCAGACTGGCCTGACCAACCAACACTGTCGCCTTTTCAAAGCAGAGTTCATCTTCTGGAGGTGGCCTCCTGCCAGAAGACTTACGCTAGCCCTCCAAGACTAGTATTGTTAACCTACCCTTATTGAGTACTCAACGAACATATCCGTCAATTCCTGATTCAAAATATCTCCACATCTTGGCTTTGTACAATGTGGTTTTCCTCTAAAAGAGTTTTCTAAAAATTTAGGAAAGAATAGTTTTCTTGATAAAATCATTAGTTTGACAAAACCGTTTAAAGAATAATCATCCACGTTTACAACCCAAATGATCATAGTTCAACAATAGCTTTACAAAGCTTCACAACATAGACTTGTCATCACAACATTTAACAAAAGAGTTTATATAAGGACTTACCATCACAACGTTTAATAAAAGAGTTTATGCAAGGACTTACTTGATATGCCTCAGATAAATGCGATAAAAATCACCTCTGGCTTTCCTCAATTATCCTCCTGATCTAAGCCATATAATATTATGATCAGGGTCTCAATTAATTCAAACGTGCTCTAATCTCATTTATTTTCATAACAATTCGCAATCTCCTATTTAATTCCAAGTAAACTATTCAATCCCCAAAGATCAAATACTACGACCACATGTTTATCTCGCTAATAAACATCATTACACTTTACTTTCGACATCAAGGGAGGGTATTCCCTTACCTTGCAACTACCGGGTAATGAGGTCTCGATGCTCCTATGGTGATCGTCCCGAGTTCGCTTGAGAAGAAGAGAGAAGCTACCTCCTTTGCTTCTCTTGACCGGAAATTTAAGAAGAAGAGGAAATCAGCCTCTATAGGGCGTGATATAAGGGTAGAAGAAAGAGAAAAGAATCATTAGAGAAAACGGCATCAAGAGGTTGAAAGGATTTGTGCTTACCTTAAGGTGTGTTCGATTTTTGCTTGGAATAACTCTTGTGTTTTCAAAAATTTGCAGAGAGAAGTTGCTGAAATTTTCGTGTAGAATGGAGAGGGTAAACGGTGGTTATGATTTAAAGTTAAAGAAGATTGGTTTAGGGTTAGATGGTGATGTTTAGATAGACTCCTAATGGCTTTAGGTTTCTTGGACAGCAAAGGCGAAATTTCAGCTTGCGCGCGCCTCCTTGCCGCCGATTTTAGGGGAGTTTTATGGAGGAGAAAATTCTGCAATTTTGCTCCCCTATGCTGGCCGAACTACTGCTCAAATGAAGGGCTGAATGTGTTCAGAATTTTGGGCCAAACAAGAAAGAGTTTGAGTGAGTTTTGATGACTGAAAAATCCTGTGCAAGTGCTGTAAAAATTATGTGCAAGTGTAGCAAGTTTTAGACTGGTTTGGCTGCTATAATTCTACCGAAATTTCCAGAGGAAAATCGAGGGTTTTGGGTGCTAAAAATAGCTTGTTCAGCTGGGATTTTTCAGTGAATGATGTGTGCAGAATTTCGGTTGAAGTAGGAACATAAAGCTGGCCGAAAATCCTGCACAAAGCTGTCCGAATTTTCTGTGTATATGCTGTACGAATTTCAGTGTTTTTGTGTGAATAAAATTCTGATTTTGTGCAACTAAGGTAGTTGAATTGTTAAGGAGTATTCTAGGTGGTTTGAGCTAGGATTTTCAGAGTTGGATTGTAGCTAAAGATGGCTGGAATTTCGGACAACTTATGTAGATACAAAGCTGCCGAAATTCAGCTAGGAAAAGGAAGAAATCCTAGTTGAATTTAGATTGAAATAAAATCTGGTTTTATCAAGGATTTGGGTAAGATTTCCTTTAGTCCTAGAAAAGTTTGGATTAAGCTACAAGTCCTCCAAGAAGTGGCGGCACTTGCTGGAATTTTTTTCCAGATTTTTAGCTAGCATTCTATGATTAAAATCAACAAGATTTCCTATTAGGAAAAGGATTCATTAATTCCACCTATCCATGGCAACATCTATCTAACTAAAATCAAGCTAATATTTTAATTACTAGCTAGGGTTTTTTCGAAAATCCTAAGGAACACAAGCTGAAAATTAAAGGTGAACTTTATTCACATCCAAGTCCTTGAATTTAGGAAATAAATATGGAGACTTATTTCCTTGGAGTAAAAATACTAAAATTTCTCTAGGATAGCTAGATTCTTTTTCGGCCAAGATAAGAAACGGTCTAAAGAAAAGAATTTTAAGAAGAGAAACTTACTTCACAAAAGGTAGGATTCGAACTCGGGTCACCAAAGGAAATCACCAACGTCTCCGCTATTCCAAAACAACTCCAATGCTAATTTTTCTACAAGAAGTTCTTACCACCCCAATACTCATTCTTCCAAATCTTCGACCAAACCTCCCTTAACCAAATCTTTAACAACACAACTATTTCACGTCAATTAATTCAAATGCAAGAGTAACGGAAAAATTCACATGCATCCATGCAAATAAAATTAGTCTAGCTACCACATAAAATGCAAGATGCTATGCAATGCATGACTTTTCCCCATAGTCAAAGGTGGTTTTGGGCGGGGTATTACATGAAGTGGGCTTGGTTGAGGTATTGACTGAAGCCATTATTAGCCAAGCCAAGGTTGGGTTGTGGAAAATCTAAAAATCTCTCTCTCTCTCTCTCTCTCTCTCTCTCTCTCTCTTCAAAAGGAATGCATGCATGCATGTATAGGAGAAATATTCACAGATAAATACGCTACACTAAGAATTATCACAATTATTTATATTTTTTAAAGGATCACAATTATAATACAATAGCACTAAGAAAACAATTACAACAATATATTCTAAGTACAAAGTACAAGTATGTTAGTATTATTAATGAGACAGTTAACAATTAATGCAATAACAATTACTATAGTTCAACAATATATTCTTTATTCACAATACACACACACACACACACACACACACACACACACACACACACATATATATATTCAAAATAAGGAAATATATACAATACAACAAGAAAATTATTTACATGGCACCAAACAAATATTTACATATTTACATTGCAAAATCAATGAATTCCAACCTTTCATGATATTGTACACCGACAATGGTGCCAAAAATCTGATGCGTATATTTAGGGTGTAGAAAAATCATTCAAATTTAAATCAATCCATAACCAATTTTTAATGAAAACATCAATCCCCAAATTACATATACGAGCAAGTATACTTAACACAAGTATAGTATAGGGAATTGACGAGTTTCGATTCTCAAGGAACAACAACCATTAGTTACCTTTTATTCATTGTTTAACCAACCTAATAAAGTGATGAGAGAATAAAAAGGAAAATAAAGAAAAATATATACAACTCCAAGATGAAAGAATATGCTGTTTAGACAAATATTCTTGAAGACATGACAATGAATTACATAATAAATATCATAATTGATTATCATTTTGGCATCACGAAGTAATTAAAATAGAGTCTAATAATTTCCCAAGTTATAAACTCACTATCTCTTGATTAAATTAGTAGATTTCTCAATCAAACCAACATAACAAAAAAGACGCATTAAAATAATTCTTTAATAATTATCCATATACTCTAGGTGATAATAAACGTGAAATTAGCAAATAACCCTACACTCTAAGTGCAATAAACTAATCTTTGATTACCTTAATTCTTTGTTCTTAACTTTGTTTCTCAAGTTTATTAAGAGATAACAAATATGAAATTAATGAAATTAAATCAACTCCTAACATCGTTTTCCAAGTCAATTAGAAGCAAATCTAAATTCATTAACTTTTTAATATTCACAAGTAATCAAATGCCAAGAATGAAAAGGACGTGATCAAATAGCTAAATTAACCAAAAAATCATGAATCCCAAAATAATTTTAAATTATAATAAAAACATTAATTACATCATTATTCTAGAAAAAGAGAACAAAGGTAAAAAAAGAACTCATAAACAAGCCATCATTCTTCTCCTTAAAGACCTTCTTGAATAATGCCTATTGATTGATTTCTCGAGAGAAAATATGAATTGTGGTGCACTCTAAAATATATGTCTAATGATCCACATTGTGCATGTTTTTCTAATTTGAATGGACCATATTTATAGGCATACAGGCTTCCTAAAAGATCTAAAACATAGAAGAAGTTATTTCTAATGAGGAATTTGAAAGATGCATAGGTCCACTGACTTGAATTGGATTTAAGCTGGCTACTTCTGGTTTGCTGAACTTGAAGCCACCGAAAAACTAAAGAATTCGAGCCATGTTTTTCATTGATACTAAGTTGCTAAAGCTAAGAAGAAGCAAGTCGTGCGTGAGCTGCACTTTTCTTCTCCCAAAGCCACATAGCTCGAACCCAAGCCACTGAAGTCATTCGAGCTGTGAAAACATTTCCTTTGTTGCCGAGCCATGAAGTCGAGTCACCTATTGGAGTTGAGAATGAGCCAATCTTTTCTTTCCTCCTTTGCCCAACCGCGGCTAGCCGAGCAGCGACTTCTCTTTTTTTCTCCTTTTTGCTGAGCCATGGCATGTTTTGTTGCTATCGGCTGAGATCAAATGCAACATGTTGCAGTTTTTATTGTTGAAGCTAGCTATGAGCCGCAATTTCTCCTTTTTTAGTCCTCTTCATCGAGGGCTAGCTGCGTCTTCCTTGTTGAAGCCTCCTGTGGATCACATTCATCCTCTCACGGATGCTTTCATATTTTACTCACAATCAGGCCGCGGCACCCATGAACAATTCTTGTCTATTTTTTTTTATTCGTTCTTCCTCCGGACTTGGCCTAGTGCTAGGTCATTCTTCTTGGCCTGGTGCCGGGTCTTCACTAGAATCTCTCCAATTAACTCCAAATTCACCTATTTTCGCATAAAATCCCAGAAAATATTTCTCTAAGTGAAATACAAATATGAAGCAATATGACTACTTATTATATCAAAAGTACCACAAAATATCCTTAAATAACTAGAAAAATGTATGTAAATTTAGGCCCTATCAGCCATGTATCAAACCGTGCAAAACAGAGCAATAATAGAGTTCTAGGAGCCTTGCACACAACCATCAAGATGCTGTGCCACACAAGGCAAATCAATCAATTCCAAAAGTTTGTGAAAAAGAATAAAAATTTCATCTCAACAAATTGTACAGCTAAGAGCACAGATATGCAGCTACTCGTGCAAGGTTGTATGGTCACAAGTATGGTTGTGCATTATGCTGTTTCAAAAGGGTGGAAATTTTATTCAGAGGGTTACACGGCCAATGGTAGGGCCATGCAACATCCAGTGCCAGATTCCTAAAGATTTTAGAAACTCTTAATTCGATCCAAAGGCGGTTTAAACTTTCTAAATTAATTCTAGGACTATTTGAAAGCTCTATATAAAGGTACTGGATATTCCAATTTAGCATTCCATCAAATCTTGAAATGAATACATCATCTTTCATATTTTTGGGAGAAAGGTATCAAGACAAGGTTTAAGTAGGAGAAGAAGTCCAGAAGCAAGAAGAACTAGAGATTGTGGGCTCACCTAGTTTCATCTTTCAAATTTTCTCTTGTTTCCAAGTTGTTGTCATTGTATTCAAACAATTAAGATTCCTACTATGTTTCTAGGCTATGTTTTGATATTAATTTTTGGTACTTTGAGATTCACTACTAGAAAAGGAAGATTACAAATAGACTATGCCCGACAAACTAGGTTCAATCGGTAATTACCAACAAATTACCAACAGATTCCTAACAAACGTGGAATTTGTTTTATTTCACTTATATAACAACAAATTACCAATTCTGTATATTGTATTGGTAGTTTTTATATTGATAATTTGTTGGTAATGTGTTGGAAAATAGGCGAAAAAATATTTACCAATTGATTACCAATAAAATAAGTATAGTGGGTAACTACGTTTGATGATAATCTATTAGTACTATGGAGGGAATGTTATTTCCACCAAATTACCAACAGAATACCAATTGAAGTGGGTAGTCGGTAGATATTTCAGTTAGGAACATAGTTGGTAATGTGATGGTCAATTTGTTGCCAATAGAAGTACCAACTAAATTATCTGTTAGAAAAATAGCAAATCAATCCAATAAGCTACAAACAAAATTACCAACTGTGTTTATTTAGTTGTTGATAATTATGTTGGTAATCTATTGGTAAACAGGTGGAAAAATATTTGCCAATAGATTACCAATAATGTGCATAGTTGGTAACTATGTTCAATGGTAATCTGTTGGTAATAGGGGAAGGGAATATTTTTCCTATAGATTTTCCAACCATTAAAGATAAGTATATCAAATTAACGATCCAACCGTTAGTGATAGGGCCTAAATTTACATATATTTTCCTAGTCATTTGAGGATATTTTGTGATATTTTTTATATAATAATTAGTCATCTTCCTTCCTATTTGATATTTCATTTATAGAAATATTTTTTTGTGATTTTATATGAAAATAGGTGAATTTAGAATTAATTAAAGAAATTCTAGTAAAGGCCCGGCACCAGGACAAGAAGACTAACCCAGCACCTGGCTAATTCTAGAAGATGAATGAAAAACAGAGAAGTTAACCCGCGGCCACATGACGTGCAACTTGATCGTGAACAAAACCAATTGATCAAGAAGTTGATCAATTTTCACATAAAAGAAGTTGTGGGAGGCTTCACATGATCTGCGGGAGGATTCAACAAAGAGAAGTCATAGCTCGGCTAGCTACAACTCAACAAGAAGAAGAAATGGAAGTTGCTCCCGCAGCTAAGCTTGGCTTCTGGCTTGGGTGAGTTGACTTCAAGCAAAAAAAGAAAAAAGCAGTCGAGGGAGGATGCACTTGTCTCGCAGTGGGCTTCAACAAGAGGGAGCCGCGGTTTAGCAAAGAAAAAAGAGGAAGTTGGCAGTTGCGGTGGCTTAGAGAAGGAAGGAAACAACAACTTCGTTGGGTAGCTGGCTTGATGGAGAAAAGGACTTGACTTTGGCAGTTGTGGTGGCTCCAGCGCAAGAAAAAGGAGAACTCAGCTCAAAAGTGGCTTGGCATAGGATGCGGATCAGTTGGCTCAATAGCTTAACAAAATAAAGGAAAATTAGAATGGCTTTGCGGCTTGAAAGAATAAGAAGTTTTTGGCTCAATAACTTAAAAGGCAGTGGACTACGGTAGATTTTGTGCAGCATTTCAGAAGTTGATAGAGGCTAAATTCATCTATATTTTCTAAGTTATTTGAGGTTCTTTGTGATATATTTTATTTAATAACTAGTCATATTCCTTCCTATTTGATATCTTACATTTGTATTTTGATATTTTTATGCAGAAATTGTGAAATTTAGAGCTTAATTAAGCGATTCCAGACTTGACCTGGTGCCTACCCAATAAGAAGAGCTGGCCATGGCTAAATACTAGACAAAATAGAGAAAAACAGAGTAATTTGGGATAGAACAGAGCTGAACCGGTGCTGAGTGGCCTACCTGAACCGGTGCCGGCTCGTTACTAGAAGCAAAATAATCGAGACACAGAAGTGAACTGGTGTTGGTTGCTGTCAGGAATATGGCGGCAGATTTCCTATCTTGAGCAAATTTTGGTAAATTCCATAGGGATTCTTCTGGGACTTGATTTGGTAATGAATTAGGACTCTTGTCTTAACTTTTTGGCAACCTAAATTCCTATAAATACAAGAGAATAACATTGTACAAACTAGTTTTCATACTTTCCAATTCTTTAATGTAATATTTTTAGAAAACTCCTAAAGAAACACCAAGATTTAGGAGGATCAATGAGAAATCTTGGAGAAGATTTCAAGGAAGAAGAAGAAAAAGGCTTGCTTGTCTATAAGTGGTTTCTTTTTCTTTTCTTTATAATTTATTGACAATTTGATATTAATGTTTTAATTATCTTTAGAGGATATTCTTTTGGATTCATGATTTTATATTAATTTTAGTTCTTTGATCAATTGATTATTATTCTTGGTATTTAATTACTTGTTTTAATTAAGGAATTGATTGGTTGGTTCTTCTTGTTAACTTGCTTGCAAAAGAGGTTAATAGTGGTTTCAATTTATTTAATTTCATATATTGTTATCTTTTAATTTGCTTGCAAAAGGGGTTAATTATCAAGAACTTTAGTAATCAAAGATTAGTTGATGATTGTTAGAATATAGAGTCATTGGCTAATTTCATGCTTTAAAGCACATAGAATATAGGGTTTGTGTGAGGATTGATTTTAATGCATCTTTTGGGTAAATTGGTTGAGATAGAATATATTCACTGATATAACTAGAAGATAGTGGTTTCATGGATTGCAAATGAAGTAGGTTTACTTTAATCCTTCATGATGCCAAGAGAATAGTTAATTGAGAGAATAGCTAGACAATCATTATTATGTATTCAAGAATTTCTATCTATTTACATGTCTATTCTCATTGTTCTCACTTCTTGATTATCCTTGTGACTTTTCTTGCATGACTTTACCTTTTATTTAGTATATTAGGTTTGTACTTTATTTATCTCTTCTTATTTTATCAGTTAAACAATAAAGACTTGGGTAAAGTAAGGTAGGAGCCTAAGTTCTCGTGGATTCGATACTTACTATTCTCTATACTATATGATGGATATACTTGTCGTATGTGTGGTTTTAGTGGTTATCATTTTAATTAAAACTTAATTGATTGTGTATTTTGTTAGTAATATTTTCTATACTAAAAAACATGCATCGAAAGTCTAATTAGAAATTACTTCTTTGTATTTTACAACTTCTAGGAAGTCTTTTGCACCTATAAATAGAGGCTATTAGCATAGGAAAAAGGTGTGCACAATGTGGATCATTAGACATATATTTTAGAGTGCACCACTATTAATATTGTCTCTAGAGAAATCATTCAAAGAGCATTGATATAGGAGGAGCTTTCATTGGAAACTGAAAGGCTTGTGATATGGGTTAAATTCATCACTATTTTCCTAGTTATTTGTAGTTAATTTGAGATACTTTTAATGTAATAACTAGGCATATTCCTTCCTATTTAACATTTTTCTTGTAGAAAGTGTTTTTGATGAATTTGTACAAAATTTAGTAGATTTCGAGCCAACAGTGTCAATTCTAGTATCCATTTGGCGCCAGGTCATGCTACCAAACCTGACGCCGGTCTGCTTTGGAAAAGAAGAGCAGAACAGAGGAAATTGAGGAGAAAACCAGAATGGACTCAGCACCAGGTCTATCAAAGTGACCTGGTGCCTGGTTCGCTCTGCCAAAGGTGGTCTGTGTGCGAATTTGGTATCTTCCAAAGGATTTTTGTATTTTTCTGAATTCTACTCGGACTAGACTTCTCAAGCCATGGATTTTGGTATCAAGAAGGCTTATTAATACAAGAAAAGCACAAAGAGAATGGTGTGAATTCAAGGATCAAATTAGAAAATACTCATTGAAGGAGGAATTCATCAAATCAAAGAGCGTTATTTAAGAGAGTCTTCAAGGGAGAAGAATGAGGCTTGTCTATGAGTTCTTTCTTTTAAATTTGTTTTCTTTTTCTTAAACAATAATGAAATCAATGTTTTTATTGTAATTTGATATTATTTTGGGATTTATGATTTCTTGAATTAATTTAGTCTTTTGATCAATTAATTAATGTTCTTGGTATTTGATTACTTGTTTTTATTAAGTAGTTGATTGGTTGATTCTTCTCGTTAACTTGTTTGAAAAATGGATTGATAATGACTTCAATTAATTAATTTTATATTTGTTATCTCTTCACTTGCTTGAAAAAGAAGTTAATTGTCAAGAACTTGGGTAATCAAAGATTAGTTGATGATTGCTAGAATATGGATTCACTGACTAATTTCATGTTTTAAGTCACCTAGAATATAGAGATTTATATGAGAATTAAGTTTAATGCATCTTTTGAGTAAGATTGGTGAGATAGAATACATCCATTAAGTTACTTAGAAGATAGAGAATCATGGATTGCAAATGAAGTGGTTCTAAATTATTCATTCATGATGCCAAGATAATAATTGGTTGTGATAATTGCTAAAGTAGTTCATGGTCATGTTTTTAAGAATATTTGTCTAATTACATATGGTTTCATCCTTGAGTTGTATATATTTTCTTTATCTGTATTTTTCCTTTTTATTCTCTTATTATTATATTGGTTAAATAATAAAGATTTGGGTAAAGTAAGGTGGGCGCCTAAGTTTTCATGGATTTGATACTTTCTATTCCTTATACTATATGATGGGTATACTTACTCGTATGTATGGTTTTAGTGGTTAGCATTTTAATTAAAGCTTGATTGATTGTGGACTTTATTGGTAATATTTTTTACACTAAAAAACAAGCATCAAGTTTTTGTTTAGATTAATGTTTTAATTAAAACTTGGCTAAGAGGTCAATTTAAATTTAATGATTTTTATACACCCAAAATTTACGCATCAACTTGTCTATGACTACTTATTTCTTACATTTGTTTTTTTTTTCTCTAGAACAATGATGGGTTTAATTCTTTAATTGTAATTTGATATTATTCTTTGGACTTATAATTTTGAGTTAATTTAGTCTTTTGATCCATTAATTATCATTCTTGGTATTTGATTACTTGTTATTATTTGTGAATTGATGAATTTCCTTCTAATTGACTTGAGAAATGATATTAGGAATTGATTTAATTTTATATATGTTATTTCTTAATGCACTTGGGAAATGAAGATAAGGACAAAGAACAAAAGTAATCAAAGATTAGTTGATTTTGCCTAGAGCATAGGGTTATTGGCTAATTTTATGTTCATTATTCCTTAGAGTATCATAATTGTTGAGGAATGTGTTTAATGCATTTTTTGGTTGTTTTATTTTGATTTAAAAATCTACTAAATTGATTAGAAGATAGCGAGCCCATGACTTGGGAAACCACTGGATTCTATTTTAATTCCAGTGGATTAGAAGCATATACTGCTCTTGGCGCAAATATAAAATAATTGGTTGTAACAATTGCTAAGTAATTCATGGTAATGTCTTCAAGAATATTTATGTAATTATATAGTCTTTTATCCTTGAGTTATATATATATTTTTATCTTTACTTTTCCTTTTTATTCTTTTCTTATTTTATTGGTTAAGCTATAAAGATTTGAGTAAAGTAAGATGGGAGTTTAAGTTCTCATGGATTTGATACTTGCTATTCCCTATATGGGTATACTTTCCCTTATATATGGTTTTAGTGATTAGCATTTTAAATAAAGCTTGATTGATTGTGAACTTTGTTGATAATATTTTCTACACTAAAAAACACGTATCAGTTAGATTTGTTAAAATTTCTAAAAAACATATTGTGACCAAATTTAGGTAATCAAGTATATTTTGTCTCATAATCTAGCATAATCTCTTTACAACAGCCGAAAACTTAGTGCATTTATAAATATAACCATATCAAATTAATGATTCAACCATTATATTTGTTAAAATTGTTAAAAATAGTATTGCGACCAAATTTGAAAGCAATCGGATATATTTTTTCACATAATCTAGTATAATATCTATATAAAGGCCCAACACATAGTGCATTTATAAACATAAGCACATCAAAATAACAATCCAACCATTAGATTTGTTAAAATTGTAAAAAAAAAAAAAAAGTATCGTGATCAAATTTGAAGGTAATCGGATATATATTTTTCTACATAATCTTTATACGAAAGCCCAAAACCTAACACACATATAAAGATAAGAATATCAAATAAATAATCCAACCGTTAGATTTGTTAAAATTGATTTTAAAAAAATGGTAGCAAGATCAAATTTGAAGGTAATCAGATATATTTTGCCACATAATCTAGTAGAATCTCTCTATTAAAGTACAAAACCTAATGCATGTATAAAAGATAAAAATATCAAATTAGCAATAGAATCGTTAAATTTGTTAAGAT